>JAJHSJ010000011.1:4913006-5078465 GCA_021015155.1 Magnolia officinalis
AACTGTGGTGAAGGACCATTTGTCACGCCCCAAAATTCGGGTACCCGAATAGGGTGTCCAGGACCCGAATTTCAGACCCGTGACCTATATAAAAAAAAATAAAAATAAAAATACAAATAAAGTATGGAAATTTCATGTGCATTTATTTTCTCCCACCATAGCCAAAAAACTTAAAAATTCAAACATATATTAAGATAACTAATTACATACTCTTTTATTACATCGATGCATAATTATTTAACTTAACTTGAAGTGAGAAAATCAAGCTAACATTACTACATTTAGAGTTCTAAAATAAAATAAAATCTATCCTATGTAGAATGACATGCCACGTGCATCAAATCACATTCCATGCTCCACTACTAATAGAAGTACCCTGCATCTTCAAAATATTCATAACCTGAAACGGTTAACACATAATGAGTTGACAACTCAATAGGATCACATCAATCCCACGTTGAAAATCTCACAAATATTACCAAATTAAATCTCGACACATTAATCAAAATGAGAAGAACATTGAATATAAAATCATAGTAAATAATAAGACATAATAAGACATTCATGAACATGAAATAATAAATCATTTAACATAACTTTTCTAAAGATGTTAAGATTTGGAGTGGGCAAAACACTCATGTGTGTTGATCCTTTTAGGGGATGACCCACGACAGAGTACCGGTGTTGATCCTTTTAGGGTATGACCCTCGTCAGAGCACCGGTATAACCTTTTAGGGACAAGCCCAAGGCAGTGCACCCGTGTGTACTGATCCTTTTAGGGAATCACCCAGGATAGAGCACTCGTACCGATCCTTTTGGGAATGAACCTGGGCAGAGCACTTGTGTCGTGCTGATCATTTCGGAAATAACCCTGGGCAGAGCACCCGTGAGAATCATTGTACAAAAAAAATTATTATTCATATATGATGCATCTAATTTACAAGGAAACATTGTAATAAACAATATCAGATCACCCATAACAATTAATATAGTGATCTTTTTATGGCAGAGCACCCGTAAAAATCATTGCATAAAAATGGTTAACATAAAATACATCTAATTTACAAGGAAGTATGACAGATAGAGTATTTATATTCATATAATGAATATTCATTATCACTACTAGAAAATATAAATAAAAAAAATGATATTTGCATTTGGTTCAATCAAATAAAGAATATCTCAATGTCTAGATTACTAAGGCCATTACTTATGAAATTTTCAAATAAGGAATGATCACCTACCTGTTGGTATGATGAGAGGACAATAATCTGAAGCGACGTTGATTTCTACGTGTACTAGCTTGGATTGATCAACTTTGAACTCGATGTTGAACCCTTACGTATACTCTCCCTCCTCCTGATTTCTCTTTCCTTCTCAAGATCTTTCTTTTGTGATTTTTTTTTTTTTTTTTATTTTCTCTGATGGCATGAGAAAAGGGTATAAAAAAAATGGTGTCATGTGAGTTAGTGGGTTGGGAGTTTAATGGGCGGTTTAGATTGAGAAGTGGGTCCCACCATGATGATGGCAATATGGGTGATGGGTTCCCATCCGTAACAGTTGTGGAGAAGTGGGAGAGAGAGAGAGAGAGAGAGAATCGTGGAGAGAGAGAGAGAATCATGGAGAGAGAGAGAGAGAGAGAGAGTCGTGGGGAGAGTGTTTCATGGGGTGACGTGCGTCAGCACGTCACTTGTGGTTTGATGATTTTTTTTTTTTTTGAAAATGGGCCCCACAGGCATCATGTGACAGATCCACACCGCTCATTCATTTTGCCCATCAGAGTTAGGGCCTAAGCCCAAAAATGAGGGCCATCCAAACTCATGGGGCCACATCATATGTAACGGTGGGTTAACGGTTAACCCACCGTTTTAAAAGAACCGGGTATTACATTCTACCCACCTTAACAAAATTTCGTCCTCGAAATTTACATACCTAAAAGAGGTTAGGATACTTTTCTCGAATTTCTTGCTCTCGCTCCCACGATGCTTCTTCCTCGCTGTGATGACTCCACTGTACCTTCACAAGTGGTATAACCTTCGTCCGAAGTACTTGCTCCTTACGATCGAGAATGCGCACAGGTTGCTCTTCATATGTGACATTTTCTTGAATCTCTAGCGGCTCCCAATCGATGACATGAGAATCGTCCGGCTTGTACTTTCGAAGCATGGAAACGTGAAATACATTGTGGATATTGGATAACTGAGGTGGTAGAGCCAGCTTGTATGCTACAACTCCTACTCTTTGTAGGATCTCGAATGGTCCGATAAAACGTGGCGCGAGCTTCCCTTTCTTTCCAAAACGCATAACTCCTTTCATTGGGGAAACTTTTATGAACACATGATCTCCCACACAAAACTCTAAGTCTCTGCGTCGATTATCTGCATAGCTCTTTTGGCGACTCTGAGCGGCGCGCATACGTTCCCGAATGATGTCAATCTTCTTGGAGGTCTCTTGAATAAGTTCTGGTCCCAACAATGTCCTTTCTCCTACTTCGGTCCAACAGCTTGGTGATCTGCAGGGTCTTCCGTATAAAGCTTCAAATGGTGCCATACCAATGCTGGCTTGGTAGCTATTATTATATGCAAATTCCACCAGCGGCAGATGATCGTCCCAATTGCCCTTGAAGTCGAGAATGCAGCTACGTAACATATCTTCTAAAATCTGGTTCGTCCTTTCTGTTTGTCCATCAGTCTGCGGGTGAAATGCTGTGCTGCAATCGAGAGTAGTTCCCAAAGCTTCTTGTAGACTTGCCCAAAACCGCGATTTAAACCTGGGATCTCGGTCGGAGACGATGGATACTGGAGTACCATGAAGTCGGACGATTTCTTTAATATAAATTTTACTCAACTCCACTGCAGATGTAGAAATCTTTATCGGGATGAAGTGTGCGGATTTGGTTAATCTGTCCACGATCACCCATACAGTGTCATGGTGTCGACCTGTCTTCGGAAATCCAACTACGAAATCCATGGATATATGCTCCCATTTCCACTTGGGGACCGGTAACGGCTGCAAGAGTCCTGGTGGTCTTCGATGGTCTGCCTTCACTTGTTGACATGTCGCACATTTAGATACGTACTCGGCGATTTCCCGCTTCATGTTGTTCCACCAGTATTGGCGCTTAACATCGTGATACATTTTAGTCTCCCCTGGATGGATAGTGAATCTTGATCTATGAGCCTCGTCCAAAATCTCTTGCTTCAAATCAGGTTCATTTGGAACACATAGCCTTCCACGGAACCTAATCCCTTCATCAGTGCCAATTCGCCATTCTGCATTCTCCTTCCCATTCCTTCTGCTCCTTTTTCTTGTAGCCAAACGTCTTTCTTCTGAGCTTCTAGAATACGCCGAATCTAAGAGAAAAGTTTATCATGATCTAATCTCAATTCTAAGGTTAATAAGTTAAACTTAGCTATTAAACATTAAGAAAATAATTAATAAATAAAATAAAATTACACACCAGGGCAGGCTGTGCTACTAGGTTACTTAGATGCGCCTGAGGTTCTTCAAGCTGAAGTTGCAGATCGAAATCCTTGATAACATTTAGCATCTCCCACTCTTTGATCATTAGGCTGGCCACAAATCTTCGTGTCTTTCTGCTTAAGGCATCGGCCACAACATTTGCTTTTCCTGGGTGATATGAAATATCGAAATGGTAGTCCTTCAAAAATTTCATCCATCTTCTCTGACGCATATTCAATTCATTCTGATTAAAGAGATACTTTAAACTCTTATGGTCTGAATATAAGTCGAATTGTTCCCCATATAGGTAGTGCCTCCAAATTTTAAAAAAAAAAACCACTGCTGCTAACTCTAGATCATGCGTCGGGTAATTTCGCTCGTGAGTCTTTAACTGCCGTGATGCGAATGCGATAGCTTTGCCTCCTTGCATAAGAACACATCCTAACCCCTGATATGACGCATCGGTATAAACGACGAATCTTTCTCCTTCGGTCGGTAATGCCAGAACTGGGGCTAATGTCAACCGCTTCTTCAGTTCGGTAAATGCCTGCTCACAATCTTGACCCCACTTAAAGTTCGTATTCTTCTTAGTTAGATTAGTTAGGAGTCTTGATATATTGGAGAATCCTTCTATAAATCTTCGATAGTAACCAGCAAGGCTGAGAAAACTTCACACTTCAGACACATTCGAGGGCTGCTCCCATTCTAATATTGCTTCAATTTTAGCTGGGTCCACAGATATCCCTTTCTCTGACACCACATGCCCCAAAAATTTTACTTCATGCTTCCAGAAGTCACATTTTGATAACTTGGCATACAATTGATTATCTTTTAACGTCTGCAGAGCGGTCCTGAGATGTTCCTCATGCTCCTCATGAGTCTTGGAGTATATAAGAATATCATCGATGAATACAATAACGAATCGATCTAAATAAGGTTTGAATACCCGATTCATAAGATCCATAAATACCGCTGGAGCATTTGTCAATCCAAATGGCATTACCAAGAACTCGTAGTGCCCGTAACGAGTCCTAAAAGCCGTCTTGTGCACATCTTCATCCTTTATTCTCAACTGATAGTAACCTGACCTCAAATCTATTTTAGAAAAGAACCTCGCTCCCTTAAGCTGATCAAATAAATCTCAATCCTAGGAAGAGGATATTTGTTCTTGATTGTTACTTTATTCAACTGACGATAATCGATACATAATCTCATAGTTCCATCCTCTTCCTTACAAATAAGACCGGTGCTCCACACGGTGCTCATAATACTACTAATGAAACCTGATCTAGCAACTGTTGGATCTGATCCTTTAATTCTTTTAATTCTACCGGAGCCATGCGATAAGGTGCTCTAGAGATAGGTGCAGTTCCGGGCATTAGATCGATACCGAAGTCCACATCTCTCTTTGGAGGTAACCTTGGAATATCCTGAAAAACTTTTGGAAACTCCCTTACCACAGGTATTTGTTCAATCCCTTCTTCTGATTGCTCGATTCCCACAATAGCCGACAAACCAATCGGCGCTTTCCTTCTTCGTGTCCCATAAAATTTCAGTGGAGATCGTCCTTCTATGTTCAACGTAATCGTCTTTCTGAAACAATCTATCTTGGCACGATACTGGGACAACCAATCCATTCCTAAGATGACATCGTATTCCTTCATAGGCATAATAATGAGATTTGCTGGCAGTATTTCATTTTCAATTATGAGGGCATTCTTCACATATTTGCTCTAAATTCATGGACTTACCGAGAGGGGTTGCTACGATAATTTCTTATCTAATCGTACGGGTGATATACCAAGTGAGCATACGAAGAAATAAGATATAAATGAATGTGTAGCTCCTGAATCGAATAATGCTCTGGCAAGAGAGGTGTAAGCCAAGATAGTACCTTCCACCACATCATTAGTAGCTTCAACACCATGTTGAGGAGTGATATCTGCAGGTTGTGCTGGGTCCCCATAAGCAGAAGAAGCAGTAGTCTCATACATTTGTGCAGCATCATCTTGAGGTGGCGTTGGATCTTCATAGCTTCGATTTGGATCCTCATACTCTTGAAGTTGGGCTGGATCATTTGTGAATGAAGATAGAGCGTAAACACGTCCTTGAGCTTGAGGTCGGGGCGCCTGACTTTCTGGCCTCAGTTGTATATTGAGGGCTTGACCTGTTGTTGCATTGTTGAGGTGGTCTCGGATAAGCTTGAGGGGGTCCAGGTGGCTGGAATCGTGGATGTGTAGCTGTGCAGGCCTCTGAGGATAAGGTTGTGCTGGTCTCGCAGCTGGATGATCATCTGAGGAGGCGGCGGCGGAGGTCGTTGATATGATGTAGACGGTGCATAATGAAGAGGCGGCCTGTAAAACGATCGTGGCGGTCCTTGATTCCCTGGATATTGGTGACGAGGTGGTAGAAGACAATGGCGGGCAGGATGGCCCACCTTTCCGCAGTTATGGCAAGTCCCAGTGAATTGCGTTGAAAATTGCATAGTGGCATGACTGGGTATTAATGTTGGCATCATCTTCTGACGCTTAGTCGCTTCATGTTGTGTGAGAGATGAATGGGGCGTGGTCCTGGCTCCACTCCTCATGTCCTTCTCGGCTCGCGATTCTTCCAATGCTCATCAAAGTCTTTTTCTATTGCGCTGGCGCGTTCCACTGCTTCTGCATACGTTTTAATAAGAAATGGCGCCAGTCGAGTATGGATAGAAGGTTTCAGTCCCTCAACAAACTTCTGCCCTTTACGAAGCTCATCCGGTATGAGAAATGTCGCAAATCGTGCCAACTCTGTAAACTTTGCATCATATTGACGCACCGTCATATCTCCTTGTTCTAATTTCATGAATTCTGTAACCTTTTGAGCACGCACATAGGCTGGAAAGTATTTATTTTCAAATTTTGTGCAGAATTGGTTCCATGTCCACCTTTCTATGCTCGGGTTCTCCTTAGTCGTAGATTCCCACCAATGATCGGCTTCTCCTTCCAACATATATATTGCTAATTCAGCCTTTTGTTGCTCGTTACATCTCATAGCTGTGAAAATTTTCTCCATCTGCCTTTTCCAACCCTCAGCTTCACTTGGGTTAGGCCCACCTTTAAACGTAGGCGGTCTCTGCCTCTTAAACTTTTCCAATAAGGACCCCGTCCCTTCAGCGGCTACATGCGTCGCTTGAGTCTGCTCCTGAGATTGACTTATAAGCACTTGTGTTCCCATAAATGAGGCAAATCCTTCCATCGCCTGGAGGATCTTGTCAATAATTGTTCCTTGCCTAGCTGCATCGGGTACTGGAGTCTCCGATGCGGCCCCGAGGTTCATACTTTCATCCGTCATAGCCTAGGATAAATAAAGGGGATTATGAATTTTACTGAATAATTTTAAGATTATAAGAAATTAGACGGTTCAATGTAGGCATACATGAAGATCTAAGAGAAGTTGAACTAAAATGTAGTTTAGAACTATGTGCAGAAATTTCTGGTCATAAGGGTGTTATTCTATTTGATATTTTTGATATTTTTAGACATTATTTTAACTTAAAAATTTTTATATAGATACATCTATAAGTCTACTATATCTCTGTAAAGTTTCATAATATTTCGACGCCTATAAAATTTTTAAGAATTCAGAGAGTACACGTTGTCCAGATTTGGACGATTTCTGGACAGATTTTTTTTAACATCAAATACACACCTGAAATATCAGTATATTTTAATTTTTACATATTTTTTTTTATAAAATTATACTTATCAAACTTCAATTGAGTTTTTGAATCAACTCAATCGGAGTTTTACTTAAATAGTTATGATTTTTTAAAGTCAGACTTTTTATATGGATTATTGCTGTCCAACTCAATAAATAGTTAGAAAAATTCTCAGAAATTTCCTAATGTTCAGATTTGATTTTGTATGTTAATATACAGCCTAAATAGGATCTAAGTATTATATTACAATAAATTAAAATGTCCTACATATGTATTTTAAATTTCTCATCTCCTAGTTAAGGTTATTTATGAAGACTTAGAGCTAAATTTCTATTTTAGGTCCAATGTTTAAGATCAAACCTGGCTCTGATACCAACTTTGTCACGCCCCAAAATTCGGGTACCCGAATAGGGTGTCCAGGACCCGAATTTCAGACCCGTGACCTATATATAAAAAAAATAAAAATAAAAATACAAATAAAGTATGGAAATTTCATGTGCATTTATTTTCTCCCACCATAGCCAAAAAAACTTAAAAATTCAAAACATATATAAGATAACTAATTACATACTCTTTTATTACATCGATGCATAATTATTTAACTTAACTTGAAGTGAGAAAATCAAGCTAACATTACTACATTTAGAGTTCTAAAATAAAATAAAATCTATCCTATGTAGAATGACATGCCACGTGCATCAAATCACATTCCATGCTCCACTACTAATAGAAGTACCCTGCATCTTCAAAATATTCATAACCTGAAACGGTTAACACATAATGAGTTGACAACTCAATAGGATCACATCAATCCCACGTTGAAAATCTCACAAATATTACCAAATTAAATCTCGACACATTAATCAAAATGAGAAGAACATTGAATATAAAATCATAGTAAATAATAAGACATAATAAGACATTCATGAACATGAAATAAATAAATCATTTAACATAACTTTTCTAAGATGTTAAGATTTGGAGTGGGCAAAACACTCATGTGTGTTGATCCTTTTAGGGGATGACCCACGGCAGAGCACCGGTGTTGATCCTTTTAGGGTATGACCCTCGGCAGAGCACCGGTATAACCCTTTTAGGGACAAAAGCCCAAGGCAGTGCACCCGTGCGTACTGATCCTTTTAGGGAATCACCCAGGGCAGAGCACCCGTGCTGATCCTTTTGGAAATGACCCTGGGCAGAGCACCCGTGTCGTGCTGATCATTTTGGAATGACCCTGGGCAGAGCACCCGTAAGAATCATTGTACAAAAAAAATTATTATTCATATATGATGCATCTAATTTACAAGGAAACATTGTAATAAACAATATCAGATCACCCATAACAATTAATATAGTGATCTTTTATGGCAGAGCACCCGTAAAAATCATTGCATAAAAATGGTTAACATAAAATACATCTAACTTTACAAGGAAGTATGACAGATAGAGTATTTATATTCATATAATGAATATTCATTATCACTACTAGAAAATATTAAATAAAAAAAATGATATTTGCATTTGGTTCAATCAAATAAAGAATATCTCAATGTCTAGATTAACTAAGGCCATTACTTATGAAATTTTCAAATAAGGAATGATCACCTACCTGTTGTGTATGATGAGAGGACAATAATCTGAAGCGACGTTGATTTCTACGTGTACTAGCTTGGATTGATCAACTTTGAACTCGATGTTGAACCCTTACGTATACTCTCCCTCCTCCTGATTTCTCTTTCCTTCTCAAGATCTTTCTTTTGTGATTTTTTTTTTTTTGATTTTCTCTTGATGGCATGAGAAATAGGGTATAAAAAAAATGGTGTCATGTGAGTTAGTGGGTTGGGAGTTTAATGGGCGGTTTAGATTGAGAAGTGGGTCCCACCATGATGATGGCAATTATGGGTGATGGGTTCCCATCCGTAACAGTTGTGGAGAAGTGGGAGAGAGAGAGAGAGAGAGAGAGATAGAGAGAGAGAATCGTGGAGAGAAAGAGAGAATCGTGGAGAGAGAGAGAGAGAGAGAGTCGTGGGGAGAGTGTTTCATGGGGTGACGTGCGTCAGCACGTCACTTTGTGGTTTGATGATTATTATTATTATTTTTTTTTGAAAATGGGCCCCACAGGCATCATGTGACAGATCCACACTGCTCATTCATTTTGCCCATCAGAGTTAGGGCCTAAGCCCAAAAATGAGGGCCATCCAAATCTCATGTGGGCCACATCATATGTAACGGTGGGTTAACGGTTAACCCACCGTTTTAAAAGAACCGGGTATTACACCATTAAAAGATTTTCATGGCCACAAACATTTTGGATCAAGATGATATTTAAATTTTCCCTTCATCCAGATTTGGTTGACATTATCAATGTATGGGTTAGATGGAAAGGAAATATTATGGTGGGCATTACTATGGGCCTTAGGAAGTTTTTCATGGTGTAAGTTCAATCACCACTGTTTCCTATAGTGTGGTCCAGCTGGGATTTAGATATGCTTAATTTTTGACAACACGTCCTAAACTGGCTGGAGAAACAGACAGACAGCATTAAGGTGGGCCCTAGGGTAAGGGTAACACCACTAATGTATTATCCCGGTGGTTTGGCTGCCAACCGCTACATGTAGCTGGGCATCCCGTCGAGTTATACAAGTTAGGGCTGGCCCGACTTGACCCTGTTTTGAAATAGACCTGACTCGAACTCTATTGACTCGGCACCGAGTTTAGCATGCCTGGCCCGATCCAAGTTTGGGTCTAGCCTAGACTAACTCCAACCCAGTCTGACCCAATCACAGGTACCGAGTCGGGTCGAGTCAACACGGAGTCGGTTTGAGTGCAGTGCGTATTTGCGGGCTAAAATTGTAGCTCAGAACCTAAATGCACATGCTGGAATTACAACCTCTCCATCAGCTACACGGTTTCTCAAATCGCAAATATCAAATCTGTGTTTTTTCCTTTTTATATGTAGGAACTGGGTTTCAGATTGAGTCGAGTTAGTACGGAGTTGGATTTTGGGTTGAGTCCAGTTTGAGTCACCGGGTGACCCAAACTTGACTCAATTTGAGTTCGGATTAGACAAAGTCTACTCGTTTGTATCAACTCACCCTCTATGGTCGGCCGAGTTAGGTCTGAACAAGTTGGATGAGTCAAGTTTTCCAAATCCAGTCGTCCCGTGCCTAACTCTCTACCCCTATACCTTCCAATTAGCCGGTGTTAAAGCCCTGCTCGCCCCACAATGATACATGCTTTATCCCTACTGTCCATCCATTTTTTGCCAGCTCATTTAATGCTATTAGCCATAAGAAAAAAAATTGATAGATTTAAATCTCTTCTGGGCCACACCATAGAACACAATAGTGATTGAAGTCCCACCATTAAAATTTTCCTAGGCCCCACTATAATGCTTATTATCCATCCAACCTGTTGATTAGGTCACATAAGCTTGGATGAAGGGAAAACACAAATATTAGCTTGATCCTAAACTTCTGACAACCCCCAATAAGTTTTCACTAGTAACCATTCAATCCCCATTGCTTCCTATGATGTGATCCACTCGATCATTGAATCTGTCATATTTTTAGGCTCATGCCTTAAAATGATATCGAAAAATGGATGGACAGTGTAAGGGAGCCTTGGTACTTTGCATCAACACACCAACTAAGGAAGGAGATCTGCATCCCCTTTTGTTAGATCCCATGTTCTTGACTCTTGAGACAACGCACTTCGAAGGATCTCAGGAGCGCCACTTGCCCGCATGCCCCGGAGCCAGTGATGTGGGTGAGACCTGACTATAGGTCCCACTTTGATGGATGAATTGTATATCCGTACTGTTCATCTGTTTTTTTCGGCTTATTTTAGACCATTTTTCTACAAATGAAGCTGATAAAAATTTCAGGTGGACCACACTATAGGAAACAGTGGTTATTGAATATTAAAAACCTTTTATGAGCCACAAAAGTTTTGGATCAGTCTGATGTTTATTTTTAGTTTTTTCCAGGTCTGTGTTACCTTATCAACAGGTTCAATGGTCAATAAACATTACACTGTATGCTAGGAAGTTTTTAACGGTGGGTGTTCATGTTGGGATTTTTGGCCTGCGGAATCACACAGATCTAGATCTAGGATAGCAATCCAATGACACCAAGCACACACACAAGAAAAGAGAACACACAGATTTAACGTGGAAAACCCTTGCGGGAAAAAACCACAGCACAAAGCGACAGATCACTACTATGAAAGCATCAATTACAAAGAGAAAGGACTTACCCGATTCGAACAACCTCGAATCTCATCCTTGCTACACCCTTTGATAACCCTAGAACCTTTAAATACCTTTAGGAAGTCTTGGAATAATATTAAAATAGCCATAGGGACCCCAATTTATAGTTTTGGCAACTTCCCTTTCGTATCCCAGTTGGGAAAGGACTTGCGTCACAAAATCCGCGAAACTCCTTTCGCATCCCAGTTGCGAAAGGACTTGCGACACGAAATCCGCGAAACTCCTTTCCGCATCCCAGTTGCGAAAGGACTCAGATTTAAGACATCTCGCAAGAATCTCCACCATGTCTTCAATCTTCAACCGTGTAGCTTCTTGATCTCTTCTCTTATTTCTGCATCACATAATAGCTCAAGATCACGTTGGCCAACCAGCGCCAATCACGGATCTGATAGATACTTGCTATATCGTCGCGTGAATATCTCTGAGAAGCCGATCTCTTCTCTCTGAGAATAACCCCTCGCTACCAACCTCGCCCTGTATCTATACTGTATCCTCCTGAAGGTCCACTTGCATCTAACCGATCACCGGCCCACTGGAAGCTCCACCCACTCCCATATGTCGGTCTGATACAACGAATCCATCAAATCGCCCATAGTCACCTTCCACTTCTCAGCACCAAGCTCACCTAGAGCCATCAGAATAGAAGATGAGTCCTCTGCAATATTAGAGTCGTCCATGTACCAGGCCGATATCCTGCGATCATACCGTATGATTCTTCACACAGGTGGCTGCTCCACCTGCTCTGTATCCCTATCCGTACGTCTCAGCCTTCCTGCCCTGCCTGCTCATGTGGCCATGCCCATCATGCCACACACGTGCAGATGGAATCCACTACATCCACCATAGCTCCACCTTTTGAAGTGCTCCCGATGAACCTGTAAACATGATCGAGTCATTGCGCTTTCATGATTACCCGTGCCCCCTTAGATACTTTAAGAGCACCATCAATACGTGTGTACTTGCATCCTTTTGCCTCAAGTACACCAAGAGAAATCAGATTCTGCTTCAAATCAGGAACGTGCCTCACATCTGTTAAGGTACGCTCCACCCCATCAAACATCCTGATGTGCACCATACCAATAGCCACAACATTACAGGCAAAGCCATTGCCCATAAACACCTGTCCATCATCGCACTCCCTGTAGCTGGTGAACCAACTCCGATGAGGAGTCATGTGAAAAGATGCCCCTGTGTCCAGCATCCACTCGTCCTTACGATCATCGTATGGCCGCTTGAGCGAAGACACAGATAAAACATCACCATCACATCCACTCGATTCATCTGACGTGGCAGTGTTAGCCTCCCTGCATGAAGCCTCAGAATCTTCCCTCTTAGATTTAGGAATTTTCACAATCCCTCTTCACATGTCCTTCATTCCCACAATTCCAGCACTTTACCTTTCCTTTGCCCTTGCCCTTGGATTTTGATCTAGAACTTGAAGAACCTGTACCTTGTTCAGAATTTCTACCCACTGTAAACAGTGCATCAGAAGATGTCCCCATGTTGTTGTCTAGCTGTCTCATAGCCTTCCCTTGAAGGGATGAGATAACAGTGTCGACACTTAGGGTTTTATTCATGCTGCACATAGTGTCCTTGAATGACTCATAGGACGCCGGGAGAGAATTCAGCAACATACATGCTTGTTCTTCATCTTTCATCACTTCCTCCATATCCAGTAATTTGCAAACCAATTTATTAAAGTTGCTGATGTGAGCCTCCAGATCTCCAACCTCTGCCATCTTGAAGTTATACCACTGTCGCTTCAAGTGTAGGCGATTTTTCGAGGATTTCTTCGCATAGACATCCTCTAACTTCGCCCATAACTTAGCCGCAGTTTTCTCCCTCATGACGTTGTAGAGAACCTCATCCATAAGACATAAACGGATCGATGATAAAGCCTTCTTATCAAGAGTATTCTAATCACCATCAGTCATAGTGGACTTCCACTTCTCAAGAGCACCATCTTCGCCTTGTTTGATTAAGGAACTCATCATCTTGATCTTCCATAACTCAAAATTATTTTTCCCTGAGTACTTCTCAATCTCATACCTGGCGCTCGCCATTATTACTAATCCCTCAGATTCAGATCTGTGCCCCAACCGAACTCAAGCTCTGATACCACTTGTTGGGATTTTTGGCCTGCGGAATCACACAGATCTAGATCTAGGATAGCAATCCAATGACACCAAGCACACACACAAGAAAAGAGAACACACAGATTTAACATGGAAAACCCTTGCGGGAAAAAACCACGGCACAAAGCGACAGATCACCACTATGAAAGCATCAATTACAAAGAGAAAGGACTTACCCGATTCGAACAACCTCGAATCTCACCCTTGCTACACCCTTTGATAACCCTAGAACCCTTTAGAATACCTTTAGGAAGTCTTGGAATAATATTAAAATAGCCCTAGGGACCCCAATTTATAGTTTTGGCAACTTCCCTTTCGTATCCCAGTTGCGAAAGGACTTGTGTCACAAAATCCGCGAAACTCCTTTCGCATCCCAGTTGCGAAAGGACTTGCGACACGAAATCCGCGAAACTCCTTTCCGCATCCTAGTTGCGAAAGGACTCAGATTTAAGACATCTCGCAACAATTCAATGACCACTGTTTCTTGTGGTGTGGTCCACATGAAATTTACATCTGCATCATTTTAAAATCGCGTCCTAAAATAATCCGAAAAAACAGATGTACGGCATGGATATTCAATTCATACATTGGGGTGACCCCTACTATTAAAGCCAAGTCACCGTCGGATCTCATGCCCTTAATAGCCAATCCGTTTCCCGTGATTTGCTAGCTACGGACGGAGTTTAGCTGGTGACCCCAACACCAGCCAGTTAGTTGGAGTCCAAGCTACGATGATACATGTGTCTCTAAAAAGTTTTCAACTGTAAGCGTTCGATCCCCAGTGTTTCCTTGGTGTGAACCACTGGAGCTTTGGATTTACCTTAGTTTTAAGCTCATGGCTTAAAATGAATTGAAAAAATAATAGCCCGTGTGAATAAAACACATACATCATGGTGGGGCCGATAGAGCCTTGACACGAGCTAGCTGGTTGGTGCTTGGGTAACCAGCCAAACTGCGTTGGCCAGTGACTCATCTTTCTTGGGTCCCACATCCTATAATAATTGATTGTCTTCATGCAGCTTGATTACCAGTCCGGGTGTCGAGGTCATCCAAAGGCCTGAAATTTTCTGACATTGCATGCGGTCTTTGACCCTGGTGGATAGTTTCCACCATAACATATGATCACACCAGCTAGTCCTGTAGACCACCGGAACAAAGCTGTTCAAGTGTACACACGTTCATGGATGGTATTACTGGTCAGGTGCAACTTGAGGGCGCAAACGGATCATCAGGGATCATAATTGGACGGTGCAATTCAAGGGCGCATATGGATAGTTAGCGATCACAATAGGACGGTGCATCACTTAACCCAAGAATCTCATCCATTTGAGACCGGGTGCCATTAAATGTGGACCATTGGTTGTCATTGCCTATTTTCATTAAACAGCTAGGATCATTTGATAGGAGAGATATCAAGGTATGACCTTTCTCATGTGTGGCCACCAGATCAATGGTTTAGGTTCCTGAAATATAACACCTGTTATAAAATATATTTTAAATAAAAAAATATATAAAAAGTTTTTGTATAAAAGCTTTTGTGGGGTTTTTTAGGATAGTCCCACATGGGAAAGGGAAAAGAATTTTTTGTGGTTTAAATGAAAACAGTGGAGTACTATAATATTTGCTTACCTAGTCCAAGGACTATGGACCTTATGCACTGCAACACCCGGGCGTGCTCGGGCACGGGCTCGGTGTGAGGGCGTGGGCATGTGAGGCAATGTGGCTGTAGAGGCGCTAGTGGCTCACTTTGCACGTATGCATCGTGTCGCTCCCTTCGTACGTACGCATCATGTCACTCTCTTTGCGAACCGAAGCGAGACGGGTGCGATTAATTGACTAAGTTGGATGGCTGACTGAAGGGAAAACTAAAGGATTGAATGAGAGTCATCCAGTATATATAGAGAGACAGAAAAGAGCTGTTGCAGCAGAAACTGTAACAGCTGTGCCATTAGTGCAGAGACCAGCTGTAACTGCTGCATGGCTAGCCCAACAGCTAGAAAACGGCTAGCTGCTGTCTCACAACATTCACATGCAGCAGTGGTTATGGCTCATGCACAACAGTCAGAAAATTGCCATAAAACAGTTAGTTTTCCAACAGTTATAAATGACTTAATGGGAGTTATTTCCTTGGACCATAACCCCCAGCCACCACAAGCTATATAAACAGGGTCTGGATGGGATTCCAAACTATCTCTCAACCCACTCCAGCAGACCCATACGAACTAAGACAGCCACCACTCCTCTCCTATACTCCAGTGACTTCGGCAAGACAGCAAAGTTGACCCATTGCTTGAAGAATAGACCAGCAGTGTGGTCTAGAACGGTTCAACTGAACCAGTGGCTGAAGAACTGACCAGTGTAGTGGTTTAAATCACAAATTATATATATTCTCTTCTTTTTTCTTTTTGGGATTTTTCTTTTATTGTAATTCTGCCAGACTGTGTGTAACAGAGTTCCAATAGTGGGCCTTCGTGTTTGCTGAATGCAGACCTACACTAGGCTCGTCGTATCCTAGAAGTGGTTTGCCTGTAACCTATCAGCATACTCAATCTTTTTGAGTAGGGGCAAATAACGCTTTAAGGACAGCGTCTCAGACATGCTTCAGCCTATCCTTAATTCAGATCATCTTTAATTTTCGGATTCCATATTTTACAGAAATATCATTATTCTTTATAATTTACAATATTCTTAAAGTGTTATTTTTAGATGGAAGCCGATAAGGTATCATCTATCAAGTTGATGAATCAGGACTTGATTCATCTTGACCGGTTCGATGGAACCAATTTCACGAGATGGTCAGACAAGCTGAAATTTCTTTTGACGGCGCTGAAGAGTTACTACATCTTAGATCTTAGTCTTCAGCCATTACCTGAAGCAACCGAAGCTGATACACTTGAGCAAATAGCTGCCCACACCAAACGAGCTGAAGATGAACTTTTTGTGTCGAGGATACATTCTAAACGTGCTCTCCGACCGCCTATACGATCTGCACTAACTGACGTCATCAGCAAAGGAGATCTGGGCCGCTCTAGAGTTCAAATACAAGGCAAAAGAAGAAGGTACCAACAAATTTCTCATCGCCAGGTATTTTGACTTCAACATGATAGATAACAAACTGCTACTGCCCCAAATCCAAGAACTGCAGCTAACAGTAAACAAAATCAAAGCCATCAAAATTGATCTTCCTGAATCATTCCAAGTTGGGACTATAATCGCTAAATTGCCACCAATGTGAAAGACTATAGAAAGAAGTTACTGCATAAAACTGAGGACTACACACTGGAACAATTCAGAAACACCTCAGAATTGAGGAAGAATCCCGTAATCGCGACAGAAAGAATGATAATGGAAATGCCTCGTCCAAGGAACATGCAATAGAGAACACTAATAACAAGAATCTCGAGAAGGACGATTCCCTGAAACCCAATAATGAAAAATTTAAGAAAAACACCCAAAAGAAGAATAAAAAGTTCAAAGGTCCATGCCATGTCTATGGGAAAACCAGGCACTATGCTCAAGTATGCCGATATGGCAAATCTAAAAAAGAGGCAAGTGCAGTAGAAGAAGACGATATTGTGGCCATGATCACTGAGGTGAAAACTATCCAAGGAAAGGTTCCCGGTTGGTGGTATTATACTGTCGCTACCGTACATGTGTGCTACGACAGATCAGCTTTCAAAACCTATGAGGAATTGACCGATGGTCAAGAAGTCTAAATGGGTAATGAAGTCCGATTGAAGGTTGTTGGTAAAGGAATCATAGAACTTATATTCACCTCTGGAAAGAAAGTGATTCTGACAAATGTTCTGCACGTCCCAGACATAAGACGAAACTTAGTTTATGGGGACCTTCTAGGTAAACCAGGGATAAGGGTGGTGTACGAATCAGGAAAACTGATTCTGTCTAAGAATGAAAATTTTGTCAGAAATGGATATGTTTCTAATGTGATGGTTAAGTTTTTTCTGAATGAAAGTAACACTTTTGCGTATATGGTTGAATCCGTTGGATTGTGGCATGATAGACTAGCCTATATAGGATATAGTACCTTGAAGTTCATGGATAAGAATGGTTTAATCTCATACACAGATAATGAAACTGATAAATGTAAAGTGTGCATACGATCCAAAATGATGAAAAAATCTTTTCCAAGTGTTGAAAGATCATCCCAAATATTGGATCTTGTACACAATGATATCTGTGAGTTAAACGACATTCTTACTCGTGGAGGTATACGGTACTTCATAACCTTTATTGATGATTGCTCTAGATATGTGTATGTTTGATCAGGGTCGAATATTGCATATCAGACCCCAGTAATTACTTGATTTTACATACATGATAATATTTAATGCCAGATTTTACTCGTGTTTTTGTTACAGGAGGAAATTAGGAGCGTGTATAGCAAAATGATGTTAAAAGCATAGATTTGACGCTCCAAAATTACCAGAGCACGAGATGTACTCCAGAAAACCAATGGTGAAGAATATACACGCCTGGGATCTGAGGAAAGCAAGCCAAAGGGGCCCGAAAGGGGTCCAAAATGCAAGATCACATGTTTCCCACCATCCGTTCAAATCGAAACTTCATACATGGCCTGGGGGCCATAAATTAACCGTACATATCAAAGTTCAGCCCTCGGATCACTATGGAAGTGCCCCAACGGTCATATCAGCCCCTTGATTCATTAAGTGGGGCCCACCTGATATCTGGAAGTGCTTCAAGTTCAATATCAACCCTTAAATGAGGATCTAAAACAGATGGACGGTGAGGATTTCCTACACGGATCATAAGTGGACCCCACTGGCAGTGCCAGTGCATAGTGCACAAGTGCACTTGATGTGCACTGGACCGAACCAAAAGGTCAAAGTCGGCTTTGACCGACTTCCTCCGCAAACGTGTTGCAACGCTGTTTGGAAACAGCGTTCGCACAACGTTTGATTTCGGACGAGTTGTGGGCCCCACCTATTGTCCAAACGGACAATCCAATCCGTCCATTCTCTCTCTAAGGCCCATGTTACCAAGGTGTAGGTGGCCGTTTTTCGAATAAAAACAGAGATCAGATCTAAACCGTCCAAACGTAAGACGGACGGTGGAGCAGAAATTCAGGTGGACCTCATCAACGGAAGGTGGAAACTACACTTCCCTGACCAAAATTTTCCCCTCCATCCAATGGACGGAGTGGATCTTTCAAAACATCATCACAGTGGGCCCCACCATCTTCGCAGCGGACGCCAACCGCGTCCCTGTTTCCGCGTCAGCGGCGAACGGCGCTGACCGTTTTTGCGAAAGGCTGTGGGCCCCACACGTTGCCTGTCTGGACGATCCGATCCGTCCATCTTGTAGAGGGCCATGAATACTACAAAACCATGCTGATAGTTCACTCCCACGCGTACACACGTGCGTGATACAGAGGCCACAAAAGGGCTACCCGGTGATGTTCAAAACTGATCTTTTTATGTTTTCTTCTCTGGGACGCATCAATGGACGTTCAAAACTACCTATTCTTGACTGAAATTTCGTCCTGAATCCAATGGATAGGGTGGATTTTCCAGAAAATACTTCTGTGGGGCTCACCGATCACGACAGCGAAAGGGTGCGAAAGGTTTCGTACAATTTGAAAATCCGGTTTTCCAGGCGATTGTGGGCCACCATCTTTGATCATATGGCAGATCTGAACCGTCCATCATGTAGAGGACCCAAGAAAGTCCTAAGGGACGGTGTTTGTTGGAATTTGAACGAGGAAAATATGGTATTTCGAGGCCCCAAACTTAGCTGCGAAAAAGCTTTCGCTGCGCGTGCGACAGCTTCCCAAATTCGATTTTCACCACTCCAGCCACTCCATCAGCTATAAAAGAAGAGTCTTGGACATGAGAAAGGTATTCAGATCCAGAGAATTCGAGATCCAGAGCCAGGGAGAGAAGAAAGAGAAGAAAGAGAAGGAGGAAGAGAGAGAGAGAGATCGATTGGTTTGGTGTTTTGATTTTATGAATTTTATTGAATATTTTTTTACGGATTTTATGGGTCACTAATCTCTCAGCTAGGGCTGAGATGAAGCCCCTAATTTGATCAGCTCTTGTATTGGTTGATTTACTTTGAATATTAATTAATTTGTTTTTCTTTTCTAAGTGGGCTTTATGGGTTTAAATTCCATACTTCTCCATCTATGAACTTGATCAAAGTATATAGATGGATGTTGTTTGGATGCTTATTACAGGTGCTTGGGTCTGATCAAGAACAAGTTTCCTATAGAGGAAGAAATAGGGTGCTTTAATGAATGTACATTCCATATGCCCGACCAAGGATATGGGATATGTTGTTCATGGCATTGCTTAAAGGAATTAGACAGTCTGTATGCCCGATTAAGGACACAGATTGTACTTTCTCTATTTAAGTGGTATCAATCTAGATCAAGGTGAATCAACAGACAAGGGTTAGGATAGTTAGGGGTGGATTCGAAGGTCCTAGTGCTCTCTCTTACTGAATTTTCTTCCTTATTTTCAATAGTTATTTTCCACAGATTTGTGTTAGCAATTTGATCCTTTATTTGTTAAATTAGTTAAGGAGAATCGTGAATTTGAATTGTGACGACCAGTCCCTGTGGATTCGACCTCGGTCTTACCGAGTTTATTACTACATCACAACCCTATACTTGGGGAGTGAACAAGTTTTTGGCGCCGTTGCCGGGGATTGTTTCGATCCAAATTGGATTTAAGATTCTCTCTTATCATAATTCATAGTCTTAGGATTTTACTAATTTTAGATTAGAGTTTTTGTTTAGAAACTAACCTGTTTCCTATTTTGTAGGGTCCTGAAATAAACTTCTAATTTGGTAATCCCTTTCTAAATTCTTTATTTTTTCTAATTTCTATTTTTAGAATTAGGATTTTACTTTTTAGGAATTTTCTAATTCTAGAATTTTTTTTTTTTTTGAATTTTTGAATTTTCTATTTTTAGATTTAGATTCTTCTTTTAAGTAACTTTCTATTTTTAGAAATTTCTTTTTAGAAACCTACTTAGCTTTTTATTTTTAGTAACTTTCTAATTCTAGGATTTCTTTCCTTTTTAGAAACTAACTCTTCTTTTTTGTTCTTTAGGAAGTTTCTAATTTTAGATTTTCTGTTTAGAAACTAACTTGTTTTGTTTTCTTTTGCAGGATTCTAACATAGATCTCCAAATTGGTAACATCTTTCTAAATTCTCCAGTCTTCTCTACTTTCTATTTTGAGAATTAGGTTTTTGAGGAATTTCTTATTTTCTAACTTTGGATTTAGAAACTTTCTATTTTCTAGTTTTAGAAACTTTCTTTTTAGAAATTAACCGTTGCTTAGGATTTTTCTATCATTATTTTAGGAAACTTGATTTGTTTTTTGTTTTTATTTACAGGAATTGAGGAAAGAAGCTACTAAGTGAAGGAAGAGCTTCTGAAATCTTCTGACATCAATCATCTCCTTTCCTGGGTTCTTTCTTCCCATTCTTGTTGACATAGTTTTAACTTGTTTTAGAATCTCATAGTTTCTAGTTCTAGTTTTATTTCTCTTAGGTTGCTTTTTAGTTTAGTTTCCTTTCTTACATTGCAATAACATAGTTTATGCTAGGACGTAGATCTCTGAATATAGAACTAGCACCTTTTGATCCTGAAATAGAAAGAACTTTTCGTAAAAGATTTAGAAACATCCTATTTGAAATGGCAGAAGAGAATGGAACTAAAGCTCTTAGAGATTATTCAGCTCCTGTCCAATTCAATGCGCCTTCATGCATAGTGTTGCCCACCACCACGGCAGCACACTTTGAACTGAAGACTGGGGTCATACAGTTGTTGCCTTCCTTTTATGGGTTAGACAAGGAGGACCCATATCATCATGTGAAAGAATTCCTAGACATTTGCTCTACCTTTAGGTTTCAAAACTTTTCAGACGATTCGATCCGTTTGCGCCTTTTTCCTTTTTCTTTGAAGGATAAGGCGAAAGCATGGTTGAATTCTCTAGGAGTTGGGTCTATCACTACATGGGACCAATTGTCTAGGAAGTTCTTAAACAAGTTCTTCCCTGTTCACAAAACAAATGCTCTCCGTAGAGAAATCACTAATTTCACACAAAAAGAGGGAGAGCACTTTCATGAATGTTGGGAAAGATGGAAGGACTTACTTCTTAAATGTCCACACCATGGTTTTGAAAAGTGGCAACAGGTTCAATACTTTTATGACGGTTTGACACCCCAAAACCGTCGCATGGTTGATGCCACCAGTGGAGGGTCATTCATGACCAAAAGTGATGTTGAAGCATGGAACTTCTTTGAAACCTTGTGTGAAAATTTCCAGCAATGGGACTATTCAAATAGAATGACAGAAGTTCCCAACTACAAAAGAGAGGTGGTATATATGAGATAGGAGTTACGCCAGATCTCCATGCCAAGATTGATGGCCTGACAAAGAAGGTTGATGCTCTAATGTTGCATAATGGACCTCCACAAACAACTCAAGCCGAGGCTTGTGGCATATGCTCTAGTCCTGCCCATCCTATGCAGTCTTGTCCATCTGGTGCAGCATCCCCAGAACTTCTCTTTGAACAAGTACATGCTATGAATACTTTTCAAAAACCTGGGAATGATCCTTACTCGAACACATACAACCCAGGGTGGGCTAGACATCCAAATTTTTCTTGGGCAAAGGGACCACAACAAGGAGGACCACCTGGAAATCCTCCTATGCAACCTCAGCAGTTTCCACAATATCAACAAATGCCTGCACAATCAAGGAAACCATCTCTTGAGGATACACTTCATCTTTTTATGCAGAGTTCTCTCCAATTCCAAAAAGACACCCAACAAACCTTACTAGCCAACCAGAAAAGCTTACATGCAAATGCGCAATCCATTGCCAAGCTGGAAGTACAAATGGGTCAACTAGCTGCCACATTGAGTGAGAGAGAGAAGGGTAAGTTCCCTAGCCAACCTGTGGCTAATCCAAAGGGACAGTATGAGATTGGCTCTAATTCCAACCAAGGGCAATATCATGAGCAAGCCAAATCGATCATTACCCTTAGGTCAGGCAAACAGATTGACAACAAAATAGAGATACCTAGGGATGAATCAAATCAAGGTGAAGCAGAGAGACACACCAATGCATCCAAAGTCCAAAAACTCTCTGACTCTCCAAGAGCCGCTGACGTGCCCAAAGCACCCTTTCCTCAACGTCTGGCACCAATGAAGAAAAGAAACAACTTTGATGAAATCTTGGATGTGTTTAAAAAAGTGCAAGTCAACATCCCGTTGCTTGACGCTATCAAGCAAGTCCCTCCTTACGCTAAGTTTCTTAAAGATTTATGCACTCAAAAGCGTAAGCAGAATGTTCATAAGAAAGTCTTCCTTGCAGAGCAGCTTAGCTCCATGATTCAACATAGCACTCCTCCTAAATTTAGGGATCCAGGAGCTCCCACCATTTCTTGCGGCATAGGAGATCATAAGATAGGGAAGGCATTGCTTGATTTAGGGGCGGGCGTCAATTTGTTACCATATTCGGTTTATGAGCAGCTAGGACTTGGCGAGTTGAAACCGACTAAAATAACATTACAACTAGCTGATAGATCTGTTAAGGTGCCCCGTGGTGTTATTGAAGATGTGCTAATCCAGGTTGACAAATTTTATTTCCCAGTGGATTTCATAGTTATAGATACTCAGCCTGTTCAGAATCCTCATAGTCAGATCCAAGTCATTTTGGGTCGTCCATTTTTGGCCACATCTAATGCTATTATAAATTGCCGAAATGGAGTTATGAAGTTGTCCTTTGGTAACATGAATATTAAACTTAATGTTTTTAATGCAGGACAACAATCCGCAGATTTGAATGACATATTTGAAGTGGACATGATCGAGAGCCTTGTGCAGGACTCCTTCCGTAAATCTTTTGAAGATCCACTTGAGACCTACTTAGCACAACATGGCACAGATTTTGACATAGATAGTTGTTGAGGGTCGAATATTGCATATTAGACCCCGATTAATACCTGATTTTATGTATATGATAGTTCTTAATGTCATATGTTAATGGTGTTTTGTTGCAGGATGCAATTACGAGCGTGGATTGAAAAAGAGTATTAAAAGCATGGAATTAACGCTCCGAAGTCACCAGAGCGAGGGACGAACTCCAGGGAATGAAATTGATGGATTTGCACGGCAGAGATCAGAGGAAATCAGGCCGTTCGCATTTAACGGGCCCGAAAACCAATCAGAATGCAAGATCACATGGTTCCCGCCATCGGATAGACTCCAAACTTCATACATGGCCTGAGGAACAGAAATGAACCGTACACATCAAATTCGAGCTCCCAGATCCCTACAGGAAATTTCCGTTTTGGATTTTTGAGATGAAAAGTCGGTCAGCGCCGCTGACCGACCTTTGAATTTGTAGGTGCACAGCCGGTGCACTTATGCACCGTACACATGTGTTGTACATGTGGGTCCCACAGAGATGTTTATGAGAAATTTGCACCGTCCATCTGTTATATTATTGCGTTTAAGGGGTTGAACCCAAATTTGAGGTAGTTCCAAATATCAGGCGGGCCCCGCTTAAAGAATTAAGGGGCTGATATAGCTTTTGGGCCACTTCTGATAGTCCCATCCACGAAGTCAATGCACTGCTCGACTCTACTCTGATATTGGAGACTGAAAAATGGAGAGCGAAAGTGAAACCTCTTCATCCCTCTGAGACTCTTCCTGACAGCACAGTTTCTAACTCTGAGAAGGCAAAAGAGAACAGGTTGCTTAATGTTCTTCGAACATATAAGGCAGCAATTGAATGGAAGATAGCAGAAATACAAGGAGTGTGCCCCACTGTATGTAAGGATCATGCTGTGGAAATGTCACGTAAAATACAAAGGAAGCATGATCCTAACATGGAAGAAGTCGTTCGAGCAGAAGTCCTTAAATTATTTGACGATAGTGTCAGTTACCTCATTTCAGATAGCTCAGCTCAAGGGAACTCACATCACTTGTCTGGGATTGGTTGACCACGTGTTGAGGTAAGTTCTTTGGCGGACCCTGGTCTTAAAGATTAATGAATTCATGGTCCGTTCTTGTCTGGCTGAAGACGTTAAACTTAGCGCTCCTGGGAGGCAACCCAGCATTTCATTTGATTTCTTTTTCTTTGTTAGTTAGTTCAATGTTTGTGGTAACATTACTACTGCAACCCTCACGAGACTACAACTCGTCCACTAGGGGTAACCTAGGGGTTTAAAGGCTTGTTGCATATGCTAAATGCAATCGAAAGCACCTGCGAAAGTGGTATAGGTAGGATCTTTTATTTTACTGATTTCTCTCTTGTGCTGACTCGCTTTTACGCTGACATTTTTGAGAGCTTCTTGATTCTCCATTCAGGTACTATCTTTCCCTACTCCTCTTTTCGTTTCATTGTCTCATGTACATTGCATGCTTATTTCTTTTATATTGAGGACAATGTAGATTTTAGGTTGGGGGTGGGAGATTAGGGTACCTAATCAGTATTTTCTTGGTCTTGAGCAAAATTTGTGAAATTTTTAAAAAATTTTTCTGGAATTTCTATTGAATTCAAAGTGATTTTGAAGGATAGTTGTGATTTTAACATTATAAGATATGTGATGTTGGTAACTTATGACTCTTGGATTCGGCCATCTACTTGATTTCACAGTCAATTTTGAATTGATAATCCATGATTAGAAATTGTAAACATTGATTGAGCCATGATTTCACATATCACATCTCGCTTACACATTAAGTTTTCAGTTCGATAACTGAATGATTAACTTGGTAAAAAGAAGAATTAAAAGGCTAAGTCACATAATCGTCATCATAGGTTTGCTCCCTATAGTTTTCAGTTCGATAACTGAATGATTAACTTGTGTATGTTTATCTTTTAAAGAACAAAGACGAAGCATTGAACATGTTTAAAATATATAAAGTGGAAGTAGAGAATCCACTAAATAAGAAGATAAAAATTCTCTGTAGTGATAGAAGAGGAGAATATTTCTTCAATGAATTTGATAACTTCTGTGAAGAACATGGACTAATACATCAATGTACAGTGTCATACACACTTCAACAAAACGAAATAGCTGAAAGAAAGAATAGAACATTAGTAGAGATGGTCAACTCAATGCTTATAAGAATAAAGTTGTCACTAAGTCTATGGGGGTGAGGCACTGCTTGCAGCGTGTCATATACTAAACAGAATTTCGTCTAAAAAATATAAAATATCTCCATATGAGACATGGAGAGGTAGAAAACCTAACCTAGGTCTTAAAGTGTGGGGGTGTCTTGCATATTGCAGAACTCCTGATCTAAAAAGAACTAAATTAGGACCCAGAGCTATTAAGTGCGCCTTCGTAGGATATGCACAAAATAGTAAAGCTTATAGACTTCTAAACATAGAGTCTAATATAATAATAGAATCAAGAGACGTTGGGTTCTTTAAGAACTCACTATCCTTAGAGTCAAAAGATAATGAAGTCCAAACTCCTGATAGAGAACCGGATAGCAAAGCTCCACAGATAGTGGAAGCTCTTGTTGAACCTCATAGGAGTCAAAGGACAAGAATAGAGAAGAGTCTAGGAGATGACTATATAAACTCTCAGTGCATCTTTTTCTATCTTGTAGAAAGAGATAGAAAAAATGTTATAAGAAAAATACCTATAATAATAACTATAAAAGATGATCCTAAAACATATAAAGATGTTGTATTCTTTTGAGACTCAGCTTTCTGGAAAGAAGCTATAAATGATGAAATAGAATCTATAATGTCAAATCAAATATGAAAATTAGTTAACTTACCTCCAGTTCTAGACTCATAGGTTGCAAGTGGGTATTTAGAAAGAAATATCACACTGATAGGACTATCCAAACCCTTTAAAGCTCGATTAATAGCTAAGGGTTTTAGACAAAAAGAATGGATAGATTACTTTGACACATACTCTCCTATAGGTAGGATAACATCAATTAGGATATTATTTGCACTAGCTTCCTTACATCATCTTTGTTATGGGAAGATTCAAGCCCCTTGTAATTCCTAGGCCTGATGGCATGTTGATCTGATCGGATGGATAATTAACAGCTCGGCACAGATTCTGAGAGCAGACAGTACCCGACAAAGATCCATAACTACTCCGATTGAGACCTTGTCTACCCGAAGGTCCGAGCTAACTCCATATTTCGAGGCGGACACTCCTCGAGTCGAACTTAGAAACTATCATAAGTGAACGTGGCCGGTTACTTCGCTCGCAGATATGCACGATATACATGATGCAGTACGTGATCCCGAGATTATCTTTAGTATCTCCATGATCCGAAGATCTCCCTGATTGCATGAATCGTGCCGTGATTAACAGACCCAGACTATCCTACAGTCAAGTATAAATACATGAGGACCCCATTTCTACGGGTAAGCAACATCTCACATTCTCCCTTTACACTTCAATTTAGACCTTGATTCCCTTGACCTGACTTAGGCATCGGAGGGTCCCCCGGCTTAGCCAGGGTCTCCTTTGCTCACCCGTTTTATAGGGCCAAGGTCCATTCAAGGAGTGTTGCATGGAGTGGAGGGTGGTCCAGATTTAGTCATCAACAATCTTCACATCCATCAAATGGATGTAAAGACCGCATTCCTGAATTGTGACCTCAATGAGGAGGTATACATAGAACAACCTGAAGGATTCGTTCTACCAGGAAATGAAAATAAAGTATGTACATTAATCAAATCATTGTATGGATTAAAATATGCACCAAAACAATGATATGGAAAGTTTGATTCCAAAATACTATCTCATGGTTTCATACATAATGTAGCTGGTAAATGCATATATTCTAAAGTAGATGGTAGCTGCATAATTATTATTTGTCTGTATTTTGATGACATGTTAATAATAAGTAATGAAATAGAAGGTGTGACTAAAAAGAAGAGGTTTTTGTCTTCCGTATTCAAAATAAAGGATCTTAGACAAGTTGATACCATCATAGGTATCAAAGTTAAAAAATATTGTGGGGGTTATGCTTTGTGTCAATCTCATTATATTGAGAAGATATTAAGCAAGTTTAACCATCTAAATATAAAAGAAGTAAAAACCCCATTTGATCTAAGTATCAAGTTAAAACAGAATACCGAAAGAGCAGTTGCGCAATTGGAATATACGAGTGCTATAGGGAGTCTTATGTATGTTATGCAATGCATAAGACCAGATATCGCATATGCTGTGAGTAAACTTAGTAGGTTTACTAGTAATCCCAGCACTGAACATTGGAATGCAATTAGTGGAGTCCTTGGTTATTTAAAAGCAACCAAAGACTTATAACTATTTTATTCAGAGTTTCCTGCCGTATTGGAAGGATATACCGATGCAAGCTAGATATCGAGTGCAGGGGACAACAAGTCTACTACAGGGTGGGTATTCACCCTAGGAGGTGCAGTTGTATCTTGGGGATCTAAGAAACAGACTTATATAACACATTCGACTATGGAGTTTGAAATCATAACCCTGGCTGCAACAGGCAAAGAGGCAGAGTGGCTAAGGGATCTCTTATTAGAAATTCCTTTCTGTGTAAAGCTCATATCGGCTGCGTCACTACATTATGATAGTGAAGCCACATTAGCTAGAGCCTATAACAACACATATAATGGTAAGTCTAGACATATCGGTCTTCGACATGATTATGTCAGACAATTGATTTGAGATGGAATCATTGTTATTTCTTATGTGAAATCAAGCAATAACCTAACAGACCCTTTTACTAAACATCTACCGAGAGAGGTACTAAAGGCTACATCTAGAGGGATGAGGTTGAAACTCTTCAACAAAAGTTCTAGTAGTGATGGTAACCCAACCTAAAGTTAGAAAATCTCTAATTTTAGATTTAATGGGTAAGAACAAGTCACTGATATGTGGAAAGTTTACAACACTAAATTATATAAGATCTTATCCATAGTAGATAAGTGCTGAGCGTTACGAAAGAGTGTTGAGTCTTAGAACTCTTAATGAAATACAATCTAAAGGACAAGTGTCTTAGAGTAACGAAGACACTGGAAGGATTTCACCTATATGAACATAGAGATGGTGCCATCTCTCATGAGAGTTAGGAGTTTTGTCTCGGGATCGTTCACAAAATAGGATAAACACATGGCCATTAATTGTGCTGAGCAAGATTGTGAGAACTTTAACTAACATATAGCGAATATGTGTGTGGTTTATCCGACTATGTTATTTAGGAATAACTGGTTTAATACTATGGCTACCAGTCATTTCGACAGAGTTTTGAGATACTTATATTAAAGGAAGATTAAAATCGAAAGATATTTTTTTTTATGCATATAAGTTGTTTATTCTGGGAGAAATGTTTAATCGAAAAAAATATATTTTAAAAAATTAGTGGGGAATTGTTATAAAATAAAGTGATTTTATAAAATATATTTTAAATAAAATATATATAAAAAGATTTTGTAAAAAAGATTTTGTGGGGTTTTTTAGGATAGTCCCACACGAGAAAGGGAAGATAATTTTTGTGGTTTAAATGAAAACAGTGGAGTACTATAATATTTGCTTACCTAGTCCAAGAACTATGGACCTCGCGTGTTCTAATGCGTAGCACTGGAACACCTGCGCACGTGCTCATGTTCGGGCATAGGCACGGGCACGAGCTTGGTGCGAGGGCGTGGGCATGTGAGGCAGTGTGGCTGTAGAGGCACTAGTGGCGCACTTTGCACTTCGCACGTGCGCATCGTGTCGCAGAGGGTCGCTCCCTTCACGAACCGGAGCGAGACGGGGTGCGACTAGGTAACTGGCTAAGTCAGATGGCTGGTTGAAGGGAAGACTAGAGGACTGAATGAGAGTCTTCCGGTATATATAGAGAGATTGTAAAGAGCTGTTGCAGCAGAAATGTAACAGTTGTGCCATTAGTGTAGAGACCAGCTGTAACTGCTGCATGGCTAGCCCAACAGCTAGAAAACAGCTAGCTGCTGTCTCACAACAATCACATGTAGCAGTGGTTATGGCTCATGCACAACAGTCAGAAAATGGCCATAAAACGGCTAATTTTCTAACAACTAGAAATGGCTTAATGGGAGTTATTTCCTTGGACCATAACCCCCAACCACCACAGGCTATATAAATAGGGTCTGGATGAGATTCCAAACTATCTCTTAACCCACTCCAGTAGACCCATACGAACTAAGAAAGCCACCACTTCTCTCTTATACTCCAGTGACTTCAACAAGACAGCAAGACTAGCGGTGTGGTCTAGAATGGTTCAACTGAATCGGTGGCTAAAGAATTGACCAGTGCATTAGTGTAAATCGCAAATTCTATTCTCTTCTTTTTGGGATTTTTCTTTTATTGTAATTCTGTCAGACAGTGTGTAACAGAGTTCCATTAGTGGGCCTTCGTGTTTGCTAAACGCAGACCCACACCAGGCTCGTCGTATCCTAGAAGTGGTTGCCTGTAACCTATCCGCATACTCAATCTTTTTGAGTAGGGGCAAATGACACTTTAAGGACAACGTCTCAGACGTGCTTCAACCTGTCCTTAATTTAGATCATCTTGAATTTTTGGGTTCCATATTTTATAGAAATATTATTATTCTATATAATTTACAACAACACCCAAATCCATAGCTCAACTGGTAGACTAAGTGGAGATACCTCATTTCAACACTTGAGGTCTTGGTATCGATCCCTAGTGGGCGTGGCTAACATGGAGTGTGTGTACTGACATGGGTGTGTACTAACGAGCTAACCTAAAATAAAAAATAATGATAATAATAATAAAAGTTCCTGAAATATGGGCACCACGCGTACCACTGTTGGGCCAAAAGTACCACTGTTGGGCCAAAAGAAAAAATAAAATTATATATATATATATTAATATATATATATATATATATATATATATATATATTATATATATATATATATATGGGAAAAGGTACCATGCGCCCGAGCTCACGATAAGCTCCCATGAGGTCGAGCTATATGGGCCCCACCGTGATGCGTGTCGACCATCAACACCATGCATTTGAGGGGTCCCCTTTAAATTATGGGATACCCTAAAAATCAGCTGTATGCAGAACTCAGGTGGGCCATACCATCTAAAATCATGTGAAGACATGCCAAAAATATATAAAAGCACTTGGTGAGGCCCACCTGAGTTTTGAATGCTGCTAAAACTTGGTCTGAACCCTCATCCAAGTGGGACACACATAATGGATGGGATAGATTTGCAAACCACATCTCGGTCGCCCAAAAATGATTATGAATGTTTTAATGGTGCACAGCCCCTCTGAACTTTTGTATGTGGTGTGGCCCACAAAGTCATGGATTGACTTGATTTTTGAGACCTAGGCCCACGATGAAATGGTGCATCTGACTGATGGGGTAGATGTTCGAAACGCATCACGGTGGGGCCCACATAGCTCGACCTCATGGGACGTTCCCATCAGCTTGAGCGCATAGTACCTTTTATATATATATATATATATATATATATATATATATATATATATAATATATATATATATATATGGTTCTTTCCATGTAACATCATGCATTTTCTTGTTTGAATTGCAATAGCTGCTTTGTAGTTCTTGGCCTTTGGTGGGGTCTAGTATAGTCTCTTCGTGTTGGTATTAAACATTAAATCAGCTAGACCAACCATCCATATGTGGTGGAAGACGTGGATGTCTGCCAAGGCCCAAATTGCACTGCTGTGCGAATATTTATTTATTAATTTATTAATTTTATAAGAGAGTCTTGCCCTGCTGTGCGAATTGCCACAGGTATATTCATATGGTGTGACGTGGCCCAAGTTTTGTGGGTCCCGTGTGATGTATGTTATCTATCTACGCCGGCCATCCATTTTTCTTGTTATTTGATGGCATGAGCTCAAAAATATCCAAATGCAAAGGTAAGTAAACCAAACCACGTAAAACAGTAGAGATTGAATTCCTATTGTTGAAAAGTTCTTAGCCTAATTGTGTTTTATTTGTCATCCAACTTATTTATAAGATCACACATACCTAAATAAAAGAAAAAACACATAAATAAGCTTGATCCAAAACATCGTAGCCCTCAAAAAGCTTTCAACGGTTGATCACAAAGACATGGATGAAAATTTTCTCCAACTCATTCAAATGTTTTCAATAAACTATATTTTCTTGCTGGGAAAACATATACAACGTCAGACTAACATGATGGATCGATGGATTATATCTCAAATATATGAACAACGTTGGAACACGTGGGATGTGCACATGAACTTATTTTACACACATGCACCTAACAGGATTCTTTCTTTGTTTCTTTATTATCTTCTCGGGTTTGAATCTCCTCTTAAGGGCTATATTTCGGTAAATATGAGAGCGGAAAGTATCTTTTGAAAAACTGGCATTGGTGAGGGATTTTCAGGTAAAAAAATTATATTTTTCTATTTTAACTTTTTTAACTTATTACGTTTCCAGCGAAGGCCACTGGGCAGCATATTCAGTCAGGTCCGATAACACTGAGTTTAGATAAGTTCTGATCATGGCCCACCTTGATGTATATGTTGTATATCCACACCATCCATCTATTTTTCCAAATCATCTTATGGCATGGACTGAAAATCGAAGTAGATATGAATATCAAATGACCCACACCATAAGCAACAATGATTGACCATTAAAAACATCTTGCTGGCCACCCAAGTTTTGGATCAGGCTGTTATTTGTCTATTTCCTTCATCCAATTCTGTATGACCTCATCAACCGTTTGGATAGAAAATAAACATTATGGTGTGCCCCAAGAAGCTTTTAATGGTGGCCTCTTAATCACCACTGTTTCCTGCGGTGTGGCCCACTTAATATTTGAATCTGCTTCAGTTCATGGTCATGCCATAAAATGAGCTGGAAAAATGGTTTGACGGCATGGATATAAAACACACATCAAGGTGTGCCCCACACAGCCAGAGCGAACTTGGTGTTACCCTCAATTGACCGAACGTTTTCCCCGCTACAGTTCACATTAATTATATATACCTAAAATCTCAACCACCCAGATAGCAGGACTCACTGTAGACCAGTCATCTCCAAGAAGATAAGATTGATAGAGAATGGAAATCTGTTATTTGGATTCGGACCATTCATTGCTTATCCAAAACCTAGTGTCCACTTACGTGTGTCGAGGACCACAAGCAACCTTGTTTTATGCCTTAACTGTCCGTCGTGAACGAAACAAAACCCTTCGTTATCTCTTTCATGTTATGCCAGCGACTGATCTTTTACCTGGGTCCCATGCAGCTTGCAGCTAGATTAAATTCATTCCCACCACTATAGGTTTTTACCAGTACGACTGTACGAGTGATGAGGCGACCCAAAGGCTCAGATTTTTCAGTTATTATATGTGGAGGACAGTTTCAACTTCAACTATGGGCACATGAGCCCTGCGGACCACCTTCACAAAGCTATCTAAGTGGGGGCATACCTTCTGTAATGGTACTTTAGATGCCATCCGAGGACATCTACATGCATGTTAGGAGCAAGTCAAGGGCAAAGAGGGATCAAGATCACAGTAGATGGTGCATCAGTGGTCAAGACACCATGATCGTAGGGTTGTCAGCTGGGCTGTCCCATCAGGCTTTTGGGCCTAGCTCTCTCCAGGTTGGGCTTAGGTTAATGCTATCTACACTTCCAAGTTTAGATCCGGCCGGGTTATGGTCTTATCAAGTCCACGTCCTTTTGGGTCCATATCTAGTTCTTGACTAACCAGACTCCGGTTAATTGGATCTAGCGCTTTCGACACAGGGATGAACATGATGAGGTCGATCACCGTCTTCCTCAAGGATAACTACTCCGAATCCACGGAGCTTATCTGGACTCATCACAAAGACTTCTCGAATCCACTAGGAAAAAGTAAGGAAAATAGAAAATAAATTTTACTCTGAATCCACAAACTTCTCCAAACTCCTCACAGAGACTTCTCGAATCCATAAGGAAAAAGGAATGAAAATAGAAAATAAATTCTATAAAATTAGTAATTTGATTGATGAATGAGATAAATGAGTTCACGGCCCTTTAAATAAGTATACTAAGCTATGAGAGAAGTTTTGAATCAAACTACAACTAAAACTTGTAGAAATTGCATACTATAAATAGTAAACGTACTACTTACGATTGTGATGTCTACTAGTGCACATGGTTTTTGGCCATTCCTATTTCGCCGAACCATGATGTTCTCCTAATTATTCTAAGCACTTTTCATGCTGCATGCAACTCCTAAAGTCCAATGGATGAAGATTTATACTCAAACTAAAACTAACTATAAATGGTAAAAAAGAAAATAAAACAGGAATTCGACTGTCGACCTGATGGTATTTCGGAATTCGGCATGGGCAACCCGATATAGCTGGGTTGACGAGCTAAAGTAGCTCATCCTACCCAAAATCATATATGATACGTCAAATAACTCATTCTGGATTGCCAGATATGCCCGATTTAAGGCCTAATGGTCTAGATCACTTTTGTCGTTGACCGGGCCTTTTCTGATCCATCTTGGTCATGAAACTGTCTGCGACCTGTTCTACATAAGCTTTTGAAAACTAAGAGCATTTACCTAATTGGGTGTGGTTGATGGGTGGATTATTAGATTATGCACACTTGTGTTTTGACAGATCTATTGTGTATAATGTTAGACAAGCTCACATACCTTGTATAACTCACATACCTTGTATAGTTTGTTTCCATAGGTAGAGGATTCTGAGTTTATTATTTTCCTTGTATAGATGATTGTAATATCTATATATTCAACCCCATTGGGTTGTCTCAAATACAAAAAACCTTTTAGCTTCACTATTTACATGGTATCAGAGACCTACTGATTCAAATCCGGCCACCCCCTCGTCACCGGCACCACCTCCTGTCAGATCCGACCACCCCTGCGACGTCCGGCCATTCCTTGTTGCTCAATCGCTTGCCACTGCGTCGTCCAGTCCCTCTCCGCCCCTGCATAGTCCGGTCCCTCGATTTGCTCGTCCTCTGCTTGCGTGGTCCGGTCCCTCGTCTGACCCCTCTACTTGTCCCTTCTGCACACCTGCTCGTCCGATCCAGATCCAGCACCAGATCCCGATTCTGATCCAAAACCAGAACCAGATCCATATCCGGATCCAGATCCAGAACCAGACGCAGAAGCAGATACCGTTTTCACGTCTAAAGAAAGCCCTGTACAGCCTCAAACAGGCACCTCGGGCATGGTTCCAACGCTTTCACGATGTTGTTACGGGTGCTAGTTTTATTCAAAGTGGTCATGACCCATCCTTATTTTTGTGCACCACTGCTCACGAAATTGTCATTGTTCTGGTCTATATTGACGATCTCCTCCTGACTGGTAGCGATGCTACTTGGCATTTCAGCTTTAAAGGAAGTTCTGCAATCATCCTTCAAGATAAACGACTTCGGCCATCTAACGTACTTTCTTGGACTTTAATTCTCACGTTCCAACCGTGGGATCCTGATTAACCAGCGTAAATATACCAAGGATCTTCTCGCCTTGCATCCTTGACGGATCAGAAGACAGTTCAGACTCCCTTAGAACTTAACGTTTACTATGGCCATGACAATGGTGATCTACTTGCACAGCCCGACTTATACTGTCGTTTGGTTGGGTGTCTAGTTTACTTAACTATAACTCGCTCTGATATTGCTTACGCTGTCCAAGTCATCAGTCAGTTTGTTTCTACTTCTCGGATTCTTCATATGACTGCGGTGTTGTGCATCCTACGGTACCTTCGTAGAACTGTAGATCGATCCATATTCTTCTCCTCCACGGCGACTCTGGACCTTCGTGCTTATTCGAATGCTGATTGGGCTGGTTGTGCTCTCACACGAAAATCTACCACTGACTACTGTGTTTTTCTTGGCACTTCTCTCATCTCTTGGAAGTGTAAGAAGCAGGCTACTGTTTTCAAATCGAGCACAGAAGCCGAGTATTGGGTAATGTCCGCTGCGTGTAGTAAGCTTGTTTGGTTACGTGGACTTCTTTCAGACTTGGGCATTCCTCTACAAAATCCTACTTCACTCCATGTCGATAATCTCAGTGCCATTCAGATTGCCTTTAACCCAGTTTTTCATGAACGGACGAAGCATATTGAAGTTGACTGTCACTTTATCCGCGAGAAATTTCAGTCTGGGCTCATTTCTCTTTCACATGTTGCATCTTATGATCAGATTGCCGACATTCTCACCAAGTTCCTCACTTCTGCACGTCACTCTCTTCTAATTGGCAAACTATTACTTGTCGATGACCAGCATTAGTTTGAGGGGGGATGTTAGACAGGCTCACTTACCTTATATAACTCACATACCTTGTATAGTTTGTTTCCATATGTAGAGGATTCTGAGTTTATTATTTTCCTTGTATAGACGATTGTAATTTCTATATATTTAACCCCATTGGGTTGTCTCAAATACAGAAAACATTTTAGCATCACTGTTTACATATAAGTGGGCTCTCGTACAAGTGTGTAGCTTAGAAAACCTCACTTTGTTGCTAAAATCACCTGTATATATTACACATGAGCTTTGATAAGGTCCCCACAACATTCCCAAAGGTAGTAGTAGTCATGACATTACCTATCATCAACATAAACCATTCACTCAATCACAACAACTAGGGGCAACCTATGTGATGTAGAGCGGGTTGCAGACAGTTTCACGCCAAGATGAATCGAAAAAGGCTCGGTCAACGAAAAAGTCTTCAAGACTGTCAAAACCTTAAAACAGTCATATCTCGCAAATCGGAATGAGTTACTCAACATACCATATATGATTTTGGGGTAGGACGAGCTACTTTAGCCAATCAACCAGGCAAGGCGGGTTGCCCATGCCAAATTTGCGAGATTCCATCAGAACAACGGTCAAATTCCATATTTATTTCCATTTTTACTATTTTTAGTAAGTTTTAGTTTGATTATAACTTTTCATCCGTTCAGCTTTAAGAGTTGTGTACAACATGAAAAGTGTTTTAAAAAATTAGGAGAATAACGTGGGTAAATTTACTATTTATTGTAAGTTGCGAATTTTAGGGAGTTTTAGTTATAGTTTAATTCCTAAACTTATTCTAAGTCTTGGTATCCCTAATTAAAAGGTTCGTAGGCTCATTTATTGCATCCAACAATCATTCAAGAAGTTTCTTTTATATATCTTAAATTATTTTTATTTTTTTTCCTCGTGGATTCGAGAAGTGATCTATGTGAAGAGTCCAGAGAAGCTCCGCGGATTCGGAGTAGTTATCTTTGAAGAAGACGGTGATCAACCTCGTCACGTTTATCCTTGTGTCACTGTGTCCAAGAATCACTAAGATAGGATGATCCAAACCCTTTAAATGAGACTAATTTGTTGCCACTGTCCATTATTTATGAGCATAAATCACATGATTAGAACCATCAAATCATAGTGTTACCTTAGAATAATAATAAATACAAAGTGAGATTAATCTAGTATATGTTTCAGGATAGTAGTTGGACCTATTTTGTTTTTCTAATCAACATGACTATCCATTTCATGTTATTAATTGAAAGCTTAGGTCACCCAATGGGCATGTTTTTTTGCACCATAGCTTGCTCGTAGTTGTATGAATGAATGAGCGGTTTGGATTAATGATAGATCACCCAAGCCGCCATTTAAAAGATTTTGGGAAGTTAACATCCATGTGGAGGTGTACCATTCGTTAGCAAAACCCATTAAATAAATATCTAAATGTATTATAGAACACCATCGGACCTGACTTGAACCCGACTAAACATGGCTCGTCCTACCTTTAACTAGGTCCATCACATGAGCTGACCTGAGCTCAACTAAAGTCGACTTTTAACCGGTCCAAAAGCTGACACCTGAACCTAACTGGAATTCTCAACGTATCCAAAATATAGCACTTGGGCCCAATAAAATTGGATAGGGTGAATTCAGCTATCCAGTTGGTCTGGTTGCCTATTAACACTCCTACTTGGGTTGGAATACTAGGCCTAAAACGACTGGCCTGGGCCTAAAAGCTAAGCAAATTTAATAACCGGATTGGACTTGGGCTTCGTTGAAGACCCCATCAACCTGGCTGCCGTCAGCCCATTTAGGATTTCAAGGGCATTTCTGCCGTATTGGATGATGGGGCATACTCAATAAACAGCCCACTCAGGCTTGTGCCATACATAATCATAATGGCTGAGCTTGGGCCTGTTTCGTTTTACTTTGTATGTTGGTCCAGCCAAGCCTAGCACGTTTATAGCCCTCATCAAGAGGCCTGGTCTCTCAAGACTCTCAACCTGTGTGATGATATTTTTGTAATAATATTGCAATATATGCTCAAAATACGCGTAGCTTTGAATAATTATTAGGAAAATATTCTGATATTAACATAAAAATTATTTAAAATTTTAATAAAATAATTATTATTAAATTTAAAATTATTTATTAATTTACAATGGTATATTGTTTTTATTTGTAGAGAGATTTTCTTGATAATTTGTTAACAAAATCCTCAAATTTTATAATTTCTAGAGAAATTCCTGATGCAAGAAATTCTTGACAATGTTATTTTTCAACGTTTTCACACTAGGTGTACCATGAACTCTTGGTTCGGATGATAAGAACAATCAATATTACCTCTTTTCAAATTTTGCACAGGTTTTCCACTGCAGAGAGCACAGTGGGAAATCTTGTTCTGTAATTTCCTGTACGAGTAGTGTTACAGGAAAAACAGAACCGGTCCCTCACGGGAAGGATATTGCCCTCCATGGAAAATCAAAAACTATTCTTTCTTAAAAATCAGGCCAATCCTTAGGTGGGCCTCACCACAGATAACAGTTGACCACCTGAGTTCCCGATGAATTATAGGGGAAACCTGAGTTCTGGTGAGTTCTGGATTGGGAAACACACCAAATGTTCATTTGATGTGAATTTCACACACATCACCGTAGGGTCTACATAAGTCCCGAGGACATATATAGAGGCTTGGGCATAATTCAACTCGTTTGACAATAATCTACGTCCATCAAATATATAAAACATTTTTCTTCTCCCATTTTATGTGATATAGAACTAAAGAAAAGTATAAAAGGATAAAATATCAAACCAATACATTGGCTTTTTAAAAAATGCATAGATTTATTGAAATACACATAATAGTTATGTATCCATGAAAAGAACAAATTTACTTTTCCTCTTCTTTGGTTACTTTCCTCTTTTATTTCCTTTTTTTTTTCTTTTTTTCCAAAATTTGCTTTTATTTATGTGATTCCCGATGTACCAAATGTGCTAGACATGACACAGTACTTGTGGAGGATGCACAACGATTTATAGAATGGTCCCTATGATAAACTGGCCGGCCTTGGCCAAAAAATCTAGCCTCTAAGACCCACTTAATGGTCAGCTTGGATCTCATGCCGACATGGAAACTAGCAAGTGTGGTAGGGTGTTGTCAAACTTCATTTCTGAAGTTTGGGTTTTTCAACGGGGCTATCATTTGTGCGAAATGTTAATGGTCAATATCAACAGGAAAAGCTGATGGCTACGATCATTCACACGGTATGCTTTACATTCAAGGGTCATGGAGGAATTATTACCCAAATGGACTGATGAGCTGGATTCGCTGCCTGGCCTGCAACTCGTCAGGTATTAGGCACATCTGGTCCACCGGATCACAGTCAACCCATTGCTGGCTGAGCCTGGCTAAGCCCAAGTCCAGCCCACTGTAGACCAGGTCCGATGTGGGTCTTGACAACCATGGGTTGGAGCTCAGTTTTGGATCCGATGATTATTTGGGGTGGACATTGGCTTGTGTCTACCTAACAACCAGCAAGTATGCCCCGCCAGGACCCAGTTATTAATGGCCTGTTTCGCGCAATTCCATTTTGATCCAAATGGTAGTTGATCTCAGTGCATATGAATGAGCCTAGCAGACCCTCTTTTCATCTCTCCACTCGATGAAATAAACACTATGACTGAGTCGACCAAAAAAAATAAATCAGGTATATATGTGTGTGTGTGTGTGTGCAGACCCTCGTACTTGCAGTGCTTGCTTCTTAATTTTTACAGTATTTGATTTTGGAATTATATATACTTGCTTCCATGTTGAAAAGTTCTGGAAAATGTGCATGGAAAGTAATACTGATTATTTTGTTTAATTACCTGAAAAGTTCCGGAAAATGTGCATAGAAAGTAATACTGATTATTTTGTTTAATTACCTCAATATCTCGAGAGATTCATGCACACGCAAGCTTAGTTTTGTTGTCATGAATGTTGTTTTTTAGGAAAACTGCCACAAAGATTCGTATTTCTTTGGGAACATTTTCTTTCGATAGACAATGAAATTTTATTACAAAAACGCCACAAAGAAAGATATATAATGACACCAGCCCGATTTAAGAAATATACGGTCGTCCAGCTTTTAAACTAGAAGCCCATCCCAAAATGCATAACTCTCTCATATAGTTCACAAGCTAGCCTACACATTCTAATTCTCCAACTTGCCATGCTAGGAACAAGCCTTTGATCCCCAACATCACCCGTGACATGTTAAGGAGGCCAAAGAACCTCTCACACACCAATCTTACAATCTAGAAATGGATAAATCATCTACATCTTGCATACATATAAGGCATATATTTGGAAATAATCATTGACCTCTTATGAATGTAATCAATTATGAGCACCTGCTCCTACCCACTTGCCAAGTAAATGACTTGATTGCTTTCCGATGATGGCTGAAATAGCAACGGACTTTTCCTTTCTTCACTTTGCCAAGGACGATTAGCCACGAAGCCGCTCCAAAAGCCCAATGAAATCTTCCACCTCCTTATACATCAAAAATAATAAATAGAAAATGAAAATAGAAGAAAAGAAAAGCGAGGAATGGAAGACATCTTTTTAATATGAGAAAGTTGGGCCCATTGATCTCATGCCCTATATCATGAATGGGGATTCCAACAATCTCCAAGATTAAACAATCCTAATCCTTCTATGTGTATGCTAAAATTAGGCCACCAAGAAGGAAATATGGCAGTGGTCGGCATTCAACTGAACAAGAAACCAGAAGGTAGAGAGATGAGATATTTTAGTGGGATTTTCAAGGGATCCCCATCACCATTGGTGCCCATCAGATGAGGAACTGGTTTGGGGTGACCCCAACACTGCCCAGTTAGGTGGTGTTGAGTGCTACAGGGCCACCCTAATTTATGCATTCTATATCCATCCATCCATCCATTTTTTTTCAGTTCATTTTAGATTATAAGCCCTAAAACCAAGTGAATCAAAAGCTCCAGTGAACCACACCACTTGAAACAGTGGTGATTGAACGACTACTACTAAAAACTACCTAGGGCCACTAAATTAAACGTTTGGATGAAGCTGGTATTTGTGTTTTCCCCTTCATTTGGGTATGTGTGATCTTAATAAACAGGTCAGATGTCAAATGTATGTTACAGTAGGGCCTATGGTGGTTTCAATGGTGGCTGTCATTATCCCCACTGATTCCTGTAGTGTGGTCCACTTGAGCTTCCAATCTACTTCATTTTTGGGCTTTTGTGTTAAACTAAGATGAAAAAAATGAATGGACCGTGTGGATATAAAACACATACATGACAGTGGTCACCACAGCGGGTGTTGCGGATTTGCTTCCAGCGGATGAATGTTCTGGTTATTGAACTGTAGGCACCACTTACAAGTACTAGCCGGGGATGGAAGTGGCTTGCGTGGTGTGCCACATACCACCCACCTTGGTGGTGGTCACCGAGTTGTATGGGCCTGCCATGATGTATGTGTTATATCCACACATTCAATTCATTTTGGAAAATCATTTTAGTTCATGACCCGAAAAATGCTGCAGATAGAAGGCTCAACTAGACCACACCACAGAAGTGGGGATAATGATTTCAACCGTTGAAACCTTCCTAAGGCCCACCATGGTATTTATTTGTCATCCAATCTCTTCACCAGGTCAGTGACCTGTAAAAAAAAATAATAATAAAAATAAAAAATATTAGATTGATTAAAAACTTCCGTGGCCCACTTAAGCTTCGGATCCGCCTCACTTTTAGGCCCATGGCCTAAAATGATCTCATAAAATGGATGGACGGTGTGGATATAACAGTACCTCATGGTGAGATCGCAGAAGTTCGTGACATTAATATACCATTGGGTGATGTGTGGTACACCATCAGATTCGATTTCAAGCGCCCTGCTTACATGTGAGAGAGAAAGAGAGGGAGAGAGGGAGACGTACAACTGTTCATCGCTGTCCCTCCTTGCCCACAAAGCACAACCCATCTATAGCAATTCTGAGATGAATTTTTCACAGACTTTACGAAGTGTTCTAATTTCAGCGATGTGACGCACCTTGAGATGGTCATCTCCGCCGCCCCTTACCCTCTTCATGAATTCTTCTGACAAGTTACCTAATAATAGTTGTTGGATGGCAGCGAGGTGCTGAAAGCCATCTGGGAGCATCTTTAGCTTCGGACAACTGTCAATACAGAGTATTTGTAGAGATTTCAATGTACCCTCTTCTATTTTACTCCACTCTTCCAATTCTTTCATACTTGCGATTGCCATGAATCTGAGCTTTGGAAATCCTTCAGACGTGCAGCAAATCTGCTTCCCCACGTAAGCATTATTGAGACCCAGGGAAACCAGATTGGGTAACTGTCCAAGGGTAATGAGTGGATCTTTCACAAATTGGCTATTCGTCAGTATAATGTCCCGGAGACAGTTGTGTGAACCAATCCATTGGGGAAACTCTTTCATCACACATACCAAATAAAGTTTCTCAAGGTACTGTGGAGGCTGCGACAATTCTTGTAAATTGAGTTCTTCATCTCTGCCCAGGGCCACTATTTTGAGAGATCGCAACCATTTCAACTGACTAATGGAAACACATAGTTGTCTACAATCTTCCCCTTTTACTTCTCCAATTGATAATTTCTTAAGTTGGGTTAAGTTACCCAACTCTCTTGAAAAGCCACCGTCGACTGATGCACCTGATAGTGTTTGGAGGTTGCTTAAACTGGCTGTTTGCTTAGGCATCTTATAGAATCTCCTGCCGTATAATAATTTCCTCAAATTAAGATGCCTCAATTTCGTAAGCATCTCTATTCCAGTGGGTAAACCTTTCAAATGGGAATCTCTAACGTCCAGCGTCTGTAGGTTGTGCAGTCTTTGCAATGAAACAGGGAGTTCCTCAATCTGTGTCCTCCTCAAGCTCAAATACCGTAAGTGAATCAACCCTCCAACTTCATTCGGCAAAATCTTTATTTTAGTGCCTTCTAGATCTAATACCCTTAATAATTTAAATTTTGAAAACATTCTACAGAAAGAGGAAGAGGGAAATTCCTGGTAGTTAAATAGAAGAAGTGACCGAGTATTCAATTCAGGCATGCTTCCTGGAATATCAATTGCGGTGTTTTGGATGGCCAACCGACGTTGCGCTTCTTTGAAATTATTTCTTCGATTTGTTAGGATTGCTGCGAATTCTTCCTTCTTAAACATGCGAATAGCAATGTCACGCATGAGGTCATGCACTTGACACCCTATCAATTCTCCCCTAAACACATTAATGACAGGTTGGAGCAGGTTCCTATCAATGAGCTGAGCAAAGTAATTACTTGAAACTTCTTCAGGTGTCTTCCGTGGATGTTCCTCAATGAAGCCCTCGGCCACCCACATGCGAATCAGCTTCTTTCTCTTAATCACATGATCCTCAGGAAACAGACCACAATACAAGAAACAATATTTGAGGTGAAATGGTAAATAATTGTAACTTGTTAACAGAGCTCGATTTAATCTTGCAAGATCTTCGTTATCTTTCAGTTCCGTATCAAGATTTTCAAGCACATCATTCCATTCAGCTGGATCAGTGCTCTTCTTTGACATGAGGCCACCAATTAACACAATGGCGAGTGGTAACCCTTTGCATCTTTTGACCATGGCATTTCCCACTTCAACTAAGTGTGGCGGACAAGTTCCTTGAGTGTCTTGGTACATAAATGCCTTTTTTGGAAGAGTTCCCAAGACAATTCATGAGATAACGGCTCCACTCTGTGTATATAGCACTTCTCATGGACAGGACGGGCTGTATTTTCAATGCGAGTGGTGAAGATGATCTTGCCTCCACCCTCACGAGGCAAAGCATATTTGACATCTTCCCAAACACTAGTATCCCATATATCATCAAGGAACAGAGCGTACCTTTTTCCTTGCAAATACCTGTTGATCATCTCTGCTAATTTTTCCTCATCCATTGTCTCTGTATGATTTGGAACCGCCTCCTGCCTGCTCTCATAAAACCCTTCAAGCATGCGCTTCAAGATTTCCTTCTTTTGGAATGATTGAGACACATAAATCCATGCATGGCAATCAAAACTTGTCTTTGCTATTTTGTAGACTCTCTTTGCAAGAGTCGTCTTTCCGGAACCGCCCATCCCCACAATCGAAATGACAGTACGCTGTTGTGTCTCCTCTTTTTCCAGCAACAATTTCTTGAGTTTCATGGTGTCAATCTTGAGCCCCACGATGTCTGCTTCTTCGACCCAAGGAGCAGCAACTCCAGGATCTCGATTGCCAGCATCTGTAGCATTTGAACTTCTCCCTTCCTGATATGCATCCTGAAACCTGTACCGAGCGCTTCTTTCTTGAATCTCCTTTACCTCCTTCCTAATCTTTTGAATTTGAGTACCAAAATGGTGTTGAACTATCAAGTGCTTGATGAAGCAGGCATGAAAGACAAGGCATCCCACCGGTCCATTCCGAAGACGGCGTTGCGACTCGGTTCGGATCATGAACTCATCAACTACATCTTCGATATTGAAGACTAAGTGCCTCACTTGGGTAATCCAAGCCTCTACACCTTTATCCCTCTCCCCTCTTTGATCGGCATCCTTTAAGAAGGCTCTCATGCTTTGGAGCTCATCCTTGATCCACACAACGTCATCGCAAACTCCAGAGAGGAGCTCCACTTCATGGACTAGTTGCTCACCCAATTTTTGAACGAAAAAGGAAAGAACAGCCTCAGCCATTGGTACGCTCTCGTTTCACTTCCCACTAAATCAACGAAAGCTTCTCCTGCTTTTGAATTGTGGATGGAGAGAACTCCAATTCCTCCACCTCTTACTTTAACCTCGCCTTGCTTTCTTTCTTTCTTCACTCCTTCCTTTATTCTGCACTACAATTACTGTAAAGAAAAAAAAATCATTTAGGATCTTTTTTGCATTTCTTGGATTGTTTCCCAAATCCATTGTGGGGAGCCAAAGGAAACAGAGATGCAGCTTGTGAATTTAAGCTAATCTGGGCTTTATGACAAATAAGAAATTTAATTAGTTTTTACTGCTTATGACTTAATTCGATGATGATAAGAAGATTTCTTTAAAGGATTCCTTTGGATTTGAATGGTAGCTTTCTTTGTCTTCATTACAAGTTTCCTGTGAAGATAATGTCTTACTTTTATGAAATTTATATACTTATAAGACATGCAGATAATTATAAAAGAGAGGTAGAACAAAATTCTTTTCCTCTTCTCCTTTGGTTGCTTCTGCTTTTCCTTATTAGGTATTGGTTGGGTTACGGTCGACTTACAAAAGCTAGGGTGGCAAATGGGCTGGCTGGCCCAAGTGAAGCCCGAGACCATCCTGAATGGTAAAGATCTTTAACATCTGCTTGGCCCATTTACCATCTGTGTGTTAAAGATCTTTAACATCTGCTTGGCCCATTTACCATCTGTGTATTTCAAAAGAAAAATAAAAGAAAACGTAGATTTTAAAATTCGTAATGGTCGTTACGTAGTGTTTTAAATTTATAATAATAAACCGTTACAATATCTTTTAAATTTGTAACGATTAACCATTACGTAATCTTTTAAATCTATAACGGTCAAGTGTTAGAACTCCAATCCCTATAAAAACACCCACATACCCCTCCTTTTACAACAACATAGGAAATCCTCCTCCTCCTCCTCCTCCTCTCTCTCTCTCTCTCTCTCTCTCAATACGAAGGTGACCTTTTGCTGGCTTTTAACTAAGGGTCATGTTGGGATTTTAACACCACCAGTGCTCACAGTGGTGATCCGAAATATGGGGTGATTGTATCCTAGGAATAGCGTGTTGGAGCCTTCTATAGTGGTTTAACTCACCGAAAACTAAGAACCATCTCAAAGATAGCAACCTAGTTCGTGCTTCCGCCCAGTAGAAATCTTGAAGTTTAATTGCCTAGTTGATATCAGTTCTTTCCGATCTATAGGTGTGAGATTCCATTTTATAAATTATTTTTTATACCAATATTTTTTTTTTTTTGTTTTTTAACACAGCCCACTGTTAGTCAGGGTCGATGTGGGCCTTAACGCCCATGGGTTGGAGTTGAGTTTTGGACCGGATGACTAATTAGACTAGACATTAGATTGTGTCTAAGGGCCTAACAAGTATGCCTTGGCTGGGCCTATAACTAGCCCCTTTGGCCACATCATCCGAAAGGTTGTTTGAGGCTTAAACTCCATTTTTTATCCAAATATTGTAGTCTATCTCATGCGTGTAGATGCACCTTCCAAACTCTCATATCATCTCCCCACTCAGTAAAATAAGCGTTAAATCACTGATTTTATTTTTTTTCCAAGTTGACCAAAAAAGCAGGCTTGAAACCTCTCCTCTTGAAAACACTCCTTTTAACCAGTGCATTCAAATGGGTCCTTAAAATTTGTTGGCCTCAGTGTGGGCAACCAAGCAGGCAACTTTAGGAACCCATTTCATAACTGTTTTGGGTTTAGGAACATAGTTGGTCTTCTTTTGTTTGATGTTGTAAGAATGACCTACCGAGTTAGATTTTAAGAGCTCCTTAAGTAAATCAACTATTTTTTCAGCAAGAGGATTTCTGATCTGATTTTTAAAATAGCTCTTTTAGGTTTTTGAAAAGTTTTTGTATTTTTAGAAAAATTTTGATAGGCACCTTTTCCTTTTGAGTTAGAAGCTTCTCCTTTCACAAAGTTGGGAAGAGTATTCTTCTGTTTAGATGTATTTTTATCATAGCCCAACCTGGATCGATCGCCACATTTTCTTGATCCGGATAATAATTTTTATAACTTTGGATCACCTTGGGCATATCTCTATGTATCTTTTAAACTCAGAAGAGAAGATACTTCATTTTTAAGTTTCTCATTTTCAGATTTCAAATCATCAATCAAGGAGGTTTTGAATTCCAAATCACATTTTGATTTTTCGAAACAATCTGAAATATGCGATTTTTCTAAAACTAGAGTTTCAAAACATTTTTTGAGTTTAGAAAACTTTTCTTTTTAAAGTTTAAGTTTGACAGCAATTTTACAACTTTCCTTATATAAGGCATTATAAACATCTTGAAGATCTTCTTCATTTTCATAATCACTATTCAAATTTTCTTCACTTGTTGAATCATCGTGATCTGAAAAAGTAAACTTGGCTAGAGTCATGAGGCCTTTAACTTCATTGTCCGATTCGGTTTCAGAATTTTCTGATTCAGAAGAGGCTTCAGAATCAGACGATTCATCTTAAGTAGCCAACATACCCTTCCTTTTGGGTCTGTCCTTTTTAGGACATTTGTTTGCTAGATGCCCATACTCTTGGTAGTTGTAACACTGACTGTCTTTCAAAGATTTTCAAGTTTTGGACTTAGGTTTGGATCGTTTCTTTTCATTTGTCTTTTGAAAATCGACCATTTTCTTACTTTTGAAAATCTTATTGAACTTTTTCGCTAAAAAAGCCATATCATCTTCAGAATTTTCTAAATCTGAGTTTTCTTTAGACACATTTTTAGAAGATTTCAAAGCTATCGATTTACCTTTAGGAGCTTTAAAGTTTAACTTATAGGTTTGTAAAGAACTAACTAGTTCTTCTACCCTCATATTGTCCGTATCACGAAGTTCCTGGATCGCAGTAACTTTAGAGTTGAACCGTTCAGGAAGTGAGCATAGTATCTTTGCACACACTTTACTTTCTGGAATTTTATCGCCAAGACCCCACATTGAGTTTACAATGTCATTTAATCTTGTGTAAAAGTCCATAAACATTTCATTTTCCTCCATATGAATTTCTTCAAATTTGGTTGTGAGGAGTTGGACTTTAGATTTTTTGACAATTGATGTACCCTCGTGTGTCATTTCTAATATATCCCATGCTTGCTTAGCAGTATCACAGGATATGATTCTTTTGAACTCATCCAGTGATAGTGCGCAAGTGATTGCGTTTAGTGCTTTTGCATTGGCACTACTCTCACTTTTCTGAAGTGTGGACCAAGATGTATAAGGTGTTATTCTCATTGATTTTGATCCATTGATACCAGTTACTTCAATGGTAGGAGGGCTCCATTCAGTCACTGTGGCTTGCCACACACTCTCATCCATTGATTTGAGGAAGATCGTCATTCGGGCTTTCCAATAGGCATAGTTGGAGCCATCAAATGGTGGAGGCCTAGTGACTGATAGGCTATCAAAATTTGACATCTTATTAATATAGCTTAGATCGTTAGCTCAAGAAATAAATCCAAATAAAAAGCAATAAGAACGAGCTATTAGGCTTTGATACCACTTGAAATGGCCAAGCTATATGGCCTAGGGGGGGGGGGGGTGAATAGCATTATGCCAAAGAAAAATAAAATCCACGTGAAATGGAGTATTTAAGTTCGTTTTTTTATTAGGGCTAAGAGTAATATGAGTGTATTCTCTCGAGGGACTAGGATTGGTCAAGAGAGAGGGTTTTCTACACTTATAAATGACTTCAGAAGGATTTCTCAAGGGATCTAGGGGTTTCCTAGAGGTGCACGTCGTAAGGGAAGATCAGATACATCTGTAATCGAATAAGGTGAGTCGTACAACTCTAAGCTTTTGATTATACTAGATCTTTGTCGCTTTGTACCATGGTTTTTTTCCTGCAAGGGTTTTTCCACACACAATATCATTGTATTTGTGATTGTTTATTTTTTAGTTCAGTTCTCATGCATCATTATATTATTTTTTATTTAGTTATTGTGCTTCTGGAAAGCGCATGAATTGGCAGTGGTGTTGATCCAAGTTTGTGGTTGGCTCGGGTTTACATCATTGTGGTGTAATATAGAGTGGGTCGGTTCACTCATAACAAAGTGCTATCAGAGAGTCAGGTTGGACGTTTGGGTTTGAGTGAAGATATCAAGATCAAAATTCGATATACAGAAGTTTGGTGGGAAGAACAATTTCAGTTTATGGCAACGGAAGGTCAAGGACATTCTAGTTTCACAAGGGTTGAGAAAGGCATTATTGGAAATAAAATTGGAGAAGATGTTGGATGATGACTAAAGTGATCTCAAGAAGAAAGTTATGAGCATAATTCATTTTGTATGTCGGATGAGGTTATGTACAACATCCTGAATGAGGGATCTCCCCTGATGATATGGGAGAAGCTAGAAGACATGTACATGTCAAAGTCCCTCATAAATAAGTTGTTTATGAAGAAACAACTTTTGGGGTTGAAATCGAAGGAAGGATCAGATCTCCTGGAGCACATGAACTTGTTTACAAAGTTATGTAGTGAGTTGGTAAGGCTCGAAGAGAAGATCAAGGAAGAAGACAAAGTGGTGCTACTTCTAGCATCATTTCCATTGTCATAGACCATCTCGTCACTACTTTACTATATGGAAATAATACAGTAAAGCATGAAAAAATCACTGTGGCGCTCATTTCCAACGAGATGAGGAAGAAGTCAGGTGATGAGGACTCTTAGGCAGAAGGGCTACTCACGAAATGGGGTCAAGGACATGAGCGATTCGTGGAGCGATATCAATCTGACAATAAGAAAAAGTCCATATCGAAGTTGAAGGCAAAGGACGGATGCTTCTATTGCAGCATTAAGGGGCACTTCAAGAGAGATTGTCAGAAACATAAGGATGACATGGAAAGTAAAAGCAAAGGAAAACAAAATGCAAGTAAATCAATGAGTGTAGTAGAAGTGAACTCAAAAGGATACCTCCTCTCAATCTCTTCAGGTACGAGTCATCTCTTAGATACTTGGATTCTAAACTCAGGATGTTCGTATCACATGTGCCCGGATAGGACTTGGTTTGATTTGTATAAGTCCAATGATGGTGGAAGTTTTCTAATAGGAGATGATGCAACATGCAAGGCTATCGGAATATATGGACCATCAAAGTGTATTAAATGTCACCAGAGGTGCAATGGTGTTGATAAAGGGACATAAGGTTGAAAATATATATAAGTTGGTCGGGAGCAAAATTATGGGTGAGGCCACTACCACCTGTAACACCCCGCCTTCTCAGTACTCGGTGTTACCACGTAACCTAATCAAACGTGAAATTAAACATAACTAAAGGTAACGTCTAGAATCATTATGGACTACATCCAACCGTTGCGGAAAAACCCCACCTGAAAGTTAAGCGATCCACTCGTTAACATTCAAGATGAGCCATCACGCCACACTTACAATATTAAACCCTGGATCATCAGAGAACATCACTCATCAGGCCACAAGACCATGATCGATGACCCACATTGATCATAACCTAAAAATGCACCGGTAACCTAGGTTAGTTGGAGCCCTTTAGGCCATTAAGCAATGGCAGTAGGTCAATCCGACCGCTAAACTTCCTTCAAAAAGGCTAGGATCAGATACTAGCCCCAAAGATCATATCAAAAAGTGGGTTTGACCGTCGGATTGGTAGGAGCACCAGATAAGACCCAAGATCACGAGAGGAGGCCCATCGGTGGGTTGGATCTGCCTCTTCTCAAGTCAAGTGGCCCACATAAACCCATGGAGCGCCAGGGACGGAGCGGATCCTTGAAAATCATCCCTGTGGGCCCCACAACACGTCGTGTGTACACTATAGGAGCTGCACTCGCAGTGCACTAGACGAGGGGACCCGGTCAAACCTTGTTGACCCGACCAAAGAGGAGCTTTTCTCTCCTCTTTCATTTCCTGCCCGCGAGGATTCAAACAAGTCGTCAGCACAAACATCCAACTGGCCCACCTATGGTGATCGGATCACCAATTCGAACCGTTAATCGGATAGAGGGGCCCCAGACGACCAGAACCTCATTGATTGTTCGAGCCCATGCAAATTTGCACGCGCACAAGCAGGGGCCCAAATGGAAGTGTGCGACAATTCCCTTCCAAAACGGGAAATATGAGGCTGCCACGTTGGAGATCCGCGTGCTCCATTCCCCTCTTGATCCCAACCATCCCTCCTCCATCGATCCCTGCCTTTAACCCAATGACCAGAAGAGAGAGACATCCTACTAATGGCGAAAGGCGATCGGATGTTTTCCTCTTCGGGAAAACACGCTGGCTCGATCCAAGCCTTCCACCCAGACTTTTCCCGACCATCTCGAACGTCCAACCTAGGGCAGAAACAGTCCTAGAAACTTCCCCAAAAAGATCACCCGTCCACGTGAGAAAAGAGTCGCGGCGTAGAAAATCTTGTGAGATGATTGGATGGCGATCAAGGATGAGATTACTGGACCCTACAATGATCATAATACCCATCCGGTCCCTCCAAATGGATTGGATCGACAAGATGGGCCATCGATAAAAATCTACAATGGATGGCAAACCCATCTTCTCCCTCTAGCCGAAGAACCCACCGCGATGCAGTGGGCCCCATTTCCAGATCAAACACACTCGTCCAGTGGGCCATGGAAATGAGAAATCCGTCCCACTGATGGATCATTCCCATGCAAAACAGAGATAGGAAGAGGAAGCTCGAGATGCAGCCACCTATCCTGACTGTTCGTTATAAGGATAAGAGCAGTTGTGAGCGAACCCTAAGGCTATAAATGGAACCCTAAGGCTATCCCACCAAGAATTCAAGAGAGGAAAGAGAGGAAGCGATCGAGAAAAGAGGGTGCATTAGCGGGCGTCGTGCTGCACTGCACCAGTCGATTCAGTCGACTGCATCGAGTCAACACGGTCGACCCGAACCGGGCTGACTCAGGGTTGTGTTGGGGTAGTCCAGTAGCACTGATTCCGGGGGAGGGGATATAGGAAGAAAAGAGAGAGGAAAGAGAGAGAGGGAGAGAGAGAGAGAGAGAGCATCGGCACGTCTGTGGTGCCGCACCACACTAGGTAGCTAAGTAAACTCGACTTGGGATGAGTTGGGACAACTAGTAGGGAGAGGAAGAGAAGTTGAGCAAGCTCGGAGTCCAAGAGGGTTCGAGATTGAGTTCAACTTCTAGATTCGACCCGCTGAAGCTGCTGGAATTGTTGTGTGGGTGTTAAACCACCCAAACCAGCTTGACCGGCCCTACATTCATCAGAGATGTCAGGGTTGCACTACTGAGTTTTAGCAACTCCTCCCCGCTCACACCGGAAGGGCCTCCAAAGCCAGGCCAGCTACATTCATGGTTGAGCTTCCGACAACAAGGTGAATAGGCTGATGTTGTTGTAATGGTTGCATGTAGGGGCTGAATCACAACACTAGTCCAGTAGGGATGATTTGAATCCCGAGTTGTTGAGTCAGGCTGTTAGGACTGACCGAGTTGACTCGCCTTGAGTCACATAAGCTGACTTGAATTTATGTTGTTTCAGGGTCTTACTCAACTGGTAGGCTATTCGCATCCACAAATTTCATGACCATAGGTGACTCTTTCGACCAGGTCCAAATCGACTAAGTTGACTCAGTGAGTTGATTCACTTCTTACCTAATCATTTCCAGATATGGAGAGACCTCAATACTGCCTATAGTAAGCTAGTTTTGATCATTTTATAAGAAAGGTAACTCCCTCCTATCAAGCTTGAACCATCCCACCTAATCGCACTGAGGCAAACGAATAGGTGTTGAATAGTTCATAGTTAGCGAAAAGAAAAGATAAGAGGTAGTCGACTCATAAGGTGAGGATTCTACCCCTTGAACTTTCCTCTTCTGTAATGACTCGCCCCACCATTGTGATATTATCCGCTTTGGGTCCCAATCGACTAGTAGCTCGCCCAGACCCGATGCTCCCGTGGTCCCGCTCACATCAGCCCAGCCAACCCTCACAGATTTAAAATATGTCATACCAGTTAAGGAAGAGCCTCCACATATAACCACCACAACTCTAGACGATGCTTCCGATATGGGACAAGTTCAACCTCCCACTGCATATACAGTAGCCTACCAGCACAGTAGTCTGCCAACCACTGGTAGCTCGCCCAGGCCCTTAGGCCCCGCCCACATCAGCGTCCACCCACATATGCCCGCCCACATATATGCAACAGTGACGGGGCGTCACATCTTCCATGTTAGCCTAAGTGTTAGTTAAACTCTAATTCTTCCTAATAATTGATAACTTTGTTTTCAAATTATTTGCATTAGTTATTGAATTTAATTACATGCTCAATACTTATTTTCTGTAAACATCTATATGTGGTATATCAATTCATGCTTAAGAAATATTTATGAATTATATGCTCTTGAAACTTGAACCATTACATTTATTAGTGGGAGAACCCCACTTATACATGTACATCCAAACTTGGGATGTAACTTGACTGGTAGTGATCATAATGGACCCTTAACCTATTGGCTATCTTGATTGATGGGTTTAATTGGAGTGACCATGCGATGATAAGCCCCACTGTTAAATTATGACTGACCACTAGTTGAGGAGGATATCATTAAAACATCCTAATGATGGAGTCTCATGAGCCGAGGATGGTGAAATGGGACACTATGCCCAAGCTGTGGGCCTATGGTGGGTGACGAGCCCCCCATAGTGATCTTTGAGCTTTCCTAAATTGGCTGTTTATAAATTGGAATAATAATGACAGGGATTAATCATGCATTCATGGCACTAGCATTCTAATGGACTGACTGTTTGAAAGGTCCATTTTCTTATTAGAGATGAGTTAACTATTTGAAAGACTCATTTCCATGCTTGAATGAGCCGACTGTTTGAAAGGCCCATTCTTACTTAAGTGAGACGACTGTTTGAAAGGCCCATAATCTTACTTGAGCGGGTCAACTATTTGAAAGACTCATTCTTTTGTAAGTTATTTGAGTCGACTGTTTGAAAGACTCATTTTCTTGCCTGAATGGACTAACTATTTGAAAGGTTCATTCCCCTATTGGCGATGAGCTGACTGTTTGAAAGGCCCATCCCTAGGCATGAATGAGTTGACTGTTTGAAAAGCTCATTCATATCTAAATGAGCCGACTGTTTGAAAGGCCCACTACTCTACGTGAGCGGGTCGACTATTTGAAAGACTCGTTCTCTTGCAAGTTGAATGAGTTGACTGTTTGAAAAGCTCATTCTCTTGCATGAATGGACTTATTGTTTGAAAGGTCCATTCATTTGGCCAACTAGGCGTGCATCCCCAGTTGATGTTCACTCACGCATCCATGCGCTTAAAAAAGATCGCATTATGGACGGTTTTGTATGTCTTATTATTTAAAACTATGCGTAACTAATGTGATAATGTGTAATCTTGAGGGGAGTTTCCACTGAGTTGGCTACTCATCCTTTTGTAAGTTATTTGAGTCGACTGTTTGAAAGACTCAATTTCTTACTTGAGCGGGTCAACTATTTGAAAGACTCATTCTTTTGTAAGTTATTTGAGTCGACTGTTTGAAAGACTCATTTTCTTGCCTGAATGGACTAACTATTTGAAAGGTTCATTCCTCTATTGGCAATGAGCTGACTGTTTGAAAGGCCCATCCCCAGGCATGAATGAGTTGACTGTTTGAAAGGCTCATTCATATCTAAATGAGCCGACTATTTGAAAGGCCCACTACTCTACGTGAGCGGGTCGACTATTTGAAAGACTCGTTCTCTTGCAAGTTGAATGAGTTGACTGTTTGAAAAGCTCATTCTCTTGCATGAATGGACTTATTGTTTGAAAGGTCCATTCATTTGGCCAACTAGGCGTGTATCCCCAGTTGATGTGCACTCACGCATCCATGCGCTTAAAAAAGATCGCATCATGGACTGTTTTGTATGTCTTATTATTTAAAACTATGCGTAACTAATGTGATAATGTGTAATCTTGAGGGGAGTTTCCACTGAGTTGGCTACTCATCCTTTGAATATATAACCGCATAGATAATGTAGCCGTAGATGAGGGTGTTTATGGGGCGGACCTAGATGTAGATCCCACGGGATTGGGAGAAAACTTCTATGAAGAGGAGATGTCGCCAGGAGGTGGCGGAATTTTATGGGCTCAATCAATAGTTGAAGTTATTTTCTTTCTAGTTATTGACTCTTGAAATATTTAAAACTTGTGGTTTTATAATAATAGTCCCCAGGTAAGTGGACTAGGATTTGGATATGATTTGCTATAAAATGGTTCACCATGTTTACTTTTAAATTCCTTGCACTCTGATTACTATAAATTGTTACACGTGTGTGGTACTCTTAGATAACACTCGAGTTTTCGAAGCTAAAGTGTGTTGTGCTCGGGGTTCAAAAACCGGGGCGTTATACCTCCTCACATGTAGAATCTGGTTAGGGCATACGCGGCACAGATGATACAAATATATGGCATATACAGTTAGGGCATATGAGCGAGAGGGGCATGATTGAACTCCACAAATAAAAACTGTTGAAGGGAGTTAAGGCATGAAAGGTGGATTTCGGTGAGCATTGCATCCTAGGCAAGCAGTGCAGGGTAAGGTTCAAGACTCTTACACACACTAGCAGCGGGATGTTTGACTATATTCATTCCGATGTCCGGGGGTTAGTGACAACACCGTCTAAGGGAGGGGTACGATACTCCGTGACTTTCATAGATGATTACTCAAGGAAGGTTTAGGTCTACTTCATGAAGCACAAAACTGAAGTGTTCACCAAGTTCAAGTAATGGAAGGCGAAAGTATAGTAGCAAACTGAGAGACATGTCAAGTGTCTCAGGTTAAACAATGGTATGGAGTACAAAGAGGGGGAATCATGAAATTCAGCAAGGATCAATGCATCACAAGGAACTTCTCAACTCTAGGGACCTCACAAGATAATGGGGTGGTAAAGAGGATGAATAGGACTTTGTTGAAGAGGGCGAGAAGTATGTTATTGCATGCAGGACTGCCGAAAAGCTTATGAGTTGAAGCGGTAAATATGACATACTACATAGTAAATTAGTCACCATTTACAGAGCTAGACTCTAAGGTTGCAGAGGAAGCTTAGATAGGTAAGGACTTCGATTACTCAAAACTAAGAATCTTCAGGTGTCCAGCATATATTCACATGCAGAGTAGACAGAGGAAGAAATTAGATTCAAAGTCTAGAAAATGGATCTTTATCGGGTATGAGAAATGTATGAAGGGTTACAAACATTGGGATCCATATGCTCAGAATGTGGTTTTTAGCAGAGATGTCATCTTCAATGAGGCGTCAATGTTGAGAACCAACAGGGAAGTTGCAGTTGAGATGTCGGATGAGACCATGAGATTGTTGGTGCAAGTGGAGCCAGTTGAGTATGTTACTAAAGATCAAAATCAGCAGGAGAAAGACACTAAGTAAAGTAATCTACAGGATATACAGGAAAGTTTAGTCGGGAATAAGGAGAAAGGTCCATTAGAGCCCAGGTTCAATACAGGTTCGAGGACACGGTCTCGTTTGCATTATTCATTGGGAGTGGAGATCCCTTCACATTTCAATAAGTAAAATTTGAAAAGGATGTCGACAAGTGGTCATCAACCATTATAGAGGATATGGAATCACAACACAAGAATCGAATATGGGAGTTGGTGGAACTTCCTAAAGGTTAGCGGTTATAGGGCGCAAATGGGTCTACAGGAATAAAGAAGCATTAACAGAAAAGGATAGTGAAAAGTACAAGGTAAGACTCGTAGCTAATGGGTACTCGCAGAGGAATGGAGTAGATTGCAATGAAGTTTTCTCTCCAGTCATAAAATATAGCTCAATCAGGGTACTACTGGCGATGGTAGCGGAATCCAATTTGAAATTGAAGCAACTCGATGTGAAGATGACATTCCTTCATGGGAACTTAGAAGAAGTTATTTACATGAGGCAGCCTGAAGGTTTCGAAGAGCTTGGTAAGGAAGGTCATGTGTGTAGGTGAAAGAAGTATATGGGCTTAAGCAGTCTCCGAGGCAGTGGTACAAGCGGTTCGATTCCTACATGGTTGAGATTGGGTATAACAAGTGCGAGTAAGATTGTTGTATACTGCATGATACTTGATGACGGGTCATATATTCTACTGGTACTTTATATAAATGATATGTCGATTGTTGCAAAGGATAAGATAGAGATACACTTACTTAAATCTCTGTTAAGTAAGGAGTTTGACATGAATGATCTAGGCGATGCGAAGAATATCCTAGGCATGGAGATTAATAGAGACAAAGAGTCTGAAAAACTATGGCTTTCTCAAAAGAGTTATGTGCGGAAGGTGCTAGAGAGGTTCCACATAATAAGTGTTAAGCTAGTTAGCATACATCTAGTAGGTCACTTTAAGTTGTCAGCCAAATCATGTTGAAGTACAGAAGAAGATATTTCAAAAATGCCACGGGTGTTGTACACTAGTGCAGTGGGAAATCTAATGTATGTAATGGTTTGCACGAGGCTAGACATCTCACAGGCAGTCAGTGTGGTTAACAAGTACATGGCGAATCTAGGGAAGGAGCATTGGAATGTTGTCAAGTTGATTCTTAAGTATCTAAGGGGCACAGTCGATACTGGAATCATGTTTGGTGGACATGTAGCTTCAGGTGGAGTTGTAGGCTACGTGGATTCATATTATGCAAGTGATTTAAACAACCGGAAGTCCACTACGGGATATGTTTTCACATCAGCAGGCGGACCGGTATGTTGGAGATATATGCTACAGTCTACGTAGCGTTGTCTAAAACTGAAACGGAATACATGACTATGACAGAAGCGTCAAAGGAGGCATTATGGTTAAAAGGTCTGATAGGTGAACTCGGATTGAAGTGGGAGGCAATTTGGTTGCATCGTGATAGTCGGAGTGTTATCCATCTGACGATGAATCATGTGTATCACGCACCAACCAACCACATCGATGTGAGGTTCCACAAGATACGGAAGCTCATTGCTTAAGGGGAAATAATGTTTCAAAAGATTCATACGGATGGGAATGCTGCGGATATGTTGACAAAGCCAATAACCATAAAGAAGTTCAAGCACTGCTTGGGCTTGATCAATCTCATTAGTTATTGATGAGATTAAGCATCGCATCCTTGCACAGGGGTACGGATATAGTTGTGTTCCAGGTGGAGGGATGTAGGGAGCGGTTTATTCTCAAGTTGGAGATTGCATGGGAGGTCTTTGGGATGACTTGACAGAATGCAAGTCAAGGTAGACATTGTTGTGTAGATGCCTTACATTCTACAGGGCACGGTCGACCGTGAGGATCCACAATTGACCATGACTCACTCTGATGTTCACAGTCAACTGTTGGTTCAACAGTTGGGTTTCATGATTTTGCATGAAACGGAGTATATAAACCCGTTTTTTCATTAGGGCTAAGAGTAATGCAAGTATTTTCTCTCAAGGGACTAAGATTAGTTAAGGGAGAGGATTTTATACACTTGTAAAGGTCTTGGAAAGGATTAATTCTCAAGGGGTCTAGGGGTTTCCTAGAGGTGTGCATCGCAAGGGAAGATAGGGTACATCTGGAATCGAAGAAAGTGAGTCTGTACAACTCCAAGGTTTTTATTATGATGGATCTATGTCACTTTGTGTTATGGTTTTTTCCCGCAAGGGTTTTTCCATGTAAAATATCATTGCGTTTATGGTTGTTTATTTTTTGGTTTAGTTATCCTGCATCATTATATTATTTTATCTTTGTTTATCATGCTTTCGCAAAGTGCACGGATTGGCGGTGGTGTTAGATCAAATCCAAATTTTTAACACCTAGGGTTTGATACGTGTTTGTTGTTGGTTCAGTTTTACATCATTGAGGCATGATATAGAGCGAGTTTACTCACAACATGCATCTCTACTAATAAGAGTTTATTTGCTTATTTATAAAAAAAGATAAGTATTTTTTGTTTTTAAAAAAAAAATATATGTGTAATGGTCTAATTTTACATCTACAAAATTTTAAAAATAAGAGATTTACCTCTCAATTATTTAGTAAAAGAAAGTTTTTTTTTTTTTTTCCTGAGATTTATTTTGCTAAAGCAGGTAGACCTTTTTAGGTTAATTTTGAAACAAGCATGTTTATGAACTTTTAAAGTTATTTTAATCATGCCCTCTTCTCTTTTCTTCTCTCTCTCTCTCTCTCTCTCTCTCTCTCTCTCTCTCTCTCTCTCTCTCTCTAATGGCCCACATCAAAAGCGTGGCCTTGCATGATCGATGATCCACATTAAGTGGGCCCCACCTAATGGACAGTCCATATCAAAGGTGGGACCTACATGATGGATGGTGGACATTGAGGGTGTGGGCCCACATGATGGAAGGTTGACATTAAAGGGCCACATGATGAATGGTCCACATTAAGATAGACCCACATAATGCACGGTCCACATCAAAGATGGGCCTCACATGATGGATGGTCCACATTAAAGTGTGGCCTCACATGATGGACCATCCACATCAAGTTGGCCCCACCTGATGGACTGTCCACATCTAAGATAGGACCCACAAGATGGATGGTGGATAATGACGGTGGGCTTACATGATGGACGATTGACATCAAAGGTAGGTTCCACATAATGAATGACCCATATTGAAGGTGGGGCCCATATGATGAATGGTCCACAATAAGGTGGGCCCACATAATGGATGGAGTGGGCCTCACATGATGGATGGACCACATCAAAGTGTGGCCCCGTGTGACGGACTATCCACATTAAGTGGACCCCAACTTATGGATTGTCCACATCCAAGGTCTCACATGATAGATGAATCATATCCAAATTAAGTGGCCCAACATGATGGATGATCCACATATGAGGTGTGCCCCCACATGATGGACAACCCACATCAAATGGGCCTCATTTGATGGATGACCACGTCAAGGTAGGCCCACATAATGGATGGTTTACGTTAGAGGTCAGCCCTTAATGGCGAACAACCCACAAGCAAGGCCTTGCTTGATGGACAACCCACTTCAAAGGTGGTGCCCACATGATGGGAATATCAAATATATATGGGTTCCATGCATGTGATGGGCAATGGACAATATTGATGGCACTGCATGAAGGACAATTAACACTAATGGTGGGCCTCACATTATTGATGACCTACATCAAGGTGGGCCCTATATAATGGACGGTTCACATCAGAGATTGACCCTTAATGATAAATAGTCCACATCCAAGGCAACCACATGATGGACAGCCTACTTCAAAGGTTTGGCCCACACAATGGATGATCAACATCAAAGGAGAGCTCCACATTGTAGACAATCCACATCCAATGTTCGACATGATGGAAGGCCCATGAGTCATGTGTGTGGCACATGTATAGTTTATGTACAAATTCACATCTAGTTGTGCATATGACCATTTTTTACCTCCAAAGGGACATATTTTTCCTTAACTAACCACACCACCTTACAAGAGGCAGCCATTGATTGTAGGCTCCCATGAGCTAGACTTTATGACACCCATCAGACCCTTTTTTGACATGTGTACATAGTTATTCAATGGATTATGTTGGTAATTTTCGATGCTCATGAATATATGATGTATGCACATAGACATTAAGATTGAATTTGACAATGAGGTTTGGCCGATATTCATCCGTTAAAGGCTTGATCTACTTCTTATAGAAAGTAAAAATTATTGTGCAGTATTCACAGTAGGAATGGTGTATTCACAGTAGGAATGGTGTATAATTGAGATGCAAGTGCATATGATATGTACCTTCTAATTAATTTATTAAATAATCACCATGAGATCTCACGGGGATCAGCACAATCGGCTCTGCATCCTATCAAGATTATATAAGCCTATATATTAATGTTGGAATAGATTACTAGTTAATAGTAATGATTGCATATATACAATAAATGCTTGATATTTATGATGTATGAATTGAATCACATGTGTTGCGAGATCACTTACCTATATGTGATGGATTAATTCAAAGAAGAGCTTCACCTCCCACTTAATCAATGAAAGTTTCTCCTTTCTAAAAAAATTTAGGATGGAGAGGACTCCAATTCATCTACCTCTTATAAAGGACGATTTGCCTGGTTGTTCGCTTAAAGAAAATACTTTGCTTCTTCATCTTTAGCATCTCACCTTAACATCTCCCTGCCTTCTCCCTTTCTCCATTCCTTTCTTTATTCCGTGCTAAGATTACTTGAAGAAGAAGAAAAATAAATAAATGTAGTAACTTCCTTTGTATTTCTTGGATCTAGCACCCGTGGAGCTACGAATCATTCATATAGTGAGCTTTACGTGGAATTATATCTCAATGAACTGATGGACTGGATTTATCCCACCTTCAATTTAAAAAGATGTTGGGCACAACCATCTTGATCCAGCTGGCTGGTCTGGTTCAATGTGGGCCTTGAGGCCGTTGGGTTTGGAGCTGAGTTTTGGACCCATGATTAATTGACCTGGACATTGGATTGTGTCTAAGGATCCAACAAGTATGCCCTGCCTGGACCTAGGAAGGTTTCAACGGTGGAAGTCATTATCCCTACTTTTTTCTATGATGTGGTCCACTTGGGCTTTGGATATACTTCAAGTTTGGCTTCACACCAAAATCAGCTGTAAAAACAGATGAACGGCATGGATAAAACACATGTTAATGTGGGAAGCATAGAGTACTTGGGATGCGGATTAGATTTTGAAAGGTTGATAAGTCAGGACTTTCTGTGGACCCTACTACGGTGTATGTGTTGTATCCACATCGTCGATCCATTTGGAGATATTATTTTAAGGCATGAGCCAAGGCATATCCAAAGATTTAGTGGACCCCACCACAGAAAACAACGGGAGATTGATGCCCACCGTTGAAACCCTCCTAAGGCCCACCATGATGTGACTCATTCTTTGGATCTTATACTAAAATGATCTCTCTAGATGGATGGACGGCGTGGATACAAAACATACGTCATGATGGGCCTACAAAACTTGGTGACGTCACTTCAGTAGCAGTCTCGCTACTCAACCTGTCAGTAGCCAATCCACGTCCCGGAGAGATAGTCCATCGTAGGTGTGACACATCAGACCATTACCCAAAAGTGGGCGAGGGTAACGGATTGGCTACTACCCCTGACATCAGCCCGTGGCTGGTGGTCGGTGATCGGTGATCTGTGGGCCCCACCGTGATGTATCTATTTTATCAATTCCGTTCATCCATTTTTAAAGATGGTTTTACCCAAAAATGAGAGGGACGTAAATCTCAGTTGGACTACACCACTGTAATTGGATATCCATCATTTAAATCCTGCTAAGGCCCATTGTACTGTTTATTTGACATCCAATCTGTTGATTAGGTCATAAAGACCTAGATGAAGGGGAAAAACAAAGATCAGCTTCATCCAATACTTTTATGGGCCACAAAAAGTTTTTAATGGTTGACGTTCATTCAACACTGTTTCCTATAATGTGGTCCACTTGAAATTGGGATATTCCTATTTTTTGTGTAATGCCATAAAATGATCTAGAAAAATAGATGGACGGCATTGATGAAATACATACATATGGTGGGGCCCACAGAGCACCGACCATCAGCCATTGGCTGGTGGCAGGGGGAGTAGCCAATCCGTTTCCCTTGCGGGAAATAATAACCCGCGTATGTGATGCGGGCCGTGTATCATATACTCCTAACGAGTTAGGGTAAGCTTTTCATTATCGTCGACGAAAAAGAAAATTCCAATGAGAAAGAATTATAGGAAGAGAAATCTCGTAGATGAGGAAAAACAGAAAGATACTCTATCCGAAGATGAAGAGGAAAGGAGGTAAATTTCTCTATTTCTCTCTCTTTTATTATCTGGAATTGGATTTTGATTTTTCTTAGATTTGTATTGGAGGAGGTAAAATTCCTTCAGAAGCAGCGGGAGAGGAAATTAGGGATCCCTGCGATCTCGACCGTTCAAACGGTCGTCGGCGTAGTTACGAAGCCAAGCGAGAAGACTGAAGGAGGTGATGGGGAGAAGGATGATTTGGTGTTGCAGGATACATTCGCTCAGGAGACTGCAGTTACAGTTGAAGATCCTAATATGTAAGATTTCCATTCTTGGGTTGTGTTTGGATGCACGATTTGTAAAAAAAAAAAAAAAAAGTTGCAATCTTTCTTTTATAAAAAATTGATTAGGCTGAGCTGAGATGAACTCAATTCAGAAGCAGATTGATTCTACTTTCAATGCCAATTTTTTTGAAAGTTGATAGTTGATTTGAAGATATTTCAGTATTCAAATTCTTTAAGATTTGGGAATTTTAAATATCATTACTGTCATCATCACCATCAACATCTTTGTTATCGACCCATCTTACAAGCCAATGTGGTGCGTGTGGAGAACATCAGAGCAGTCATAAGGTCGACCCAAAGTGAAAATCAGATTGGTAAACTTGTCAGATGGGAAAACAATGGACAGTTTGAATTAGATTTGTTAATAGTCTCATTCAGTATAAATGTGTGGCCTGCGTGATGGTGGGAGTCAATGAACTAGCCTGATTTTTGTGCCAGGTGTTCTTGCAACTGGTTATGGCCTCGTGGGTGATTGTTCCTCTATTTTTAGTGTTTTCATTAGCTTTTCCCCTTTTCATAGATGAATCTAGTCATGAAATGCTAATGAGTTGTTTAGTGGTACCATTACAGCTCATGAAGCTTAGGGTGCATTTGGTCAGGCTGAACCGAGAGGAAATGATGAGATTGTGGTGACTTTTCCTTGCATCTATGATGAGGATGTAACTCTCAGATTGCATTTAATTTCTTTCAAGTCAAACTTAAAAGTAATATAATCATATTTTGGAGACTGATCACTCAGTATTAAAGCAATTTGGTGATTTCCATTTTATGGAACTATTATACAAGTCAAATTTCAATGCAATAGAGCATCCTGTCGCAGCTGTATTTTCACAAAGCAGAAGCTAGTCAGTAAAGAAGGATATGCATTCTTATATCTTCCTTAACCCATATTTCCGCCACCACCATGGGCATATTAATATTAATTGAGGTTGGCTATATGAATAATCATCATCATATTAATTGAGGTCGGCTACATAAGTTCTGTTCTGCCATTCCACTTTATCAATGGCCATAACTTAAGTTAGACCATATGTCATCAAGTCTTTTCTTACTACCTCCACCCATGTCCTTTTGGCCCTTGCCCTTGCTCTTCTAGAGCCTTCAACTTGCACCGACTGACTCCTTCAACTTGTATCAACTCCCATATTTCCATGTTTTCTTATTTATAGGTCGAAGTATGTTGAACAAGAATTGGCAAAGAAAAGGGACAAGAGTATTGATGCTACAGATCAAATTGAGAATGATTTAAAAAGTGCAGAGGATGAATTGTACGTCACTCCAGAGCATCTTAAGGTGAGCTTGGTGGTATTATGTCTCCTCATTGTTTTTATTAGAACAGTGCCTTGGGACTGCTTTCCTTTGACAATGGTTGTATCTGGACTGCTCTAGCCCCCTCTCTTGAGATTAACCGCCCATACAGACATGTCTATATGGTTTTTGATGGACATGCTTTTAACTATTTGCTCCACATGCAATCATATCCTTTTGATATTCATATGATTCTGTTTTTACTTGAAGGATTGTGTATTCAACCCCTCATACTAAGTAGTAATCAAAAAAAAATTCTTGTAAATCTATCAGATTATCACATACTAGATTTAGACATTGGTGGGGTTGTCATTATGCTCATTGTTGACGTCTTCTGTTTTTATTATTTATTTGTTTTATTTTATTTTATTTATATTTTCTGAGCATCTATTGTTTTCTAAGGCCAGTAATTCTTGCTTCAAATTCGCATGTCTTGTTACCCAATCTTGCAGCCATATTTTATTTGTGGTACCATCCAATCTCTACTGAATCGTGAATTTGACTACTTCTATTTCAGGTGAAGAGGAGGAACTCAGAAGAAAGTTCTACACAGTGGACTACTGGGATTGCAGAAGTTCAACTCCCTATTGAGTATGACGATCCCATTATAATTTTTTTGAAAAGTGAATATTATTAAAAGAAACTAGAAAGAAAACAACACGAAGGAAAGGGAAAAAAGAAAGAATAAGAAAAAACCTAGAAGAAAAGTAAAAACCTAGAAACAGAAACTAAAGTACAACCCTCAGCCCAACGACTGACAGAACTAGAAAGAAGTAAAACTATATTACAAACTTCAACCCCACTGCTGAAAGGAAGAAACCCTATATATAGAAGCAACCAAAAGCCACAGGGGAACCTAACTGCTAGGGAGCTAAATCCCTGAACAAAACAAGGACTTTCAAGGGCACCCTGGTTGAAGAAGAGCTCTGATTCCTGAAACAACAATTGTTCATTTCCACCCACACAGCCCAACACACAGCCAACAGAACAATCCTCCACTTTCTTTTTCCTAAGCCTCCTCCGTGCTTATTGTGCCACAAGCAGAAAAGGTCTTCGATTGCTTTAGGCATAGTCCATGAGATTCCTGCCATCCTAAGAACCCTCCACCAAATATCCTTTGAATAAGGACAGTGGATAAAGAGATCATCTACTGTTTCCTCAGCCTTAAAGCACAGCAAACAAACATTTGGAATGTCCATCCCTTTCTTCTTTAAGTTGTTGATTGTCCAATGGGTTGGAGCTCCCTAGCTGTAGACCAGATCCGATGTGGGTCTTGACAACCATGGGTTGGAGGTCAGTTTTGGATCCGATGATTACTTGGGGTGGACATTGGCTTGTGTCTGTCTATCTAAGGATCCAACAAGTATGCCCTGCCCAGACAGTTATTAATGGCCTGTTTGCCACATCATCCAAAAGGCTGTTCGAAGTCTAAATTCCATTTTGATCCAAATAGTAGTTGATCTGTGCATTTGAATGATCCTTGCAGACTCTCGTTTCATCTCTCTGCTCGAAGAAATAAAGGACTAAATCACTCAGTCGACCAAAAAAAAAAAAAAAAAAAAAAACAGGTTTGAAACCTTTTGGAAAACACTTCTTTTTGGAAGTGTATCGAAACAGGTCCTTAACAGTGCTGGTCTCAGTATTTAGATGATGCACCAAGTGCGGCCCGATCCTGATTTGGGCTGATCTGGGCTTGATCACATGTCTTGACTCTTGAACTGGACATAGAGATGCTTCAGTCTGCCCATTTGCCATCCATAAGGGAAACGGAGAAGGTACTTGATACTTTGGTAGAGTGTGCTACATGTAAGTTTGTGTGCACCTTTCATATCCAACCATGCATGTGGGTTTTTTTTTTCCCTATCCGAAGGATGGTTTTTTTACTTTAGGAAGAGTGAGCACAGGACATATATAGGAGGCAACCTTTGATTGAAGGGTTACATGCCTTAGATTTCGTGCAGCCCATTAGATTATTATTGGTGACACGGATAAATATTGAGATTGGTCTTCATGATTAGGTCTGACCAATATTCGTCAATTGAAGGCTTAGCTAGCTTCTTGCCCGACTTAGACTATTGTGTAAGTAGGCACAACAACAGTGATGCGTATTGAGATGCATCTGCATATAAGGTATGGTGGTGATGTTGTGCCAAAGGATGTCAATGCTGCTGTGGTCACCATCAAGATGAAGTGAACAATCCAGTTCGTTGATTGGTGCCTGACTGGAATCAAGTGTGGTATCAACTACCAGCCAACGACAGTTGTCCCAGGTGGAGATCTGGCCAAGGTGCAGAGGGTTGTTTGCATGATCTCCAACTCTACTAGTGTTGCAGAGGTGTTCTCTCACATTGATCATAAGTTTGATCTCGTGTACGCGAAGCGTGCCTCTGTGCACTGGTATGTGGGTGAGGGTACGGAGGAGGGAGAGTTCTCGGAGGCGCGTGAGGATCTGGCTGTGCTGGAGAAGGATTATGAGGAGGTCGGGGCAGAATCTGCTGAAGGTGAGGATGGTGATGAGGGAGATGAGTACTGAGAAGAGTGAAGATGGGGTTCTTATCTTGATGCTGTGTTTCTTTTCTGTTGCTTCTGTTGTTTTTGTTTACTATTAGGGTTTGTGTTGGTTGGTATGTAGCCAGTTTCTCTGTTAGTGGTATGTGGTGCTTTTGAAAAAGGAAAAAAGAAAAAGAAAAAACGAAGTGCATATAAGGTATATTTCTGCTTTCAGAATGCTTGATCTAGCTTTCAGTCGGCCTAACCAACTGTACTTGTAGCACTCATCTTTTTGATGATCCAAATCAATAGTGGATGGGAGATAACCCAACAATCTCACCCATTTGAGAACTTAACCATACGATGTGGCACTGGGTGCCATTAAATGTGGACCATTGGTTAGCATTGCCCATTTTCATTAAACAACTAGGATCATTTAATAGGGGAGATATCAAGGTATGCCCTTTCTAATGTGTGGCCACCTGATCAATGGTTTTGGTTCCTGAAATGTGAGCACCACGGGTACCATTAATTGTTGGGCCAAAACAATAAAAAATGGTTCTCCGTGTAACGTCATGCATTTTCTTGTTTGAATTGCAATTGGCCGTTGGTGGGGTATGTTGTACTCTCTTCGTGTTGGTATTAAACATTAAATCAGTTAGAACAACCATCCAGATGTGGTGACGTGGATGTCAGCCAGGGCCACTAATTGCAGTGCTTGCTTCTTAATTTTTACAGTATTTGCTTTAGGAAATAACCTGCTTCCATGGTGAAAAGTTCCGAAAATGTTCATATGAGCATAGAAACAGACTCTCCAATTATTCACCAAGCTGTCTCCAATATATCTCATTCATGCGGCTGGAACTTGTGGAATTGACGCAGGGGAGGACGTGAGGTCGAGCACCGTCTTCCTCAAGAGGAAAACTATTCCGAATCCACGGAACTTCTCTGGACTCCTCACAGAGACTTCTCGAATCCACGAGAAAAGAGAGCAGAAAATAGAAATAAATTCTAAATAGATTAATGAATGAATAAAAAGGAGTTCACAAACCTTTAAATAAGGGTACTAAGCAATCAGAATCAAACTGCAACTAGACTCCTAGAATTCGCGACTTACTATAAATAGTAAACTTACTATTTATAGACGGTCGTGATGTCTACTAGTGCGCAAGGTTTTCGGCCAAAAATAGTAAGTGTCCTATTTGGCTTCACCAACCCGTTCTCCTAATTATTCTAAGCTCTTTTCATGTTGGGCGCAACTCCTAAAGCCCAACGGATGAAGAGTTATAAGCAAACTAAAACTTACTATTTATAGTAAAAACGAAATTGAAACAGGGAAACGACCGTCAAATCAGGGGTTTCTCGCAATTCCGAGCGTCGCAACCCGGCATAGCAGGGTTGGTTGGCTAAAGTAGCTCGTTCTACCCCAAAATCATATATTTTTCGTCGGCTAACTCATCCCGGATTGTGAGATATGCCTGATTTAAGGTTTGATGGTCCAGATCACTTCTGTCGCCAACCGGGCCTTTTCTGATCCATCTTTGCCATGTAATTGTCCGCGACCCCCTTTACATCAGTCTCCTCCACTTCAAAAGAACTCGTCCTCGAGTTATCATTATGCGCTGGTTCATGATACTCGGTCAGGTCCGCGACATTGAAAGTTCGTGAGATCGCCATATCATCTGGAAGATCAACAACATAAGCGTTGTCATTAATCTTTCGGATGATTGGTACCGGTCCAATCTTTTTATTCTTCAACTTATTGTACGTTCCGGTCGAAAATCTTTCTTTGCGCAGATGGACCATTACTTGGTCGCCCACCTCGAACACTTTCTGTCGTTGATGCTTGTCCGCTTGCTCCTTGTACTTTTCGTTCGAGGCATGTACTTGTTCTGTACCTCCGCATGAATGCCCATGATTTTGTCTGTCATATGTTCTGCTGCAATGCTCATGCCTGGGAGCTTGGGCAGAGGGACTAAGTCTAGTGTATGGCGAGGTACTCGTCCGTAGATAACCTGGAACGGGGATTTTCCTGTCGAGCGGTTCACCATGTTGTTGAATGCAAACTCTGCTTGAGACAAGGCCAAATCCCACTGCTTCGGTTTTTCTCCTGAAATACATCAAAGGAGGTTTCCCAACGTGCGATTCACGACCTCAGTTTGACCGTCAGTCTGTGGGTGGTACACGCTGCTGAACTGAAGGCGTGTATCGAATCGAGTCCACAAAGTCCGCCAAAAGTGACTTATGAACTTCGTGTCACAGTCGGAAGTAATAGTCTTGGGAACCCCGTGTAGCCGCACAATTTCTCTGAAGAATAGATTCGCCACGTGTGTTGCATCGAGAGTCTTCTTGCATGGAATAAAGTGCGCCATCTTGGAAAAACGATCTACTACCACGAACACCGAATCCATGCCGCGTTGTGTTCGTGGGAGACCAAGCACAAAGTCCATAGATAAATCCTCCCAAGGGTCGTCAGGCACGGGTAACGGGGTGTAGAGGCCCGTATTATGAGAATGCCCCTTGGAAGTCTGACAAATATAACAGCGTTGGACTGCTTTTCCCACATCACGTACCAATTGCGGCCAGTAATACCGTTCTTTCACAAGAGCTCGCGTCTTGTCTCACCCAAGGTGTCCACTGAGGCCACCTCCATGTAGCTCTTGGATTATCTGTTCCCTTAGCGAACTCTTTGGGATACATAGTCGATTTTCCTTAAAAAGGAACCCGTCTTGTATCTGTAAGTCACCGGGGTGACCTTCCTGACATCTAACCCATGCGTCCTTGAAGTCGTCGTCGTCGGCATATATGTCTTTGAGGCGATCAAAACCGACAACTTCATTGCTCATAGTGACTAACAAAGTTGCAAAGTGACTCAGCGCATCGGCTACTTTGTTCTGTTGCCCTGACTTATGTTTTAGCACGAATGTGAATTCCTGCAAAAATGAGATCCATCTAGCATGCACACGGTTAATGTTAGCTTGACTATTAATAAACTTGAGGGCTTGATGGTCCGTGTAAAGTATGAATTCCCTTTGAATCAAATAATGTCGCCAGTGTCGCAGTGCCTGGACCACCGCGTATAACTCGATCTCATATGTAGACCACTTCTTGCGTGCATCACTAAGTTTCTCACTGTAGAAGCCTACCGGCCTACCTTCTTGAGACAAAACTCCCCAATCCCGACATATGAGGCAACACATTCGACTTCAAACAGTTTGTCGAAGTTGGGAAGTATAAGAACCGGAGTCGTGGATAATCTGCACTTGATTTCAGCAAAGCTCCTGTCGGCTTCGTCCGTCCACTGAAACTGCCCTTTCTTCATACAATCTGTGATCGGTGACACAATGCTACTGAAATTTTTCACGAACCAACGATAGAATGTCGCTAGTCCATGGAAACTTCGTACTCCGTGAATATTTTTGGGAACCGGCCATTCTCTGATTGTCTTCACCTTTTCCTCATCCACTCGAATGCCCGTGGATGTAACCACAAAACACAGAAACAATAGGCTATCAGTCATGAAGCTACACTTTTTTAAATTGAAGTACAGTTTATTTTTAGTGAGCACTTGAAGGACTTTCTTGAGGTACTCCATATGGGTGGTTTCGTCTTAACTGTATATCAAAATATCATCAAAATAAACCACAACGAACCGTCCAATGAAAGGTTTCAGAACTTGGTTTATCAACCTCATGAATGTGCTAGGCGCATTAGAAAGACCGAAAGGCATGACCATCCATTCGTACAATCCTTCCTTGGTCTTAAAGGCTGTTTTCCACTCATCACCCGGCCGTATTCGAATCTGATGGTAGCCGCTCCTTAAGTCCAATTTAGAGAATATTTTTGCGCCCTCTAGCATATCCAACATATCATCCAACCGTGGTATAGCAAAACCTGTATTTTATGGTGATCTTATTGATGGTCCGGCTGTCGACACACATGCACCAACTCCCATCTTTCTTTGGAGTTAGTAGGGCTGGTATAGCACATGGGCTCATGCTTTCTCGAATAAGACCCTTACGGATCAGTTCCTCCACTTGTCCCTACAGAATCTCGCACTCATTCGGGCTCATTCGATAATGAGGATGATTAGGTAAACTGGACCTAGGGACAAGGTCGATATGGTGTTGGATATCTCGCATAGGGGGTAACCCATCGGGAAGGTCCTCGGGCCAAATTTCTTGGAATTCATGTAACAAGGGCCTTAGTCTTTCAAGGATGAGGGTAAGCTCGAGTTCTTCCCCTTTTACAATCAATGCATAAGTCTGTCCTGTTTCTTTGGATTCTTCCACGAAGTCCCGAATGGTTAAGAGAAAACGACCCTCCGCTTTAGAAGTTTCAGGTGGTCCTTCTGGATCCATAGGGGCCAATATGGTCTTCCGGCCGTCCTTGTCGAAAATATATATGTTATCTCGTCCTTTATGAGTGGCGTCACGGTCAGATTGCCAGGGTTGACCGAGTAATATGTGACATGCTTCCATGTCAACCACATCGCATACTACTTCATCCTTATAATGTTTGCCAATTGAAAAGGATATGTTGCATCGTTCAGTTACCTTTGTTTCGCTGACCTTCTTGATCCAACCGATTGTATATGGAGAGGGATGACGCTCTGTTTTCAATTGCAATTTTTTCACCATGCCCCTGGAGACAATGTTCTCGCTGCTTCCAGTGTCAATGATCACGTCACAAACCTTTCGATTCACCGTACACCTAGTGCGGAAGATGTTATGCCGCTGTGGATGCACTTCTTTTCTTGGCGCATATAATAGCCGCCTCACGACGAGCGACTCGCTGTGATCTTCCTAAACCCAATCTGAATCATCTACCTCGTCCTCGGCGGTATGCTCTTGTTCTTCAATATCTGGATCTTCATAAGCGTTATTAGCACTACCATTATTAATGGCGAGGTTTGCCACTTTTCGTTGGAGACAAGTATTTGACAGGTGGCCGGGCTGGCCACAACGATAGCAGTTGTTGGGTCTTGGCCGAGCATAAGGGTTCGGGATTGTACTTGGACCAGCGGCAGTCGACACGCCCCTTTGGGGTATAGCTTACCCGCTTTCCTGATCTCGGTTCTCAGACGTAGGAGGTTGAGTGCGTGCTCCTACGGGCTCCTTCCCCTTAGGCTGTGGAGCTCCCTGGGGTGGACCTGCCGGAGTGATCATCGCAGTAGGATAGGCCCGTGTATTAGAACGTTCAAGTTGCGCTTCTGCCCGAGTAGCCAACTTGATCGCATCATTCATTGTCCAGACGGACTGCATCTGGACCTGATCCTGGATCGCTATACGCAATCCACCGTTGAATCGGGCGACTTGCTGCGATTCAGTCTCGACCAAATCGTTGCGCGCCGCTAGGCGGTAAAATTCTTCTGCGTATTCTCTCACCGACCGACTACCCTGTCGACAATTTTGGTATTGTTGGAATAATACCTGATCGTAATCACTAGGAAGGAATCGAGCACGTAGTAGCTGCTTCATTCGCTGCCATGTGCGGATTGGTGCTTTCATCTGCCTGGTTCGTGCGAGTTGCAGTTGTTCCCACCAAGCTGAAGCTTCTCCTTTCAACTTGTAGGCCACAAGCTTGACCTTCTTTGTTTCAGGGATGTCCATATAGTCAAAAAATCGCTCAACTTCAGAAAGTCAATCGAGAAAATCCTCAATGTGTAGCTGGTCATTGAAGTTAGGAATATCGACCCGTATCTTGAAGTCTCGATCTATTCGATCTACCCGATCGCCGCCTTGCCTGGGGTGTTGGAAGATCACGTCATCAATCTCCTCTTCACTGGAGCCCCCGTCCTCAGGGACGGCCCTTGGATGCACTGCTGGTATTATCCTGCGATCAGGGCGATTACGGGTTTCAGCAATTGGTGGTGGAGGATTACCACCAGGAACATGGAGTTGCCCTAGGGTTTCTGCTAAGAGATTCGCTATGCGGTCCATGGAAGCCTGCAGCCCTTGCATGGCTTGCCGATTCTCTTGCTGCGCTGCTTGGAAAGTTGTCACCGTTAAAGGAAAATTTCTTGGAGCACCGCCTATGGGATTGTTGCCCGACCCGTCATTAGAAGCCATCGACCCGAGGAGAAACCTCGCTCTGATACCAAACTGACGCAGGGGAGGACGTGAGGTCGAGCACCGTCTTCCTCAAGAGGATAACTATTCTGAATCCATGGAACTTCTCTGGACTCCTCACAGAGACTTCTCGAATCCACCAGAAAAGAGAGCAGAAAATAGAAATAAATTCTAAATAAATTCAAAATAGATTAATGAATGAATAAAAAGGAGTTCACAAACCTTTAAATAAGGGTACTAAGCAATGGGAAAGAAATCAAATCAAACTACAACTAGGACTCCTAGAATTCGCGACGGTCGTGATGTCTACTAGTGCGCAAGGTTTTCGGCCAAAAATAGTAAGTGACCTATTTGGCTTCACCAACCCGCTCTCCTAATTATTCTAAGCTCTTTTCACGTTAGGCGCAACTCCTAAAGCCCGACGGATGAAGAGTTATAAGCAAACTAAAACTTACTATTTATAGTAAAAACGAAATTGAAACAGGGAAACGACCGTCAAATCAGGGGTTTCTCGCAATTCCGAGCGTCGTAACCCGGCATAGCAAGGTTGGTTGGCTAAAGTAGCTCGTTCTACCCCAAAATCATATATTTTTCGTCGGCTAACTCATCCCGGATTGTGAGATACACCTGATTTAAGGTCTGATGGTCCAGATCACTTCTGTCGCCGACTGGGCCTTTTCTGATCCATCTTTGCCATGTAATTGTCCGCGACCCGCTCTACATCAGGAATCGCCTTGGAATCATCCCTCAATTCATACAACCGCTCAACCTCTGTTTCTCTCACACCCTCTGTGAAGGCAACTCGGTGGCTGATGGTCTGGCAAAGACAGTAAGCAGTGGCGCTCCTAACAAAACCTTCATGTGCTCATCTTCTCTTCCCCATCTTATCAGGGGCTCCCTAGTTTTGGACAAAATGGGTGCGGGGATAATAAGAGGAGGCAAAATCAAGGAGGGAGTGGGTTAGTAATGCAATTTGAGTCTGTCAGAGGCTCCCTTCCTCGGACAGCGTCCCCAGCACGGGTCCAGGAATTTTGAGGGTGGATGGTCCGGTGAGCCTCTGTACTGAGCATCACTTGGGGTCGAGAAAGCTCAGTCTATGAGGGGAAATGCTTCATCTGGAGCTAGGAGTGCTGCTTCTAGAACTCTGTTCTCCACATGGAGGCTTCAACTCCTGTTTTTCTTTACCTTATCCTGTTCTGCTTATGCTCTTCCTTTCCTCAGTTTGTCAAGCCAATATGATAGGTGTGGCCCAAATTTTGTGTGGGGCTCACCCGAAATTCTAGCTCGTACATCTTATGTTCTTATGATCAATGGAAAAGGTGCATGGCCCTCCTTAAAAAAAGCATAGATGGCAATACTGATTTTTTTTTTTATTTTTTATAACCTCAATATCTCAAAAGATTCATGCATATGCAGCTTAGTTATGTTGTAATGAATTTTGTTTTTTTAGAAAAACACCACAAAGATTCATGTATCTTTTGGAACATATTCTTTTGATCGGTAATGAAATTTTATTACGAAAACGCCACAAAGAAATACGATAGCAAAAAAAAAAAAAAAACAATAATGGAGCCTGAATTAAGAAAGACAGATACAGTCGTCAAGCTTCTAAACTAGAAGCCCATTCCAAAATACATAACTCTGTCATATATCTCACAAGCTGGCCAACAATGCTAGCCTCCACATTCTTATTCTCCATCTTGCCATGCTAGGAATAAGCCTTTGATACCCAACATCACCCGTGACATGTTAAGGAGGCCAAAGAACCTCTCACACACCAATCTTACAATCTAGAAATGGATAAATCATCTACATCTTGCATACATATAAGGCATATATTATAAATAATCATTGACCTCTTATGAATGTAATCAATTATGAGCACCTGCTCCTACCCACTTGCCAAGTAAAAGCCATTATGGTACGTGGAGAACCATAATGCACACCAAAGCAGTATGACTTGATTGCTTTCCGATGATGGCTGAAATAGCAACGGACTTTTCCTTTCTTCACTTTGCCAAGGATGATTAGCCACAAAGCCGCTCCAAAAGCCCAATGAAATCATCCACCTCCTTACACATCAAAAATAATAAATAGAAAATGAAAATAGAAGAAAAGAAAAGAGAGGAATATTGGAAGACATCTTTTTAATCTGAGGAAGTTGGGCCCATTGATCTGATGCACCAGATCATGAATGGGGGATTCTCAGCAATCTCCTAGATTAAACAATCCCAGTCCTTCTATGTGTATGCTAGAACTAGGCCATCAAAAAAGGAAATATGGCAGTGGTCGGCATTCAACTGAACAAGAAACCAAAAGGTAGAGAGATGTGACCTTTTAGTGGGATTTTCAAGGGATCCCCGTCACCATTGGTGCCCATCAGAGGAGGAACTGGTTTGGGGTGACCCCAACACTGCCCAGTTAGGTGGTGTTTAGTGCTATGGGCGCCACCCTGATTTATGCGTTCTATATCCTGGCCATCCGTCCATTTTTTTTTTCAGTTCATTTTAGATTATAAGCCTTAAAACGAAGTGAATCAAAAGCTCAAGTGAACCACACCACATGAAACAGTGGTGATTAAACGGCTACTATTAAAAACTACCTAGGGCCACTAAACTAAACGTTTGGATGAAGCTGATATTTGTGTTTTCCCCTTCATTTGGGTATGTGTGATCTTATCAACAGGTCAGATGTCAAATGTATGTTATGGTACGCCCTACGATTGAAACCATCGTCGCTGTCATTATACCCACTGATTCCTGTAGTGTGGCCCACTTGAGCTTCCAATCTAATTAATTTTTGGGCTTTTGTGCTAAAATAAGCTGAAACAATGGATGGACGGTGTGGATATAAAACACATACATCACAGTGGTCACCACAGTGGGTGTTGGTGGGGTCACTGCGGAATTGGCTTCCTGCGGATGAATGTTCTGGTTATTGAACTGTAGGCCCCATTTACAAGTACTGGCAGCGAGGGAGGCAAGTGAATTTCGTGGTGTGCCACATACCACCCACCTCGGTGGTGTGTTAACGTCAAGGAGTTATATGGGCCTACCATGATGTATGTGTTACATCCATACAGTCAATACATTTTGGAAAATCATTTTAGTTCATGAGCCAGAAAAAATAGCAGATAGAATGCTCAGCTAGACCACACCACAAAAGTGGGGATAATGATATCCACCGTTGAAACCTTCCTAAGGCCCACCATGATATTTATTTGTCATCCAACCTCTTCGCAAGGTCACACTGACCTGTGTGGAAAAAAAAAATTAAAAACTTCTGTGGCCCACTTAAGCTTCGGATCCACCTCATTTTTAAGCCCATGGACTAAAATGACCTCATAAAATGGATGGACGGTATGGATATAACACATACCTCATGGTTAGCCCAAGGAACTTGGTGACGCTAACATACCACATAGTTGGGTGATGTGTGGTACACCATCAGATCCGATTTCAAGCACCCTGCTTACAAGTTAGAGAGAAAGAGAAGGGGAGAGAGGGAGACGTACAACTGTTCATCGCTGTCCCTCCTTGCCCACAAAGCACAACCCATCTATAGCAATTCTAAAATGTATTCTCCACCAACTTCACGAACTGCTCTAATTTCAGCGATGTGACGCACCTTGAGATGGTCATCTCCGCCGCCCCTTACCCTCCTCATGAATTCTTCTGACAAGTTACCTAAATATAGTTGTTGGATGGCAGCGAGGTGCTGAAAGCCATCTGGGAGCATCTTTAGCTTTGGACAACTGTAAATAATGAGATACTGTAGAGATTTCATTGTCCCCTCCTCTATTCTACACCACTCTTCCAATTCTTCCATTTCTGTGATTATCATGGTTCTAAGCTTCGGAAATCCATCAGACGCGCAACAAATCTGCTTCCCCACATAAGCATCATCGAGAACCAAGTACACCAGATTGGGTAACTGTCCAAGGGTAATGAGTGGATCTTTCACAAATTGGCTATTCGTCAGTATAATGTTCCGGAGACAGTTGTGCGAACCAATCCATTGGGGAATCTCTTTCATCACACATGCCAAATAAAGTTTCTCAAGGTACTGTGGAGGCTGCGACAATTCTTGTAAATTGAGTTCTTCATCTCTGCCCAGGGCCACTATTTTGAGAGATCGCAACCATTTCAACTGACTAATGGAATCACATAGTTGTCTACAATCTTCCTCTTTTACTTCTCCAATTGATAATTTCTTAAGTTGGGTTAAGTTACCCAACTCTCTTGAAAAGCCACCGTCGACTGATGCACCTGATAGTGTTTGGAGGTTGCTTAAACTGGCTGTTCGCTTAGGCATCTTATAGAATCTCCTGCCGTAATTAAATTTCTTCAAATTAAGATGCCTCAATTTCGTAAGCATCTCTATTCCAGTGGGTAAACCTTTCAAACGGGAATCTCTAACGTCCAGCGTCTGTAGGTTGTGCAGTCTTTGCAATGAAACAGGGAGTTCCTCAATCCGTGTCCTCCTCAAGCTCAAATACCGTAAGTGAATCAACCCTCCAACTTCATTCGGCAAAATCTTTATTTTAGTGCCTTCTAGATCTAATACCCTTAATAATTTAAATTTTGAAAACATTCTACAGAAAGAGGAAGAGGGAAATTCCTGGTAGTTAAATAGAAGAAGTGACCGAGTATTCAGTTCAGGCATGCTTCCTGGAATATCAATTGCGGTGTTTTGGATGGCCAACCGACGCTGCGCTTCTTCGAAATTATTTCTTCGATTTGTTAGGATTGCTGCAAATTCTTCCTTCTTAAACATGTGAATAGCAATGTCACGCATGAGGTCATGCATTTGACATGCTATCAATTCTCCCGTGTACTCATAAATGACAGGTTGGAGCAGCTTCCTATCAATGAGCTGAGCAAAGTAATTACTTGAAACTTCTTCAGGTGTCTTCTGTTGATGTTCCTCAATGAAGCCCTCGGCCACCCACATGCGAATCAGCTTCTTTCTCGTAATCACATGATCCTCAGGAAACAGACCACAGTACAAGAAACAATATTTGAGGTGAAAAGGTAAATAAATGTAACTCGTTAACAGGGCTCGATTTAATCTTGCGAGATCTTCATTATCTTTCAGTTCCGAATCAAGATTTTCAAGAACATCATTCCATTCAAGTAGATCAGTGCTCTTCTTTGACATGAGGCCACCAATTGCCACAATGGCGAGTGGTAACCCTTTGCATCTTTTGACCATGGCATTTCCCACTTCAACCAAGTGTTGTGGACAAGTTCCCTGAGTGTCTTGCTTCATAAATGCCTTTTTTTGGAAGAGTTCCCAAGCCAGGTTATTAGATAAGGGCTTCACTTTGTGTATATACCAATTCTCATCAACAGGATGTGCTACATTTTCAATGCGAGTGGTGAAGATGATCTTGCCTCCACCCTCACGAGGCAAAGCATATTTGACATCTTCCCAAACACTAGTATCCCATATATCATCAAGGAACAGAGCGTACCTTTTTCCTTGCAAATACCTGTTGATCATCTCTGCTAATTTTTCCTCATCCATTGTCTCTGTATGATTTGGAACCGCCTCCTGCCTGCTCTCATAAAACCCTTCAAGCATGCGCTTCAAGATATCCTTCTTTTGGAATGATTGAGACACATAAATCCATGCATGGCAATCAAAACTTGTCTTTGCTGTTTTGTAGACTCTTTTTGCAAGAGTCGTCTTTCCGGAACCGCCCATCCCCACAATCGAAATGACAGTACGCTGTTGTGTCTCCTCTTTTTCCAGCAACAATTGCTCAAGTTTCATGGCGTCATTCTCAAGCCCCACGATGTGTGCTTCTTCGACCCAAGGAGCAGCAACTCCAGGATCTCGATTGCCAGCATCTGTAGCATTTGAACTTCTCCCTTCCTGATATGCATCCTGAAACCTGTACCGAGCGCTTCTTTCTTGAATCTCCTTTACCTCCTTCCTAATCTTTTGAATTTGAGTACCAAACTGGTGTTGAACTATCAAGTGCTTGATGAAGCAGGCATGAAAGACAAGGCATCCCACCGGTCCATTCCGAAGACGGCGTTGCGACTCGGTTCGGATCATGAACTCATCAACTACATCTTCGATATTGAAGACTAAGTGCCTCACTTGGGTAATCCAAGTCTCTACACCTTTATCCCTCTCCCCTCTTTGATCGGCATCCTTTAAGAAGGCTCTCATGCTTTGGAGCTCATCCTTGATCCACTGAACGTCATTGCGTACTCCAGAGAGGAGGTCCAGTTCATGGAGTAGTTGCTCACCCAACTTTTGAACGAAAAAGGAAACAACAGGCTCGGCCATTGCTACGCTTTCGTTTCACTTCCCACTGAATCAACGAAAACTTCTCCTGCTTTTGTAGTTTGGATGGAGAGAACTCTAATTCCTCCACCTCTTACTTTAACCTCTCCTTACGTTCTTCTTTCTTTACTCCTTTATTCTGCACTACGATTACTGTAAAGAAGAAGAAGGGAAAAAAAAAAAACCATTTAGGATCTTTTTTGCATTTCTTGGATTGTTTCCCAAATCCATTGTGGGGAGCCTAAGGAAACAGAGATGCAGCTTGTGAGCTTAAGCTAATCTGGGCTTTATGACAAATAAGAAATTTAATTAGTTTTTACTGCTTATGACTTAATTCGATGATGATAAGAAGATTTCTTTAAAGGATTCCTTTGGATTTGAATGGTAGCTTTCTTTGTCTTCATTACAAGTTTCCTGTGAAGATAATGTCTTACTTTGATGAAATTTATATACTTATAAGACATGCAGATAATTATAAAAGAGAGGTAGAACAAAATTCTTTTCCTCTTCTCCTTTGGTTGCTTCTGCTTTTCCTTATTAGGTATTGGTTGGGTTACGGTCGACTTACAAAAGCTAGGGTGGCAAATGGGCTGGCTGGCCCAAGTGAAGCCCGAGACCTTCCTGAATGGTAAAGATCTTTAACATCTGCTTGGCCCATTTACCATCTGTGTATTTCAAAAGAAAATTAAAAGAAAACGTAGATTTTAAAATTCGTAATGGTCGTTACGTAGTGTTTTAAATTTATAATAATAAACCGTTACATAATCTTTTAAATTTGTAACGATTAACCATTACGTAATCTTTTAAATCTATAACGGTCAAGTGTTAGAACTCCAATCTCTATAAAAACACCCACATACCCCTCCTTTTACAACAACATAGGAAATCCTCCTCCTCCTCCTCTCCTCTCTCTCTCTCTCTCTCTCCTCTCTCTCTCTCTCTCTCTCTCTCTCTCTCTCTCTCTCTCTCTCTCTCTCTCTCTCTCTCTCTCTCTCTCTCTCAATACGAAGGTGACCTTTTGCTGGCTTTTAACTAAGGGTCATGTTGGGATTTTACCACCAGTACCAGTGCACACAGTGGTGATCCGAAATATGGGGTGATTGTATCCTAGGGATAGCGTGTTGGAGCCTTCTATAGTGGTTTAACTCACCGAAAACTAAGAACTATCTCAAAGATAGCAACCTAGTTCGTGCTTCCGCCCAGTAGAAATCTTGAAGTTTAATTGCCTAGTTGATATCAGTTCTTTCCGATCTATAGGTGTGAGATTCCATTTTATAAATTATTTTTTATACCAATATTTTTTTTTTGTTTTTTAACACAGCCCACTGTTAGTCAGGGTCGATGTGGGCCTTAACGCCCATGGGTTGGAGTTGAGTTTTGGACCGGATGACTAATTAGACTAGACATTAGATTGTGTCTAAGGGCCTAACAAGTATGCCATGGCTGGGCCTATAACTAACCCCTTTGGCCACATCATGCCAAAAGGTTGTTTGAGGCTTAAACTCCATTTTTTATCCAAATATTGTAGTCTATCTCATGCGTGTAGATGCACCTTCCAAACTCTCATATCATCTCCCCACTCAGTAAAATAAGCGTTAAATCACTAATTTTATTTTTTTTCGAGTTGACCAAAAAAGCAGGCTTGAAACCTCTCCTCTTGAAAACACTCCTTTTAACCAGTGCATTCAAATGGGTCCTTAAAATTTGTTGGTCTCAGTGTGGGCAACCAAGCAGGCAACTTTAGGAACCCATTTCATAACTGTTTTGGGTTTAGGAACATAGTTGGTCTTCTTTTGTCTGATGTTGTAAGAATGACCTACCGAGTTAGATTTTAAGAGCTCCTTAAGTAAATCAACTATTTTTTTAGCAAGAGGATTTCTGATCTGATTTTTAAAATAGCTGCTTTTAGGTTTTTGAAAAGTTTTTGTATTTTTAGAAAAATTTTGATAGGCACCTTTTCCTTTTGAGTTAGAAGCTTCTCCTTTCACAAAGTTGGGAGGAGTATTCTTCTGTTTAGATGTATTTTTATCATAGCCCAACCTGGATCGATCGCCACATTTTCTTGATCTGGATAATAATTTTTCTAACTTTGGATCACCTTGGGCATATCTCCATGTATCCTTTAAACTCAGAAGAGAAGATACTTCATTTTTAAGTTTCTCATTTTCAGATTTCAAATCATCAATCAAGGAGGTTTTGAATTCCAAATCACATTTTAATTTTTCGAAACAATCTGAAATATGCGATTTTTCTAAAACTAGAGTTTCAAAACATTTTTTGAGTTTAGAAAACTTTTCTTTTTGAAGTTTAAGTTTGACAGCAATTTTACAACTTTCCTTATATAAGGCATTATAAGCATCTTGAAGATCTTCTTCATTTTCATAATCACTATTCAAATTTTCTTCACTTGTTGAATCATCGTGATCTAAAAAAGTAAACTTGGCTAGAGTCATGAGGGCTTTAACTTCATTGCCCGATTCGATTTCAGAATTTTCTGATTCAGAAGAGGCTTCAGAATTAGACGATTCATCTCAAGTAGCCAACATACCCTTCCTTTTGGGTCTGTCCTTTTTAGGACATTTGTTTGCTAGATGCCCATACTCTTGGTAGTTGTAACCCTGACTGTCTTTCAAAGATTTTCAAGTTTTGGACTTAGGTTTGGATCGTTTCTTTTCATTTGTCTTTTGAAAATCGACCATTTTCTTACTTTTGAAAATCTTATAGAACTTTTTCGTTAAAAAAGCCATATCATCTTCAGAATTTTCTAAATCTGAGTTTTCTTTAGACACATTTTTAGAAGATTTCAAAGCTATCGATTTACCTTTAGGAGCTTTAAAGTTTAACTCATAGGTTTGTAAAGAACTAACTAGTTCTTCTACCCTCATATTGTCCGTATCACGAAGTTCCTGGATCGCAGTAACTTTAGAGTTGAACCGTTCAGGAAGTGAGCGTAGTATCTTTGCACACACTTTACTTTCTGAAATTTTATCGCCAAGACCCCACATTGAGTTTACAATGTCATTTAATCTTGTGTAAAAGTCCATAAACATTTCATTTTCCTCCATATGAATTTCTTCAAATTTGGTTGTGAGGAGTTGGACTTTAAATTTTTTGACAATTGATGTACCCTCGTGTGTCATTTCTAATATATCCCATGCTTGCTTAGCAGTATCACAGGATATGATTCTTTTGAACTCATCCGGTGATAGTGCGCAAGTGATTGCGTTTAGTGCTTTTGCATTGGCACTACTCTCACTTTTCTGAAGTGTGGACCAAGATGTATAAGGTGTTATTCTCATTGATTTTGATCCATTGATACCAGTTACTTCAATGGTAGGAGGGCTCCATTCAGTCACCGTGGCTTGCCACACACTCTCATCCATTGATTTGAGGAAGATCCTCATTCGGGCTTTCCAATAGGCATAGTTGGAGCCATCAAATGGTGGAGGCCTAGTGACTGATAGGCTATCAAAATTTGACATCTTATTAATATAGCTTAGATCGTTAGCTCAAGAAATAAATCCAAATAAAAAGCAATAAGAACGAGCTATTAGGCTCTGATACCACTTGAAATGGTCAAGCTATATGTCCTAGAGGGGGGGGGGGGGGGGTGAATAGCACTATGCCAAAGAAAAATAAAATCCACGTGAAATGGAGTATTTAAGTTTGTTTTTTTATTAGGGCTAAGAGTAATACGAGTGTATTCTCTCAAGGGACTAGGATTGGTCAAGAGAGAGGGTTTTCTACACTTATAAATGGCTTCAGAAGGATTTCTCAAGGGATCTAGGGGTTTCCTAGAGGTGCACGTCGTAAGGGAAGATCAGATACATCTGTAATCGAATAAGGTGAGTCGTACAACTCTAAGGTTTTGATTATACTAGATCTCTGTCGCTTTGTACCATGGTTTTTTTCCTGCAAGGGTTTTTCCACACACAATATCATTGTATTTGTGATTGTTTATTTTTTAGTTCGGTTCTCATGCATCATTATATTGTTTTTTATTTAGTTATCGTGCTTCTGGAAAGCGCATGAATTGGCAGTGGTGTTAGATCTGAATTTCTAACACATAGGGTTTAATCCAAGTTTGTGGTTGGCTCGGGTTTACATCATTATGGTGTAATATAGAGTGGGCCGGTTCACTCATAACAAAGTGCTATCAGAGAGTCAGGTTGGACGTTTGGGTTTGAGTGAAGATATCAAGATCAAAATTCGATATATAAAAGTTTGGTGGGAAGAACAATTTCAGTTTATGGCAACGGAAGGTCAAGGACATTCTAGTTTCACAAGGGTTAAGAAAGGCATTATTGAAAATAAAATTGGAGAAGATGTTGGATGATGACTAAAGTGATCTCAAGAAGAAAGCTATGAGCACAATTCATTTTGTATGTCGGATGAGGTTATGTACAACATCCTGAATGAGGGATCTCCCCTGATGATATGGGAGAAGCTAGAAGACATGTACATGTCAAAGTCCCTCATAAATAAGTTGTTTATGAAGAAACAACTTTTGGGGTTGAAATCGAAGGAAGGATCAGATCTCTTGGAGCACATGAACTTGTTTACAAAGCTATGTAGTGAGTTGGTAAGGCTCGAAGAGACGATCAAGGAAGAAGACAAAGTGGTGCTACTTCTAGCATCATTTCCATTGTCATAGACCATCTCGTCACTACTTTACTATATGGAAATAATACAGTGAAGCATGAAAAAATCACTGTGGCGCTCATTTCCAACGAGATGAGGAAGAAGTCAGGTGATGAGGACTCTTAGGCAGAAGGGCTACTCACGAAATGGGGTCAAGGACATGAGCGATTCGTGGAGCGATATCAATCTGACAATAAGAAAAAGTCCAGATCGAAGTTGAAGGCAAAGGACGGATGCTTCTATTGCGGCATTAAGGGGCACTTCAAGAGAGACTGTCAGAAACATATAAGGATGACATGGAAAGTAAAAGCAAAGGAAAACAAAATGCAAGTAAATCAATGAGTGTAGTAGAAGAGAACTCAAAAGGACACCTCCTCTCAATCTCTTCAGGTACGAGTCATCTCTTAGATACTTGGATTCTAAACTCAGGATGTTCGTATCACATGTGCCCAGATAGGACTTGGTTTGATTCGTATAAGTCCAATGATGGTGGAAGTTTTCTAATAGGAGATTATACAACATGCAAGGCTATCGGAATATATGGACCATCAAAGTAAGGATGTTTAACGGAGTCATTCGAACTCTTAGTGATACAGGCATATTCTAGATCTGAAGAAAAACTTAATATCCTTGGGGTTTTTATATATGAATAATTGCACATTCATCTCATCTAACGGTGTATTAAATGTCACCAGAGGTGCAATGGTGTTGATAAAGGGACATAAGGTTGAAAATCTATATAAGTTGGTCGGGAGCAAAATTATGGGTGAGGCCACTACCACCTGTAACACCTCGCCTTCTCAGTACTCGGTGTTACCACGTAACCTAATCAAACGTGAAATTAAACATAACTAAAGGTAACGTCCAGAATCGTTATGGACTACATCCAACCGTTGTGGAAAAACCCACCTGAAAGTTAAGCAATCCACTCATTAACATTCAAGATGAGCCATCATGCCACATGTACAATATTAAACCCTGGATCATTAGAGAACATCACTCATCAGGCCACAAGACCATGATCGATGACCCACATTGATCGTAACCTAAAAACGCACCGGTAACCTAGGTTAGTTGGAGCCCTTTAGGCCATTAAGCAATGGCAGTAGGTCAATCCGACCGATAAACTTCCTTCAAAATAGGCTAGGATCAGATACTAGCCCCAAAGATCATATCTAAAAGTGGGTTTGACCGTCGGATTGGTAGGAGCACCAGATAAGACCCAAGATCACGAGAGGAGGCCCATCGGTGGGTCGGATCTGCCTCTTCTCAAGTCAAGTGGCCCACATAAACCCATGGAGCGCCAGGGATGGAGCGGATCCTTGAAAATCATCCCTGTGGGCCCCACAACACGTCATGTGTACACCATGGGAGCTGCACTCGCAGTGCACTAGACGAGGGGACCCGGTCAAACCTTGTTGACCCGACCAAAGAGGAGCTTTTCTCTCCTCTTTCATTTCCCGCCCGCGAGGACAAGTCATCCGCACAAACATCCAACTGGCCCACCTATGGTGATCGGATCACCAATCCGAACCGTTAATCGGATAGAGGGGCCCCGAACGACCAGAACCTCGTCAATTGTTCGAGCCCATGCAAATTTGCACGCGCACAAGCAGGGGCCCAAATAGAAGTGTGCGACAATTCCCTTTCAAAACGGGAAATATGAGGCTGCCACGTTGGAGATCCGCGTGCTCCATTCCCCTGTTGATCCCAACCATCCCTCCTCCGTCGATCCCTGCCTTTAACCCAATGACCAGAAGGGAGAGACATCCTACTAATGGCGAAAGGCGATCGGATGTTTTCCTCTTCGGGAAAACACGCTGGCTCGATCCGAGCCTTCTGCCCAGACTTTTCCCGACGATCTCGAACGTCCAACCTAGGGCAAAAACGGTTCTAGAAAATTCCCTAAAAAGATCACCCGTCCACGTGAGAAAGGAGTCACGGCGTGGAAAATCTTGTGAGATGATTGGATGGTGATCAGGGATGAGATTACTGGACCCTACAATGATCATAATACCCATCCGATCCCTCCAAATGGATTGGATCGACAAGATGGACCATCGATAAAAATCTACAATGGACGGCAAACCCATCTTCTCCCTCTAGCCGAAGAACCCACCGCGATGCAGTGGGCCCCATTTCCAGATCAAACACACTCGTCCGGTGGGCCATGGAAATGAGAAATCCATCCCACTGATGGATCATTCCCATGCACAACAGAGATAGGAAGAGGAAGCTTAAGATGTAGCCACCTATCCTGACTGTTCGTTATAAGGATAAGAGCAGTTGTGAGCGAACCCTAAGGCTATAAATGGGACCCATTCGTCTCGTGATTCCCACCAAGAATTCAAGAGAGGAAAGAGAGGAAGCGATCGAGAAAAGAGGGTGCGTTAGCGGGCGTCGTGCTGCACTGCACCAGTCGATTCAGTCGACTGCATCGAGTCAACACGGTCGACCCGAACCGGGCTGACTCAGGGTTGTGTTGGGGTGGTCCAGTAGCACTGATTCTGGGGGGGGGGGATATAGGAAGAAAAGAGAGAGGAAAGAGAGAGAGGGGAGAGAGAGAGAGAGAGAGAGAGAGAGAGAGAGAGAGAGAGCATCGGCACGTCTGTGGTGCCGCACCACACTAGGTAGCTAAGTAAACTCGACTTGGGATGAGTTGGGACAACCAGTAGGGAGAGGAAGAGAAGTTGAGCAAGCTCGGAGTCCAAGAGGGTTCGAGATTGAGTTCAACTTCTAGATTCGACCTGCTGAAGCTGCTGGAATTGTTGTGTGGGTGTTAAACCACCCAAACCAGCTTGACCGGCCCTACATTCATCAGAGATGTCGGGGTTGCGCTACTGAGTTTTAGCAACTCCTCCCCGCTCACACCGGAAGGGCCTCCAAAGCCAGGCCAGCTACATTCATGGTTGAGCTTCCGACAACAAGGTGAATAGGCTGATGTTGTTGCAATGGCTGTATGTAGGGGCTGAATCGCAACACTAGTCCAGTAGGGATAATTTGAATCCCAAGTTGTTGAGTCAGGCTGTTAGGACTGACCGAGTTAACTCGCCTTGAGTCACATAAGCTGACTTGAATTTATGTTGTTTCAGGGTCTTACTCAACTGGTAGGCTATTCGCATCCACAAATTTCACGACCGTAGGTGACTCTTTCGACAAGGTCCAAATCGACTAAGTTGACTCAGTGAGTTGATTCACTTCTTACCTAATCATTTCCAGATATGGAGAGACCTCAATACTGCCTATAGTAAGCTAGTTTTGATCATTCTATAAGAAAGCTAACTCCTTCCTGTCAAGCTTGAACCATCCCACCTAATGGCACTGAGGCAAACGAATAGGTGTTGAATAGTTCATAGTTAGCGAAAAGAAAAGATAAGAGGTAGTCGACTCATAAGGTGAGGATTCTACCCCTTGAACTTTCCTCTTCTGTAATGACTCGCCCCACCATTGTGATATTATCCGCTTTGGGTCCCGATCGACTAATAGCTCGCCCAGACCCGATGCTCCCGTGGTCCCGCTCACATCAGCCCAGCCAACCCTCACAGATTTAAAATATATCATACCAGTTAAGGAAGAGCCTCCACATATAACCACCACAACTCTAGACGATGCTTCCGATATGGGACAAGTTCAACCTCCCACTGCGTATACAGTAGCCTGCCAGCACAGTAGTCTGCCAACCACTGGTAGCTCGCCCAGGCCCTTAGGCCCCGCCCACATCAGCGTCCACCCACATATGCCCGCCCACATATATGCAACAGTGACGAGGCGTCACATCTTCCATGTTAGCCTAAGTGTTAGTTAAACTCTAATTCTTCCTAATAATTGATAACTTTTTCAAATTATTTGCTTTAGTTATTGAATTTAATTACATGCTCAATACTTATTTTCTGTAAACATCTATATGTGGTATATCAATTCATGCTTAAGAAATATTTATGAATTATATGCTCTTGAAACTTGAACCATTACATTAATTAGTGGGAGAACCCCACTTATACATGTACATCCAAACTTGGGATGTAACTTGACTGGTAGTGATCATAATGAACCCTTAACCTATTGGCTATCTTGATTGATGGGTTTAATTGGAGTGACCATGCGATGATAAGCCCCACTGTTAAATTGTGGCTGACCACTAGTTGAGGAGGATGTCATTAAAACATCCTAATAATGGAGTCTCATGAGCTGAGGATGGTGAAATGGGACACTATGCCCAAGCTGTCGGCCTATGCTGGGTGACGAGCCCCCCATAGTGATCTTTGAGCTTTCCTAAATTGGCTGTTTATAAATTGAAATAATAATGACAGGGATTAATCATGCATTCATGGCACTAGCATTCTAATGGACTGACTGTTTGAAAGGTCCATTTTCTTATTAGAGATGAGTTAACTATTTGAAAGACTCATTTCCATGAGCCGACTGTTTGAAAGGCCCATTCTTACTTAAGTGAGACGACTGTTTGAAAGGCCCATAATCTTACTTGAGCGGGTCAACTGTTTGAAAGACTCATTCTTTTGTAAGTTATTTGAGTCGACTGTTTGAAAGACTCATTTTCTTGCCTGAATGGACTAACTATTTGAAAGGTTCATTCCCCTATTGGCGATGAGCTGACTGTTTGAAAGGCCCATCCCTAGGCATGAATGAGCTGACTGTTTGAAAGGCTCATTCATATCTAAATGAGTCGACTGTTTGAAAGGCCCACTACTCTACGTGAGCGGGTCGACTATTTGAAAGACTCGTTCTCTTGCAAGTTGAATGAGTTGACTGTTTGAAAAGCTCATTCTCTTGCATGAATGGACTTATTGTTTGAAAGGTCCATTCATTTGGCCAACTAGGCGTGCATCCCCAGTTGATGTGCACTCACGCATCCATGCGCTTAAAAAAGATCGCATCATGGACTGTTTTGTATGTCTTATTATTTAAAACTATGCGTAACTAATGTGATAATGTGTAATCTTGAGGGGAGTTTCCACTGAGTTGGCTACTCATCCTTTGAATATATAACCGCACAGATAATGCAGGCGTAGATGAGGGTGTTTATGGGGCGGACCTGGATGCAGATCCCACGGGATTGGGAGAAGACTTCTATGAAGAGGAGATGTCGTCAGGAGGTGGCGGAATTTTATGGGCTCAATCAATAGTTGAAGTTATTTTCTTTCTAGTTATTGACTCTTGAAATATTTAAAACTTGTGGTTTTATAATAATAGTCCCCAGGTAAGTGGACTAGGATTTGGATATGATTTGCTATAAAATGGTTCACCATGTTTACTTTTAAATTCCTTGCACTCTGATTACTGTAAATTGTTACACGTGTGTGGCACTCTTAGATAACACTCGGGTTTTCGAAGCTAAAGTGTGTTGTGCTCGGGGTTCGAAAACCGGGGCGTTACACCTCCTCACATGTAGAATCTGGTTAGGGCATACGTGGCACAGATGATACAAATATATGGCATATACAGTTAGGGCATATGAGCGAGAGGAGCATGATTGAACTCCACAAATAAAAACTGTTGAAGGGAGTTAAGGCATGAAAGGTGGATTTTCGTGAGCATTGCATCCTAGGCAAGCAGTGCAGGGTAAGGTTCAAGACTCCTACACACACTAGCAGCGGGATGTTTGACTATATTCATTCCGATGTCTGGGGGTTAGTGACAACACCGTCTAAGGGAGGGGTACGATACTCCGTGACTTTCATAGATGATTACTCAAGAAAGGTTTAGGTCTACTTCATGAAGCACAAAACTGAAGTGTTCACCAAGTTCAAGTAATGGAAGGCGAAAGTATAGTAGCAAACTGGGAGACATGTCAAGTGTCTCAGGTCAAACAATGGTATGGAGTACAAAGAGGGGGAATCATGAAATTCAGCAAGGATCAATGCATCACAAGGCGCGCACTTCTCAACTCTAGGAACCTCACAAGATAATGGGGTGGTAAAGAGGATGAATAGGACTTTGTTGAAGAGGGCGAGAAGTATGTTATTGCATGCAGGACTGCCTAAAAGCTTATGAGTTGAAGCGGTAAATATGACATACTACATAGTAAATTAGTCACCATTTACAGAGCTAGACTCTAAGGTTGCAGAGGAAGCTTAGATAGGTAAGGACGTCGATTACTCAAAACTAAGAATCTTCAGGTGTCCAGTATATATTCACATGCAGAGTAGACAGAGGAAGAAATTAGATTCAAAGTCTAAAAAATGGATCTTTATCGGGTATAAGAAATGTATGAAGGGTTACAAACTTTGGGATCCATATGCTCAGAATGTGGTTTTTAGCAGAGATGGCATCTTCAATGAGGCGTCAATGTTGAGAACCAACAAGGAAGTTGCAGTTGAGATGTCGGATGAGACTATGAGATTGTTGGTGCAAGTGGAGCCAGTTGAGTATGTTACTAAAGGTCAAAATCAGTAGGTGCAAGACACTAAGTAAAGTAATCTACAGGATACACAGGAAAGTTTAGTCGGGAATAGGGAGAAAGGTCCATTAGAGCCCAGGTTCAATACAGGTTCGAGGACACGGTCTCGTTTGCATTATTCATTGGGAGTGGAGATCCCTTCACATTTCAAAAAGTAAATTTTGAAAAGGATGTCGACAAGTGGTCATCAACCATTGTAGAGGATATGGAATCACACCACAAGAATCGAATATGGGAGTTGGTGGAACTTCCTAAAGGTTAGCGGGTTATAGGGCGCAAATGGGTCTAAAGGAATAAAGAAGCATTAACAGAAAAGGATAGTGAAAAGTACAAGCTAAGACTCGTAGCTAATGGGTACTCGCAGAGGAATGGAGTAAATTGCAATGAAGTTTTCTCTCCAGTCATAAAATATAGCTCAATCAGGATACTACTGGCGATGGTAGAGGAATCCAATTTGAAATTGAAGCAACTCGATGTGAATTCAACATTCCTTCATGGGAACTTAGAAGAAGTTATTTACATGAGGCAGCCTGAAGGTTTCGAAGAGCTTGGTAAGGAAGGTTATGTGTGTAGGTGAAAGAAGTTATATGGGCTTAAGCAGTCTCCGAGGCAGTGGTACAAGCGGTTCGATTCCTACATGGTTGAGATTGGGTATAACAAGTGCGAGTAAGATTGTTGCGTACTGCATGATACTTGATGACGGGTCATATATTCTACTGGTACTTTATATAAATGATATGTCGATTGTTGCAAAGGATAAGATAGAGATACACTTACTTAAATCTCTGTTAAGTAAGGAGTTTGACATGAATGATCTACGCGATGCGAAGAATATCCTAGGCATGGAGATTAACAGAGACAAAGAGTCTGAAAAACTATGGCTTTCTCAAAAGAGTTATGTGTGGAAGGTGCTAGAGAGGTTCCACATAATAAGTGTTAAGGTAGTTAGCACACATCTAGTAGGTCACTTTAAGTTGTCAGCGAAATCATGTTGAAGTACAGAAGAAGATATTTCAAAAATGCCACGGGTGTTGTACACTAGTGCAGTGGGAAATCTAATATATGTAATGGTTTGCACAAGGCTAGACATCTCACAGGCAGTCAGTGTGGTTAACAAGTACATGGCGAATCTAGGGAAGGAGCATTGGAATGTTGTCAAGTTGATTCTTAAGTATCTAAGGGGCACAGTCGATACTGGAATCATGTTTGGTGGACATGTAGCTTCAGGTGGAGTTGTAGGCTACATGGATTCATATTATGCAAGTGATTTAAACAACCGGAAGTCCACTACGGGATATGTTTTCACATCAGCAGGCGGACCGATATGTTGGAGATATATGTTACAGTCTACGTAGCGTTGTCTAAAACTGAAACGGAATACATGACTATGACAGAAGCGTCAAAGGAGGCATTATGGTTAAAAGGTCTGATAGGTGAACTCGGATTGAAGTGGGAGGCAATTTGGTTGCATTGTGATAGTCGGAGTGCTATCCATCTGGCGATGAATCATGTGTATCACGCACCAACCAAGCACATCGATGTGAGGTTCCACAAGATACGGAAGCTCATTGCTTAAGGGGAAATAATGTTTCAAAAGATTCATACGGATGGGAATGCTGCGGATATATTGACAAAGCCAATAACCATAAAGAAGTTCAAGCACTGCTTAGGCTTGATCAATCTCATTAGTTATTGATGAGATTAAGCATCGCATCCTTGCACAAGGGTACGGATATAGTTGTGTTCCAGGTGGAGGGATGTAGGGAGTGGTTTACTCTCAAGTTGGAGATTACATGGGAGGTCTTTGGGATGACTTGACAGAATGCAAGTCAAGGTAGACATTGTTGTGTAGATGCCTTGCATTCTACAGGGCACGGTCGACCGTGAGGATCCACAATTGACCATGACTCACTCTGATGTTCACGGTCGACTGTTGGTGCAACCGTTGGGTTTCATGATTTTGCATGAAACGGAGTATATAAACCCGTTTTTTCATTAGGGCTAAGAGTAATGCAAGTATTTTCTCTCAAGGGACTAAGATTAGTTAAGGGAGAGGATTTTATACACTTGTAAAGGTCTTGGAAAGGATTAATTCTCAAGGGGTCTAGGGGTTTCCTAGAGGTGTGCATCGTAAGGGAAGATAGGGTACATCTGGAATCGAAGAAAGTGAGTCTGTACAACTCCAAGGTTTTTATTATAATGGATCTATGTCACTTTGTGTTATGGTTTTTTTCCCGCAAGGGTTTTTCCATGTAAAATATCATTGCGTTTGTGGTTGTTTATTTTTTAGTTTAGTTATCCTGCATCATTATATTATTTTATCTTCGTTTATCGTGCTTTCGCAAAGTGCACGGATTGGCGGTGGTGTTAAATCAAATCCAAATTTTTAACACCTAGGGTTTGATACGTGTTTGTTGTTGGTTCAGTTTTACATCATTGAGGCATGATATAGAGCGAGTTTACTCACAACATGCATCTCTACTAATAAGAGTTTATTTGCTTATTTATAAAAAAAGATAAGTCTTTTTCTTTTAAATATATATATATATATATATATATATATATATATATATATGTGTGTGTGTGTGTGTGTGTGTGTGTGTGTGTGTGTGTGTGTAATGGTCTAATTTTACATCTACAAAATTTTAAAAATAAGAGATTTACCTCTCAATTATTTAGTAAAAGAAAGTTTTTTTTTTTTTTTTCCTGAGATTTATTTTGCTAAAGCAGGTAGACCTTTTTAGGTTAATTTTGAAACAAGCATGTTTATGAACTTTTAAAGTTATTTTAATCATGCCCTCTCTCTCTCTCTCTCTCTCTCTCTCTCTCTCTCTCTCTCTCTCTATAATGGCCCACATCAAAAGCGTGGCCTTGCATGATCGATGATCCACATTAAGTGGGCCCTACCTAATGGACAGTCCATATCAAAGGTGGGACCTACATGATGGATGGTGGACATTGAGGGTGTGGGCCCACATGATGGAAGGTTGACATTAAAGGGCCACATGATGAATGGTCCACATCAAGATAGACCCACATAATGCACGGTCCACATCAAAGATGGGCCCCACATGATGGATGGTCCACATTAAAGTGTGGCCTCACATGATGGACCATCCACATCAAGTTGGCCCCACCTGATGGACTCTCCACATCTAAGATAGGACCCACAAGATGGATGGTGGATAATGACGGTGGGCTTACATGATGGACGATTAACATCAAAGGTAGGTTCCACATAATGAATGACCCATATTGAAGGTGGGGCCCCATATGATGAATGGTCCACAATAAGGTGGGCCCACATAATGGATGGAGTGGGCCTCACATGATGGATGGCCCACATCAAAGTGTGGCCCCGTGTGACGGACTATCCACATTAAGTGGACCCCAACTTATGAATTGTCCACATCCAAGGTCTCACATGATAGATGAATCATATCCAAATTAAGTGGCCCAACATGATGGATGATCCACATATGAGGTGTGCCCCCACATGATGGACAATCCACATCAAATGGGCCTCATTTGATGGATGACCACGTCAAGGTAGGCCCCACATAATGGATGGTTTACGTTAGAGGTCGGCCCTTAATGGCGAACAACCCACAAGCAAGGCCTTGCTTGATGGACAACCCACTTCAAAGGTGGTGCCCACATGATGGGAATATCAAATATATATGGGTTCCATGCATGTGATGGGCAATGGACAATATTGATGGCACTGCATGAAGGATAATTAACACTAATGGTGGGCCTCACATTATTGATGACCTACATCAAGGTGGGCCCTATATGATAGACGGTTCACATCAGAGATTGACCCTTAATGATAAATAGTCCACATCCAAGGCAACCACATGATGGACAGCCTACTTCAAAGGTTTGGCCCACACAATGGATGATCAACTTCAAAGGCGAGCTCCACATTGTAGACAATCCACATCCAATGTTCGACATGATGGAAGGCCCATGAGTCATGTGTGTGGCACATGTATAGTTTATGTACAAATTCACATCTAGTTGTGCATATGACCATTTTTTACCTCCAAAGGGACATATTTTAACTTAACTAACCACACCACCTTACGAGAGGCAGCCATTGATTGTAGGCTCCCATGAGCTAGACTTTATGACACCCATCAGACCCTTTTTTGACATGTGTACATAGTTACTCAATGGATTATGTTGGTATTTTTCGATGCTCATGAATATATGATGTATGCACATAGACATTAAGATTGAATTTGACAATGAGGTTTGGCCGATATTCATCGATTAAAGGCTTGATCTACTTCTTATAGAAAGTAAAAATTATTGTGTAGTATTCACAGTAGGAATGGTGTATTCACAGTAGGAATGGTGTATAATTGAGATGCAAGTGCATATGACATGTACCTTCTAATTAATTTATTAAATAATCACCATGAGATCTCACGGGGATCAGCACAATCGGCTCCACATCCTATCAAGATTATATAAGCCTATATATTAATGTTGGAATAGATTATTAGTTAATAGTAATGATTGCATATATACAATAAATGCTTGATAATTATGATGTATGAATTGAATCACATGTGTTGCGAGATCACTTACCTATATGTGATGGATTAATTCAAAGAAGAGCTTCACCTCCCACTTAATCAATGAAAGTTTCTCCTTTCTAAAAAAATTTAGGATGGAGAGGACTCCAATTCATCTACCTCTTATAAGGGACGATTTGCCTTGTTGTTCGCTTAAAGAAAATACTTTGCTTCTTCATCTTTAGCATCTCACCTTAACATCTCCCTGCCTTCTCCCTTTCTTCATTCCTTTCTTTATTCCGTGCTAAGATTACTTGAAGAAGAAGAAGAAAAATAAATAAATTTAGTTTCTTCCTTTGTATTTCTTGGATCTAGCACCCGTGGAGCTACGAATCATTCATATAGTGAGCTTTACGTGGAATTATATCTCAATGAACTGATGGACTGGATTTATCCCACCTTCAATTTAAAAAGATGTTGGGCACAACCATCTTGATCCAGCTGGCTAGTCTGGTTCAATGTGGGCCTTGAGGCCGTTGGGTTTGGAGCTGAGTTTTGGACCCATGATTAATTGACCTGGACATTGGATTGTGTCTAAGGACCCAACAAGTATGCCCTGCCTGGACCTAGGAAGGTTTCAACGGTGGAAGTCATTATCCCTACTTTTTTCAATGATGTGGTCCACATGGGCTTTGGATATACTTCAAGTTTGGCTTCACACACCAAAATCAGCTGTAAAAACAGATGAACGGCATGGATAAAACACATGTTAATGTGGGAAGCATAGAGTATTGGGACGCGGATTAGATTTTGAAAGGTTGAGAAGTCACGACTTTCTGTGGACCCTACTACGGTGTATGTGTTGTATCCACATCGTCGACCCATTTGGAGATATTATTTTAAGGCATGAGCCAAGGCAGATTCAAAGCTTTAGTGGACCCCACCACAGAAAACAGCGGGAGATTGATGCCCACCGTTGAAACCTTCCTAAGGCCCACCATGATGTGACTCATTTTTTGGATCTTATACTAAAATGATCTCTCCATATGGATGGACGGCGTGGATACAAAACATACATCATGATGGGCCCATAAAACTTGGTGACGTCACTTCAGTAGCAGTCTCGCTACTCAACCTGTCAGTAGCCAATCCACGTCCCGGAGAGATAGTCCATCGTAGGTGTGACACATCAGACCATTACCCAAAAGTGGGCGACGCTTGCGAGGGGAACGGATTGGCTACTCCCCCTGACATCAGCCCGTGGCTGGTGGTCGGTGATCTGTGGGCCCCACCGTGATGTATCTATTTCATCCATTCCGTTCATCCATTTTCAAAGATGGTTTTACCCAAAAATGAGAGGGAGATAAATCTCAGTTGGACTACACCACAGGAAAACAATAGTGATTGGATATCCATCATTTAAATCCTGCTAAGACCCACTGTACTGTTTATTTGACATCCAATCTGTTGATTAGGTCATAAAGACCCAGATGAAGGGGAAAAACAAAGATCAGCTTCATCCAATACTTTTATGGGCCCCAAAATGTTTTTAATGGTTGACGTTCATTCAACACTATTTCCTGTAATGTGGTCCACTTGAAATTGGGATATACCTATTTTTTGTGTAATAACATAAAATGATCTAGAAAAATAGATGGACGGAATTGATGAAATACATACATTATGGTGGGGCCCACAGAGCACCGACCATCAGCCATTGGCTGGTGGCAGGGGAGTAGCCAATCCGTTTCCCTTGCGGGAAATAATAACCCGCGTATGTGATGCGGGCCGTGTATCATATACTCCTAACGAGTTAGGGTAAGCTTTTCAGTATCGTCGACGAAAAAGAAAATTCCAATGAGAAAGAATTATAGGAAGAGAAATCTCGTAGATGAGGAAAAACAGAAAGATGCTCTATCCGAAGATGAAGAGGAAAGGAGGTAAATTTCTCTATTTCTCTCTCTTTTGTTTCTGGAATTGGATTTTGATTTTTCTTAGATTTGTATTGGAGGAGGTAAAATTCCTTCAGAAACAGCGGGAGAGGAAATTAGGAATCCCTGCGATCTCGACCGTTCAAACGGTCGTCGGCGTAGTTACGAAGCCAAGCGAGAAGACTGAAGGAGGTGATGGGGAGAAGGATGATTTGGTGTTGCAGGATACATTCGCTCAGGAGACTGCAGTTACAGTTGAAGATCCTAATATGTAAGATTTCCATTCTTGTGTTGTGTTTGGATGCACGATTTGAAAAAAAAAAAAAAAAAGTTGCTATCTTTCTTTTATAAAAAATTGATTAGGCTGAGCTGAGATGAACTCAATTCAGAAGCAGATTGATTCTACTTTCAATGCCAATTTTTTTGAAAGTTGATATTTGATTTGAAGATATTTCAGTATCCAAATTCTTTAAGATTTGGGAATTTTAAATATCATTACTGTCATCATCACCATCAACATCTTTGTTATCGACCCATCTTACAAGCCAATGTGGTGCGTGTGGAGAACATCAGAGCAGTCATAAGGTCGACCTAAAGTGAAAATCAGATTGGTAAACTTGTCAGATGGGAAAACAATGGACAGTTTGAATTAGATTTGTTAATAGTCTCATTCAGTATAAATGTGTGGCCTGCGTGATGGTGGGAGTCAATGAACTAGCCTGATTTTTGTGCCAGGTGTTCTTGCAACTGGTTATGGCCTCGTGGGTGATTGTTCCTCTATTTTTAGTGTTTTCATTAGCTTTTCCCCTTTTCATAGATGAATCTAGTCATGAAATGCTAATGAGTTGCTTAGTGGTACCATTACAGCTCATGAAGCTTAGGGTGCATTTGGTCAGGCTGAACCGAGAGGAAATGATGAGATTGTGGTGACTTTTCCTTGCATCTATGATGAGGATGTAACTCTCAGATTGCATTTAATTTCTTTCAAGTCAAACTTGAAAGTAATATAATCATATTTTGGAGACCGATCACTCAGTATTAAAGCAATTTGGTGATTTCCATTTTATGGAACTATTACACAAGTGAAATTTCAATGCAATAGAGCATCCTGTCGCAGCTGTATTTTCACAAAGCAGAAGCTAGTCAGTAAAGAAGGATATGCATTCTCATATCTTCCGTAACCCATATTTCCACCACCACTACCGTCATATTAATATTAATTGAGGTTGGCTACATGAATCATCATCATCATCATCATCATCATCATCATCATCTTATTAATTGAGGTTCACTACATCATATGAAGTTAGACCATATGTCATCAAGTCTTTTCTTACTACCTCCACCCATGTCCTTTTGGCCCTTGCCCTTGCTCTTTTAGAGCCTTCAACTTGCACCGACTGACTCCTTCAACTTGTATCAACTCCCATATTTCCATGTTTTCTTATTTATAGGTTGAAGTATGTTGAACAAGAGTTGGCAAAGAAAAGGGGCAAGAGTATTGATGCTACAGATCAAATTGAGAATGATTTAAAAAGTGCAGAGGATGAATTGTACGTCATTCCAGAGCATCTTAAGGTGAGATTGGTGGTATTACATCTCCTCATTGTTTTTTATTAGAACAGTGCCTTGGGGCTGCTTTCCTCCGTTGACAATGGTTGTATCTGGACTGCTCTAGCCCCCTCTCTTGAGATTAACAGCCCATATAGCCATGTCTATATGGTCTTTGATGGACATGCCTTTAACTGTTTGCTCCACATGCAATCATATCCTGCTGATATTCATATGATTCTGTTTTTACTTGAAGGATTGTGTATTCAACCCCTTATCCTAAATAGTAATCAAAAAAAAATTCTTGTAAATCTATCACATACTAGATTTAGACATTGGTGGGGTTGTCATTATGCTCCTTGTTGATATCTTCTTCTGTTTTTATTTTTTATTTGTTTTATGTTATTTTATTTATTTTTTCTGAGCATCTCTTGTTTGGTAAGGCCAGTAATTATTGCTTCAAATTAGCATGTCTTGTTACCCAATCTTACAGCCATATTTTATTTGTGGTACCATCCAATCTCTACTGAATCATGAATTTGACTACCTCTCTTTCAGGTGAAGAGGAGGAACTCAGAAGAAAGTTCTACACAGTGGACTACTGGGATTGCAGAAGTTCAACTACCTATTGAGTACGACGATCCCGTTATAATTTTTTTGAAAAGTGAATATTATTAAAAGAAACCAGAAGGAAAACAACACTAAGGGAAAAAAGAAAGAACAAGAAAAAACTTAGAAGAAAAGTAAAAACCTAAAAACAGAAACAAAAATACAACCCTCAGCCCCACGGCTGACAGAACTAGAAAAAACTAAAACTATAATACAAACTTCAGCCCCACTGCTGAAAGGAAGAAACCCTATATACAGAAGCAACCAAAAGCCGCAAGGGAACCCAACAGCTAGGGAGCCCAATCCCTGAATAAAACAAGGACTTTTGAGAGGACCCTGGTTGAAGAAGAGCTCTGATTCATGAAACAACGATTGTTCCTTTCCACCCACACAGCCCAACACACAGCCAACAGAACAATCCTCCACTTTCTTTTTCCTAAGGCTCATCTATGCTTATTGTGCCACAAGAAGGAACGGTCTTCGATTGCTTTAGGCATAAGATTCCGCGAGATTCTTGCCATCCTTAGAACCCCCACCAAATATCCTTAGAATAGGGACAGTGGATAAAGAGATGATCTACTGTTTCCTCTGCCTTAAAGCACAGCAAACAAACATTTGGAATGGCCATTCCTCTCTTCTTTAAGTCATTGATCATCAGAACTTGTTTTCTACACAGAAGCCAACCAAAAGCCACCACCTTAGGGGGTACTCTGTAGTGCCAAACTGGACCCGTATGAGAGGAAGTCGAAGGAGTCCGAGGTGCTGCTAAGGACCTATACATTGATCGTTTTCTTGATTTCCACAACTCTTTCATTGCCGACCTATTTTTAGTAGCGTTAACTGCATATGCAGCCATCGAAAAGAACTAATTAAAACTCTTTCCTAAGGCATTGTGACCCTTTACGGCAACATCTATAAACTTGGGTAACAAATCCAGAGGTGGACTTGTGCTCTTAGTGTACACGATTTTCTCAGCTACCTAGTACCTACATACTTCCAAATCTATCAAAACATACAATCGTGAATTTTAATAGAACTTTAGATGTTCATTATGATTTAAGTGAAGATTGCAAACATACAAATGGTTTCTGTTGCATGATTGTTGACTTAACAAAGAGAACTGAGTAATTACAAACTTTCGAAAGTTATCACACTGACGTTTTCCTTGCTGAATAATTGATGAACGTATCCGGACTTTTATTCCTTAGGCTATGCACCCAAGTAAAAGAACATGAACAAGCCTTCATGGGCGGAACTTGGTTTTGAGTGGTTAGTTGTTTCTAGATATTGTTGAACTCTTGAAAGCAGCCACTGCATTTGCTACTTCTGAGCTTTGAATCTAAGAACTGGTCGTCAAAATTATTTAGATTTTTCATAGGTGTCTCCAATTCAATGGAAGAACACGCACATGTCTTCATATGCATAGATTGGTATGTGTTGACAGATTAAAATTTTGCAACATATCTTACTTTGTCACAAGGATATTCTTGACATTTAGTCCCTTGACCAATTCGTAAAAACCAGTTGTACTGATTGAACGTTTTAAGTTAAGTACATATGACATTATTTGGACATTTTGGAGAATTCAATGAACTTCAGAAAATGTGATATACTCATGGAATTTCCTGGATATATTTTTGGCAAATCTGCCTTTTTGTAAGAAATAAGTTTTTGAGAGTAAGTATTAAATGTTCGAACGATTCATTGACTCTATCAAACTTGATGTCGATAGCTCAATTGGAAACTGGCTGGTATGTATGGTGTTTTTAGTGACAATAGAGATGTAGTTGAGCTTTTCCTTCTGCTCTAATTAGGCTCAAATACCCAAATAACGCCAAGCCAAGGTGAGAACACAAAGAAGGTTTGAAGATTTTGAAGTCATCCTTGCCTTGGATCCTCATTGAGGGATGTTGTATCATGGGCATGAAAGAAAATTGTGGTGTTGGGGATTAGGTGTGCCATCAGTGACTTGTTTGAGTGCTACTGGAGTTGAGTTTGGCGATATGCAGTATATGCAAACCTTATGTGGTTATCAATAATCTCGCAAAAGACGTGATAGCTACAAGCCTACAACATCTTTATGTCCTAGGCTCTGCCACTTGAGTAGTTCTAAATTGTGTCTTTAGCTATAAATTCATTGTTATGAAGAAAAGAAATTATTAAAGTTAAGAAAATATTAAAATTAATCTACAAGTTTCATGGATACTGAATGATCGAGAGTAAATTCATGGTTTTGGAAAGTATTTTGTCGATTTCATTTCCCTTAAATTAATCTTATCCATTTAAATTTTCATTTGTTGGTTGTTTGCATGCTAACTGATGCAGATACAAGTTAAGAAATATTGAAGAAACAGAAGCTGCCAAAAAGCTCTTGCAAGAAAAGAGGCTTGTCGGACGGACAAAGCCAGAGCTGAGCATCCCCTCAAGTTACAGCGCAGATTATTTCCAACGTGGCCGGGATTATGCGGAAAAACTTCGCAGAGGTTGGCCACCTTACCTGACTGTTTATTGCATGATATTGAATTTATTTGCTTGGAAATTACTGGAAATGTGATTTTTCCCAAAGATCTTCGCAGTTTGACATTTTGCTAATTTAATATTTGCTCAAGAGGCAGATGAAAATTCCTAAATTCTCTGGTCTTTTGACTATTTGGAACTGGATAATTTCTTTTGGCTAGAACGGAACTGTTACAGAGTAGCATGTAGTTATTGGCATTTTGCTAATTTAATATTTTCTCAAGAGGCGGATGAAAATTCCTAAATTCTCTGGTCTTTTTACTAGTTGGAACTGGATAACTTCTTTTGGCTAGAAGAGAACTGTTAAAGAGTTGCATGTAGTTACTTTAAGAGTGAAAAAAAATATCATAGATGCTCATGAGAAAGGCATTTCTTGGAACTGTATGCTGGCTTTCCATGATATTGAAGCATGGGTTTCTTTAGTTGCAAAAGATATCATAGATGCTCCTGTTGTTTTTTAATCAATATTTTTGCCCAAAGGAAGAAAAATATTTTTCAAATGCTGAGAATGTCTTCTTCCTTCATTCTACTGTGGACAAGTCAATCAGACATTTTCAAGTGATTGAATCAGAAGCCTGATTGTTGAAATAAATGCCCTTAGATTATATCCACATACCACCGCATTTCTTATTCAAACTCGCCGTTTTCACGTACTGAGCATTCTCTGAAAACTACTGCTTGTGTAATCCACATGGAGGAGGGAGGAAGTGGTTTGCAAGAGTGTCTTTTAGATTATATCCTTGTTTGGTGAAGGATTTGCTACAATACATCTGGAGGTATTGCTATTTTTACTTCCTGGCTGTACTTGTTGAATCTGAGGACATGTTTCAATGATACAAACCGTTTATCAGATGGGCCTCATTGTGGAGTGGTGATACACGGAAAAAAAAAAAAAAAAAAAACAGATAATGCAGATTTCAATATTTCAACCCTTTGATCACTTAACTATTTTCCTTGAAATATGAATAATCTCCCTTAAACATTCTTTTGTGGGCAATACATAGGTTCTTCCTGTCTTTAAAACCTTTTGGTTATCAACCATCCGCTGTGTGGCCCATCATATAAATGGTGTGGGTCGTTACAAAATGGCCCCATATCCTAGTACTACAGTCCCAAAATTTAAATTTAAAAAAAAAAAAAAAAAAAAAAAAAAAAATAGCAATGTGTTGGGATGTATTTATGAGGGCTGAGATCGAATTTGGCCTACATTTATTGGGTTTAAGTGAGCTGTAAAATATCTACCATCATCTCATCTCAAGTGAGGATTCAGCAAAATCCCAACCACAGGCCTTTAGGTGCAAATTTATTAAACGGCTGAAGGCCAACAAAGAACAAAAGAAGAAACAACAAGGAAAAGACCCCAGCTACAGAACAAGGAAAAAGAAGCCAGCAAAGACAGCAGCAGCCCTAGCCTAAGAACAGAAAGAACCTAAACTTTGAAGCTTCCAAAAATATATATATACAACAACATGCCACTAGAAGGGACAGAAATTCCAAAAGAAAACAAAGCTCCATGGGGCATTTTTAGAAAAAAAAAAAAACAAAGCATCATGGTACAAATGTTCTGGTTCATGAAATTGATATCAATCATATACCCTTCAAAAACAAAAGAAAAACATATGTCAATTTTACTTCTTCCATCCTTTCTTTCCTTTTCATTCATATCTTCTCTCTCTGAAAACATATTTGAAGCTAGCTTGGTTGTCAGGGATGTAAACCTATTTCCTTTGCTTCTTGAAATGTTAAAATTATTTCTTCAACATTGAGATTTTTCTTTAGTTTTTCATTCTCTTGAAACAAATGAACTTGTCATTTATTTGCAAAAGCAAAAGTGCAAAGCTGGGTTAGGCGTGTTTGCTGAGATGTCTGTTTCATGCCCTTTAACTTGCTTGTAATGTTATTTTTTGCAGAGCATCCTGAGCTGTACAAGGACAGAGCTGTACAGGATAGCAGTGCAGGACCCAAATCTGCAGATACCACTACCACAGATGTTGCAGGGCGGAGGCAAGCTGCCACTGATGAGTTCATGCTCGAGCGTTTCCGCAAACGAGAACGCCTTCGTGTCATGCGCAGATAACACATGCCAGCCTATGATCTGATCTCTGACCACCACTGAAATGGCACCACATTAGGTTCTCAGCTTCTTATCACCCGTTTCATGCAATTCATGACATGGTTTTCCTGTATCACTAATCTTCCTACAGAAGCGACACATGCAATGTACATGGGAGACCAACAATTTAATTTCTTGGTTCCTTGCTTTGAACCGGCAGATACAGGCAAGCTCCCTATTCAACAGGTCGTGATAATGGGTCACATGATCTGATGCGTTCATATATTGTCAATAGTTGTAATTTTGTTGCTTTATGTATTTTGATGTAGTAAACTGGATGCTTGATGATAAACCTTTACGAAGTGAAATACAGGCATCTGCTGACCAATTTCCCCTTCCAAAGCAGTTGGAATAATTCCTCATTGTCTCTTACAAAGACTTGAAAGCATATGTTATTTGGGTTACAAGTCAGCTTCCACTATATAAAAGGAAAGAGCCCAAACCCAATAATTTTAGGCTGAGCATAAAGTTCACAGAATAATCTCCTTTTTGGCCCATGAAAACCCGCTTTGCAAGCAAACTTTCTACACTCAAGACCAGCCATGTATACCAGTCTTTTCGTCCTGCTGAGAACCCTAAAAATCCGCTTGAAAACTTTCCTGAGTTGTTCTGTGCTCGCATCCTTCCAGTTTTGGAGGTTATATTGTACGTCTTTTCCCTTATGTTCTTTGCCAGGATGTGCTTTATGGCAGTTTACCGGTTCATCATGTTGGAAAACGTTCAAGGGGAGAGAGAAGTTCCACCTGCCAAGGGTGGTGAGGATGAACATCCCAGGCTTGTAGCAGCATGGAAGAATGACAATGCCGAATGTTGCATTGACATCAATGGTGTTGAAGCAGGCTGTCTTCAGATGGAGGATTTGAAGAGTGAGATGGCTGAGGATGGATGGGCAGAGTTGTACGGCTCTCTGGAAGGAAAGCTAGAGACAGGAGAGGAAAAGAGTGGTGGTGGTGAAGATGGGTGGTCTTTCCAGATAGATAACTTGGCTGAGGAACTTTGGAATTGCTATTTTGGAAGATACTCAAGTTGGCAGTACAAGGGGGTTGATGTGCAAGGGTGGTGAGTAGTTTGAAAGGAATTGTAAGTTCCCAAAAACTGATTATGGGTGTGTTTTCTTTCATTTTCTGCTACTCCTAGTGGCATGGTGTCAACCGGCCTTTGTTTTCCTTCGCCTCCTTTCAAAGTAGTTTGTTTCTAAGCCTAGGTGTATCTTGATTGACTACAGCCACATGATTCACTTGATGAAAAATCATGCCAGACTCATGGCCAGCGAGCGTGACGTGTTAGGTAGCGCGTTTCAGGTGCAATGGTGAAGGTCTGACCAAACTTCCAATTGGAAGGTTTCTGGTCAAAATAAACAGACGGCTGTAAATAACTTGCCAAGTTCTCTTCATTGGTCCATTTGCTTGGTAAATTGTGGCCCATCTGATGTATCATTTGTCTGATTCAGGGGCAAGGCATGTATATGGTAGGGTCTGTGACCCACCTTATGGGTGACCTAGGACATGTGCCAAGATGAGGGAATGCCTTGTACACACATGAAAGTTGATATTCCTATTACGAAGCCCCATCATCAAAGATGGCATGCCTTATAAGGAGGTGATGTTATATAATCCAAGGGACAGAAATAGGTATTTTCTGTAGAAGACTGGCACAATCCTTCCCACATAAATTTCAATATTCTCAGATGTAGGCTGGGACATGTCAAAGTGATGATTTGGAGGGTTACACCAACGGCCATTGTCGTTGGAGAAGGCATAGTTTGGTGGACAGAAATTTGGGGCTGTGATTGTGATGGATGTGGATTTCAAACACCATTGAGGTTCCTGTGAGCATTATTCATCTCATAAGCAGCACTGTACAGATTCCCATAGTTACAAGCACCACCTGCATCCATTCAACATTCGGTGAAACAAATGACATTCGAAGTTTTGAGTTTGTCTGGGCACGTTTGGTTGCAATATCAAATTAATTTGCAATTATCGTTCCACTGAAATGGAAAGAACCAAATTGTAGTTTCTTTCTTTAGCATACATATTCGATGTTTGGGCTTTCCAATTGAGCTCGAAGGAACATAATTGCAGATTATGAGAGCTATTTCCTCATTGTAAGACAAGGAAACATTTGATTTTCATTGTTTTTTAATCTTCCCGACTGCAGTCTTCGATGGATGAACACATGGACATATAAATAGATAGATGGATGAAAATTTCAAATAATACAGATGGACATATAAATAGATTGATGGACGAAAATTTCAAATAATCTTCACCCTATCTCTTTCCTCGATTATCAATTGCTATTATATGGCCCATCCAAAATGCAAAGCATTCACACTCAAACGAGCGCATGCCATGGTAACAAATGTGTGCCTATGCCATGGTAACAAATGTATGCCTGATCTTGGCCATTCAACAACTGGGCCCACCAGATATGTGCCTTGAAAGTTTGTGCGGAAGAGTGAGCTCTAGGGATCGGATGGTCTACACGATATGAGACCTTCACAAAGCTAATAATGAATAGTTCAGGTCTAGCAGTTCACCTAACCACTACTCGAGCAGATGGGTCTAATCACCCCTCTGATTTTATGGTATAGATGACTTCGGATTACAATTTATGGCTTAAATTGTTTAAGAGACAAGTTAGATTAATCAGGACTAGGAGTTTGGAAGAAACTAAATATTATACGGGCTTATCTTATCTACTCATCTAAATCTTCATTTAAAGTTGAATTTATAATTCAATTTCAGACTAAAGAAAGAAAATTGATTTTTTTTTTTTTTTTTTTTTTTTTTTTTTTTATTTAAGGCTAAACCTCATGGAATCCATCCACTAGTGATTGCCCACAAGTGAGCCCCATGGGCCTCTGTCCAATATGCCTTGTCTTGAAAATTAAGCCAGACTCACCCAGTAGGCAACATGTATACTCTGAATGTGTTGTAATGATTAAAATTTAATCATTCCTCTCTTTGTTGATGTGGCCCAGCTGATGTGTGTACAAGCCAGGTTTCTGGCCAGAGCACATAAATGGTGGGGATTACTGATGAGCAGCTTTGATCTTGCAGATGTGTGCCTCACCGAAAGCCATCCACCGCCCTGTCTTTTTTGAAAACTCAAGGATGTGGGAAAAGATGTGGAAGTTATATAGACTCCACCTATGAAGTATGAGGTTCTATAGCATTACTCTTGGGACCCATGGTTAAGTGATGCAAACCACTGATATGATGGACCCCAATGTGGTTGGCTAAGATCTTCCGCCCGAACCAAATACAAGGTTAGGAGCTAGAGAAACCACAGCAATGGCCCACATTAGACAAAACAAGTCCCAAAATTCAATGGTTGTGATATTCCAATTTCTTTGTTCATTCATCCCCATCCTTGTGGGACTCATGAAATCAGCGGTTTGGATCATTGAACCATAGGCCCCACTAATCTTCAAAATCTCTATGGATTCAATCTCTTCATATATTCGCATTGTTGTTGTGTGCTTTATTCGTTTTTTAATTTGGTCACCTGATAAGTGTGGGCTTGCTAGAATTGAATTTGCAACTCAATTCAAACCGAACAACTAGGACTCCAAGCGTTGAGATAGGCCAATATGTAGTATATGACCAAGGTTGAATGAGTTTGATCGCCTATCCAGCCACTCATTTATCATGCAATATTCAAAGGGTAGGGTTCTGATGATGGTGGGCTACACCTTTGTCTTCCATACGAAAGTACTTTCAGTACAGATAAAAGAGAACACGAAAGGAATTCTTACAGTCGGTCATGAAGAGCAACTAAGGAGCACTTTTTTTAATGGAGAACTAAATCCAACATATGAGTGTAGACTCAAATTATAGCTAAAATTACCAGCTACTTAATTAATTATACTGGTTACACTAAGGAATGTAAACAACATGTGAAAAATAAATGATTACACTAGGAAATGTAACTTATTTGCAGAAAAGGATAAAGTGATTACACTGAGGAATATAAATGATGGATAATTAAAAGGATAATTGAAAGATAATATTGAGTTTGATTAGTTGATATGAGATGAGCTCTTTCTGTTGAATTCATTTTCTATTTATAGTCTTACCCTATCCATTTAAATGCTTCCCACTTTTTTACGATTGTTATAACCGATTAACACCACATGGCCTTCTCTGCTTCTACTTCTACCATATATTCTGTAATTGTTTCTACATGATGGTTATTCAATCGGTCTACCATAAGCCTTATTCAGTTGAACTACCACTTCGGTCTACAACTAGTTTAAGAGGTTGCAGGCCAAGTTCTTGGTCTAACTATCACTTCAGTCTACTAAAGCCTTATTCAAATTGGATTGACCGGTAGATAGTTTTTATTGTCTCGACCGACTTTGATGTTTTTCGATCAAGATAGTCAAATTTGATGTTTTTCAATCAAGATGGCTGAATTTGACCAAGATAACTTAATTTGATATTTTTTTGACCAAAATGGTTGATTTTGTTGTTTTTTTACTGAGATGGCCGAATTTAAGTAACATAGCCTAATTTGATGTTTTTGCTCGGTCGAGCAATCAAATTTATTGTCTTAAACGACGAACCAATGTTACTCTCAGCTTTTCAACCAAAGGTATGGGGGGACATTAATGTCGTACTCTATTTCTGACAATTCTTGGAACAACCAATTAGGAACGGACATGTATCATTGCATAAGGAGGATATACCGTGTGAAAAGAGCTTTAGAGATATTTGGAGCGCTTTTCACGAAAGTATAGACAGTACTGAGCTGGATGATGCATGTTATCTTATGACAAGGCACAGCTGAGTAGTCCAAGAGGCGGAAAGCGATCGAAAAAGAATAGCTAAGGAGACACGAAGAGACAAAAAGATTTGGAAGACTGACGTGCCAACGATTCAATTGTCATAACCGACAAAATAAAGAAGAGAAATGTATGAAGAGGCTGCCACAAATCAATCTCATGCCAATCTAACAAACAAATCAAAATATCTTTTTTTTTATCATATCTTATCTTTATCACAGGAACAATGATAATCTTTAGTCGTAATTCAATAGTGGTAATCTTTAGCTGTAATTTAAATCTATATTTTTGTGTTGGACTATTCTTAGTATCAATACAATCGCTTCGTTTGTCTTAAATGTATTTTTACTATTGTTTTATAAAATCAATCGTAACTATTTTTTTTTTATTTGTTTGTTTCCATTTATAAAAATCATTTTGTAAGGTAACCAACGTGCAACTTATTTTCCAAAAAAAAAAAACAAAACCACACCTACTGACAATCACCTGAACATTTTACAACCATATTACGAGTGACCGAAGAGTTGAATGATGTTTTCATATTTCAGTCCTATACCATCACATTTCACGTCGCGCTTAGGGTAAAGTTGTTAGGTTTGGATAGGGCACATGTTCAGTTATGGCATGCTTGTGCACGTCACACGTGAAGAACCAAACCGAAAGCCAACTACCACCGTCTACACTCGAGTATCTACACTCGAGTGATCTTAAACGAGCCAACTTGCTTCTAGAAGCCATGTGGTAGAGCAAGCTCACTGCAATAGAAATTCGCTTCTAGAAGCCTTGTCACGTCCACCATATCTCCGCGAGGGAAGGAAAGAGACCCTCGCACATTCCTGCACCTTCCTGCACCATTCCTTTTAGTGAATCAATCTTCTAGAAGGTTGGCACGTGCCAATTCACCATTGGCCATAAATATCCTTGATAGGTCACTGCTGACGTTTTCCACTTGTGGCCTGGCCTGCAAATAGATGGTCCAGATGAATCATGGCCCACCGAAATCATGGTCCCCACTGTGGATGAATCATGGCCCAAATTTTGCACTGATCGGCTGATCTTAACCATCTAATTTTTCCAATCAAATCTGGACCCTTGATAATTCCATTTTTAACCGTTCATTCCGTGGCCACCAATGGATGGTTAGGTCCATCCGTTCAGAGTGATTTGGAAATTCGGTCCACAGATAATGGTGGGTTGTGAATGTACACTATATATGATGGCCTAAGTCAGTCTAGCCTTGCCTCTCTCGCGGAATGCTACTCCCCCTGCCATCAGCCAATGGCTGGTCGTCGGTGCTCTGTGGGCCCCACCATGATTTATGTCTTTCATCCATGCCGTCCATCTATTTTTCTAGATCATTTTACGATATGATACCAAAAATGAAGTATATCCCAATATCAAGTGCACCACATTAAAGGAAACAGTGTTGAAAGAACGTCGGGGCCATAAAAGTTTTGGATCAAGCTGATATTTGTTTTTTCCCTTCATCTAGGTCTGAAAGACCTAATCAACAGATTATATGTCAAATAAACATTACAGTGGGACTTAGGAGGATTTTAATGGTGGATATCCAATAACTATTGTTTTCCTGTGGTGTGGTCCACTTGAGATTTATATCCCTTTCATTTTTGGGATCAAGCACTAAAATGATCTGTAAAAATGGATGAACGGAATGGATGAAACTCATACATCATGGTGGGCCCCAAACGTGCAAAAATAAAATAGAAGGTCAAGAAGAATTGATCAACGGCTCTTGTACGACGTAGAGTGACCGGCCCACATTTTGCTAGCCATTCTCCGGACGCCGACTGCATCCTGCGCCTGCCCGCCTGGCCGGGATGGGGATTTCCTGCCAAGGCTGAGAGCCCACCGTCCATCTGTTTTGCAAGCTCATTTCAGGACAAGCCATAAAAAATGAGATGATCTAAAACTATAATGGATCACACGAGAATGAAAATTGGGAGAAGAAATTCCTAACGTTGAAACTTTCCTTGGCCCACTGTGATGTGGCAATACCTCATTGGCAACTGAGCAGCTGACTCTCATAACCAGACCATAACCATGTTGGTGTCAGATGTCTTAAATCTGATTCATGCGCTGGATGACATCAAAGCTGGGTTTTTTCAGATTTCAGATGTCTTAAATCTGATTCATGGGCTGGATGACATCAAAGCCAGTTTGATGCTATCGGGTATTTATCAGATTTTCACCTCTAGTTGCTGAATAAATTTTGTCATTCTTAGGTGACATCGAAGGGTGCTCGATGTCATTTAAACTTTTACACAGATTTTTTGTGAAAATGCAAATTTTGCAGATTTTACTTCCTGTTTTGTTTTGGTTTCTTTCTAAAACTATATATAAGAATGTAAACTGGATTAGGAGGTATTCTAAGGCTTTCTAAACTATTCCCAATAGTTTCTAAATAGTTATAGGGTTTCAAAAGGGTGGAGTAAGGGTGAGATTTGAGAATTGCTAAAGTCTGATATGTCTTTTATCCTTGTAATCTCTGTTTTCATAGTGGATCATTTCTGTCACTTTGTGTTGTTGTTTTTTCCCGAAAGGGTTTTCTAAATCTCTGCGTTTTCTTTATGTTTGCTTGTTCTTTTGGATTGCAATCCTAGATTCGTATCTTTGTGATTCCGCCGTTTTTCCCAACAAACCCTTCATCTAGTGGGGGAGATAGACATCATCGCCCCGGCCAACCGACAATTAGACCAAATTCACAGTCATATATATGTTTAATCCACACGGTCTATCCCATTTGCCATATTATTTTAGGATTCGAGCCAAAATATGAGGTAGATCTAAGGTCCAAATGGAGCACACTGCGAGAAGCAACTACCGTGTTAACACAATAGTTGAAACCTTACTTAAGCTACTATGATGTTTATTTGTCATCTGTGATGTTTATTTGTCATCCAACGTGTTAAAAAGTTCACATAGATATGGACAAATGGAAAACACAAATATCAGCTTGATCAAAATTTCTGTTGCACACAAGAGGTTTTTAATCAAGGGTATTCAATCCCTGATGTATAGTCCACTTGAACCTTGGATCTGCCTCATTTTTTGGATTTTAGCTGTAAAATGGAAGGACAGTGTGGATGAAACCTATATATCACAGTGGGCCCCACAAATATGCAACCGGCATCCATTCTCCTCATCCATCAAAGAACCTTCTTCCCTTTCCCTTGGCAGATGTAGATGTTTGTTAGATGCATCTGTGCCTGCATCTCTGGTCTTCTTGGCTACTCTGTCAGCAGTGCTTTTGACTGGTATTCGCGTGGGATCCACCGCAATGTATGTGTATGGATATTCATCCATTTCGCCAACTCATTTTATAGCATCAGCATATGAAAAAATTCTAAATCTCAATAACACATGTCACAAGAAACATTCGTGATTGAATGCCTATCATTAAAAACTTCTTATGATTCACCGTAACGTTTGTTTGCCATCCAACATGTTGATTAGGCCACGTAGACCTAATGAAGGTAAAACACAAATATCAGCTTGATCTGAAACTGTTTTTTATGGTCAATCGTCACTATTTCTTATGGCATGGTCCACTTGAGATTTGGATCAACTTCATCTTTAGTCTCATGGCATCAAATGAATTGGCTAAATGGATTAACAGTGTTGATATAATACACATATATCACAATAAGCCACAGCGAGGAATCCACCAACTCAGGTGGAACCGGAGATTAGAGTTGTACATTGAGCTGAGTAGAGCCTGGCTGTGCCAAGCTCAGCTCAACTCGGCCCAACTCTAACTCCAGCTTGAAATCAGCTCAGCTCGGCCTTCTAACTCACCACGTTAGCTCGCCTTGGCCTGATGGTTTGAGCCAATTCAAGCTTGGATCGAGTCAAGGGAATCGAGCTGAGCTATCTTTCGTAACAGCTAAATTTTTTTGCACTCACACGTAGAGAGAGAGAGAGAGAATGGGGGGTTGAACTTTTCAAAGAGAGTGAGAGGGAGGGGAGCTCTACTTACATCTCGAGCGGAAGTGGGAGGTGATATATATAAGTTGTCCTTAATCTTTAATAACAGTTAAATCTTTTTCCACGGAGAGAAATGAGGGGAAAAGAGTGAGAGGGAAGCCAATTCTACTCGCATCTCGAGCGGAAGTAGGAGGTGATTTGAGTTGTCCTTAATCCTTTCAATTCAACTATTCCTGATAAATGAGCACAAATGGCACAAAAACATGTATGGGAAAGAATTACACACACATACACATAGAGCCGTGTCAAAGCTTGAGTTGACCATTGAGCCGAGCTACCTGTTATTCAACCTCGACTTGTTTTCAAACCAGCCAAGTCAAACAGACATTGGCTCATCTTGAATCCCCTTTTTCAGACCAAGGCAATCTAAGCTAAACCGAGTTGAGCTGATCGAGCTTTTCGAGCTAGCTCAGCTATGATACAACTCCATTGGAGGTCTACCCAGGCCACGCCCATGGGACACCGATTGCATCCTACCCCGCCCGTCTCTGGGGGCCCACTGTGTTGTATCTATTTATCCACACCGTCCATCCATCCTCTAAGATCATTTTAAGGTTAAAGTACAAAATGAGGCAGATCCAACGCTAGATTGGACCACACCATAGCTGACTATTGCATTTAATGCAACTGACATTTAGTGCTTTGTGCATTTAATGCCACTGTGGTTATCTCAAGTGTAGGATCTACTTCATTTTTGTACTTCTGCATTAAAATGATCTGTGTAGAGGAATGGAAGGCATGGATAAACAGATACATCACAGTAGGCTTGCCCACAGATTGCCTGGTCATGGCTAGATACGGACGAGGTAGGACAATCCGCGTCCACGCCCATGGGCCAGATGCTCGACTTCTCTCTTCAATTGAGCTTGCATCCCATCATTTCCCCTCTTTCTCAGAAACTTCCTGTGTTGCACTTTTCTTGCATTGCTTTCTATGGTGATTATCTGTCGGCTGTTTCTTTTCCGAGAGAAGACGTGTCAGCTTTTGTATTTATTCCTTAGTCCGTGTATGTGGATATTTTTCTCTCATTTTTATTTCCCATCGTGCTTGTATTCTTTGCCCACCGGCATAAAAAATTTTAAGAATCTGCCAAAATACTTTGAGGTTTTAAGTCCAACTGGCTGGACAGCAATCAACCGTCCACACATAGACAATAACTCTGAAATTGTGTGGACCACCGAGATGGTCCTCGTGCCAAAATCAGTCATATCCACCCATCGACTGGATCGCACTTTATCTTGTTATTATCAACGACTAGAACTTGTTTGCTATGGTATGCCCCACCTAATGAATGGACGGGGATGATTTTTGAACACGATGATCCTCATCGTCGGCCCCAGATATTGGAAGGGTTGGATGTGGCACGCACGTGTTTGAATGGAAGTTATTCACTGTTTGTACCTTAAATTGTGGTCCAACTAGATGGACCTGAGACCTCTTCTGATTTACATGCCACGCAACATTCTGGAGCCCACCTGATTGACAGTCCATATCTTCCACACGCGTGGCGACGGTCAGTCCATAATCGTACTCCAGCAATGATGTAGAGCGGTCACGGAGAGTTTCATGGCCAAGATGGATCAGAAAAGGCCCTGTCGACGATAGAAGTAGTCCGGACCGTCAGACTTTAAATTGAGGGCATCTCGCAATTTAGAATGAGCTATCAAATGTAAAATATATGATTTAGTAGAACAAACTACTTTAGCCACCCAACCCCACTATGTCGGGTTGCACAAGTAGGATATGTGAAATACCATCAGATCAATTGTCATTTTCTATATTTTAATTCTATTTTTACTATAAATAGTAAGTTTTAATTTGATTATAATTATTCATCTGATTAAGCACCCTAACATGAAAAGAGTTTAGAATAATTAAGAGAATAGCATGGTGAAGCCAAATAGGACTGTTACTATTTTTTGCCAAAAACCTTATGCACTAATGAAAATCATGACAGTTTATAAATACTAATTAGTTTATTATTTATAGTAAGTTACAAATTCTATAAGTTTTGATGGTAGTTTAAATCTGAAATCTCTCTCATCCTTAATATTATTATTTAGAAAGGGCTGTCAAATGTTTATTTCATTCATTAATCAAATTATGAATTTTATAAAATTTATTTCTAATTTTTTATATATAGAGAGAGAGAGGCCTCGGTTAGGAGTCCAAATAAGCTTCGTGCAAACGAAGTAGTTATTTTATAGGAAGACAGTAATCACGTTCATCCGTATGTCAAGCGAGGATCAGTAATAGTAGATACAACTTCTTTTGCCATTTACTATATGAGGCCACAGTAGCACGAGAGAAATGGACGGTAAGATTGTAACAAAAGAAGAAGAAGAAGAACGGTAAAGATTAAAGGTCCATGTTTAAACATACAAGATCCCATATCTCACACACTTCTTCCATGTCGGCACGTGGCAGCAAACTCTCAGTTTGTCTTATGTGAGCATACATTCTCGTTATTCCTCACCATTCACTTGTTGCCAGTTATACCAGAACGCATGCCAACCGTTTAGGTGAGCCGAAGCAGCCCGAGCCGCTCAAAACCCTTCTAGAATCTCTCTCCACGTCAGCACCGAACGCCACCTGACTCACGCCGTATCGGAACCCGGTTTCCCCCGTCCCACGTGCTAAGAAGGCGGGGCGCCCATCTGACGCTGATTGCGTACTGATGACCAGTGGGCCCGCATGATAAATATACGAGTCATGCTCACCTGCGCACCTACTCACGTGCTCATCTTTTCACATGTGTTATGGGCGTCTAATCCGAACGGTCCATGTGATGTGGAATCACATAAACCCTAAAAAAAAATTCACCCTGATATAAAATTCTAGTGGGCCATATCAAAGAAAAATGCAAATTGTTGATGCAAAAATTTGATCCACCCTCTTTAGACCTTCGAGTACCTGCATAGGAAGAAGACAAAGGAGACCCTGGCTAGAGCAGGGGACCCTCCGATGCCAAAGTCAGGCTAGGAATTTGGGTCTTATTGTATTGAGGGGTTCTGGGAGAGAGTTTTTGCGTACCTTTCACCCTTGGAGTCTCTCCTATTTATAGGAGAGAGAGGATCCTGCCGTACGAGGATTCTTTCCCGATATTTTAGAGAATTGTTACGATCCTGGATCTTCCCGAGATTATAGGATCTTGTGATCGTCGAGATCTAACGCTATCTTACGAAGATTTTGAGGTCGACTGACCTGTTGAGGCCGAGCTAAGTTGTTGAGGCCGACTGACCTGTTGAGGCCGACTGACCTGTTGAGGCCGAGCTAAGCTGTTGAGGCCGAGCTAAGCTGTTGTGGCCGAGCTAAGTTGTTGAGGCCGACTGACCTGTTGAGGCCGAGCTAAGCTGTTGAGACTGAGCTAAGCTGTTGAGGCCGACTGACCTGTTGAGGCCGATCTAAGCTGTTGAGGCTGACTGACCTGTTGAGGCCGAGCTAAGCTGTTGAGGCCGAGCTAAGCTGCCAAGGCCGAGCTTATCTGTCCGACCTCTGGCGGATGTATGTCCGACCTTTGGCCGATATATAGCCGATCTATGGCTCGTAGTCTCATTCTTTGAGTGTCCTTGTATTTGTATCACCCTTCTTGAAGATTAGCATGCTTTTGGACGTAGAAGCCTTATCAGGCTCGGGTTTCATTGGGCCCACGCTGGTTCAGTAGAGTTGGTCCATTTCATAAGTCGACTTATCCACTTGTCCATTTTTCCCCCAACAGTAAGCCCCCCTTACTTCTCAGGCTGACATGTGAAAGTTCGAGAAGTAAGTTGGTCGGATTATGCATGGTTGGCTTATGCCTAGTCGAATTATGCTCAGTTGGCTTATGCCTGGTCGGCTTACGCTCAGTTGGCTTATGCCTGGTCGGCTTACGCTCAGTTGGCTTATGTCCACCCCGGTTGGCTTATGCCTAGTTAGCTTATGCCCAGCCAGGTTGGCTTATGCCTGGTTGGCTTATGCCCAGCCCAGTTGGCTTATTCCTGGTCGACTGACCTGTAGAGGCCGAACTAAGCTGTTGAGGCCGACTGACCTGTTGAAGCCGAGCTAGCTGTTGAGGCCGAGCTAAGCTGTTGAGGCCGATCTAAGCTGTTGAGATCGACTGACCTGTTGAGGCCGAGCTAAGCTGTTGAGGCCAACTGACCTGTTAAGGCCGAGCTAAGCTGTTGAGGCCGACTGACCTGTTGAGGCCAAGCTAAGCTGTTGAGGCCGAGCTAAGCTGTTGAGGCCGACTGACCTGTTGAGGCCGAGCTAAGCTGTTGAGGCCGACTGATCTGTTCAGGCCGAGCTAAGCTGTTGAGGCCGACTGACCTGTTAAGGCCGAGCTAAGCTATTGAGGCCGATCTAAGCTGTTGAGGCCGACTGACCTGTTGAGGCCGAGCTAAGCTGTTGAGGCCGACTGACCTGTTGAGGCCGAGCTAAGTGTTGAGGCCAAGCTAAGCTGTTGAGGCCGAGCTAAGCTGTTGAGGCCGACTGACCTGTTGAGGCCGAATTAAGCTGTTGAGGCCGATTGACCTGTTGAGGCCGAGCTAAGCTGTTGAGGCCGATCTAAGCTGTTGAGGCCGACTGACCTGTTGAGGCTGAGCTAAGCTGTTGAGGCCAAGCTAAGCTGTTGAGGCCGACTGACCTGTTGAGGCCGAGCTAATCTGTTGAGGCCGAGCTAAGCTGTTGAGGCCGACTGACCTGTTGAGGCCGATCTAAGCTGTTGAGGCCGACTGACCTGTTGAGGCCGAGCTAAGCTGTTGAGGCCGAGCTAAGCTGTTGTGGCCGAGCTAAGCTGTTGAGGCCGACTGACCTGTTGTGGCCGAGCTAAGATGTTGAGGCCGACTGACCTGTTGAGGCCGAGCTAAGCTGTTGAGGCCGAGCTAAGCTGTTGTGGCCGAGCTAAGCTGTTGAGGCCGACTGACCTGTTGTAGCCGAGCTAAGTTGTTGAGGCTGAGCTAAGCTGTTAAGGCCAAGCTAAGCTATTGAGGCCGACTGACCTGTTGAGGCCGAGCTAAGTTGTTGAGGCCGACTGACCTGTTGAGGCCGATCTAAGCTGTTGAGGCCGACTGACCTGTTGAGGCCGAGCTAAGCTGTTGAGGCCGAGCTAAGCTGTTGTGGCCGAGCTAAGCTGTTGAGGCCGACTGACCTGTTGTGGCCGAGCTAAGATGTTGAGGCCGACTGACCTGTTGAGGCCGAGCTAAGCTGTTGAGGCCGAGCTAAGCTGTTGTGGCCGAGCTAAGCTGTTGAGGCCGACTGACCTGTTGTAGCCGAGCTAAGTTGTTGAGGCTGAGCTAAGCTGTTAAGGCCAAGCTAAGCTATTGAGGCCGACTGACCTGTTGAGGCCGAGCTAAGTTGTTGAGGCCGACTGACCTGTTGAGGCCGATCTAAGCTGTTGAGGCCGACTGACCTGTTGAGGCCGAGCTAAGTTATTGAGGCCGAGCTAAGCTGTTGTGGCCGAGCTAAGCTGTTGAGGCCAAGCTAAGCTGTTGAGGCCGACTGACCTGTTGAGGCCGATCTAAGCTGTTGAGTTGGGTTGCCGAGGTTGTTTTGGTCGTTATGCCGCCCAGCGGGTTCAGTGTTATTGATTTATGAATAACTGAGATGACTGTTAACATATGATTCAAGAAGAGCTTCGACTTGGCCGCAACAATGATTTAGGAAGAGCTTTCTTTTTTCATTCCGCCATTGTAGATAGTTTTGGAGTATTTATGGTAGAGCAGGAACTACTTAAGATGTCGTTCCCACAGACGGCGCCAAACTGTTGATGCAAAAATTTGATCCACCCTCTTTAGACCTTCGAGTACCTGCATAGGAAGAAGACAAAGGAGACCCTGGCTAGAGCAGGGGACCCTCCGATGCAAAGTCAGGCTAGGAATTTGGGTCTTATTGTATTGAGGGGTTCTGGGAGAGAGTTTTTGCGTACCTTTCACCCTTGGAGTCTCTCCTATTTATAGGAGAGAGAGGATCCTGCCGTACGAGGATTCTTTCCCGATATTTTAGAGAATTGTTACGATCCTGGATCTTCCCGAGATTATAGGATCTTGTGATCGTCGAGATCTAACGCTATCTTACGAAGATTTTGAGGTCGACTGACCTGTTGAGGCCGAGCTAAGTTGTTGAGGCCGACTGACCTGTTGAGGCCGACTGACCTGTGAGGCCGAGCTAAGCTGTTGAGGCCGAGCTAAGCTGTTGTGGCCGAGCTAAGCTGTTGAGGCCGACTGACCTGTTGAGGCCGAGCTAAGCTGTTGAGGCCGAGCTAAGCTGTTGAGGCCGACTGACCTGTTGAGGCCGATCTAAGCTGTTGAGGCCGACTGACCTGTTGAGGCCGAGCTAAGCTGTTGAGGCCGAGCTAAGCTGCCAAGGCCGAGCTTATCTGTCCGACCTCTGGCGGATGTATGTCCGACCTTTGGCCGATATATAGCCGATCTATGGCTCGTAGTCTCATTCTTTGAGTGTCCTTGTATTTATATCACCCTTCTTGAAGATTAGCATGCTTTTGGACGTAGAAGCCTTATCAGGCTCGGGTTTCATTGGGCCCACGCTGGTTCAGTAGAGTTGGTCCATTTCATAAGTCGACTTATCCACTTGTCCATTTTTCCCCCAACACAAATAAGAGAGGAAACTGTTTTCATTTTCATTGGCGTATCAAAATTTTGGATCAAAGTAAAAATTGAGTTCACAGATATTTACAATGTTCTGCTTCACATGGACCATTCAGATTCTGGAGTAACATTAAAGTTTCATGCAAACTAGCGTGCAGCTGAGCATTCAGGTGTGTGTATATATATATATATATATATATATATATATATATATTATATATATATATATATATATATACACTATCTATTTATTTTTTATACGTTATTATAAAATAAGAGACAAGAATAAAATAAAAATTAAATTACAAATCCACCTCACCACAAAATAATAGTGGCAATTGAATGCTTACCAATAAAAACCTATTAGGACTCATTACAATGTTTATTTGTCATATTTATTAGGTCACGCATACCTAAACGAAGAGAGCACATATATCAGCTTGATTCCAAACTTTAGTGGTCTTTAAACAAATTTGTAACCAACAGGTAGTATTCAATCACCACTCTTTCCATAGAAAGCACCTATTAGATTTGATTTTTGGGGTCATGCTCTGTTATAATATAAAAAGGTGTGGATAGAATACATACATCATGACGAAGGACATAAAGTTAAGCAGATTTCCTACAGAGCCTTTCACATAAAGTTCCTGTGCAACGATAATGAGCGGGGCATGGCCATGTTTGTGGGAAATCTATCCCATTCATCTGTTTAGCGAGATCATTTTAGGACAAGCGAGCAAAAACGATGTGAATACAAACTCAAGTGGGCCACATGATGATGTAGAGCGGGTCGCGGATAGTTTCATGGCTAAGATGGATCAGAAAAGACCCAGTTAATGACGGAAGTGATCCGGACCGTCATCTCACAATCCGGAATGAGTTATGGAGTGTAAAATATATGATTTTGGGTAGAACAAGCAACTTTAGCCAACCAACCCGCTATACTGGGTTGCGCAAGCCAGATTTGCGAAATACCCCTAGATCAATGGTCGTTTCCTTATTTTAACTCGTTGGACTTTAGGAATTGCGCCTAACGCGAAGAGAGCTTAGAAAAATTAGGGGAATAGCTTCTGATTTCTCTCTCATTGCTTGGTATCCTTATTTAAAGGGTTTTTTCTCTCATTGCTTGTATCCCTATTTAAAGGGTTGTGAACTCGTTTATTTGATTCATTAATCAATTTCGAATTTTATAGAATTTATTTTCTATCCTGCTTGCTTTCTTTCTCATGGATTCAAGAAACCTATGTGAGGAGTCCAGAGAAGTTCCGTGGATTCGAAACAGTTATTCTCTTGAGGGAGACGGTGTTCGACCTCATCATGTTCATCCCTGCATCACGCGAGAGAGAAAATTGAGGAAGAAATACCTACCATTTAAATTTGCCTAGGCTCCACCTTGATGTTTATATGCCATCCAAACCGTTTATAAGGTCATTATCACTAATTACTTGGATGAAGTGAAATACATAAAATTTAGCTTTACACAAAACTTTTATTGTCACAAGAATATATCAACTGTTTTCATTAAATCTCCATTGTTTCCTCTCATTTGGCTCACTCCGACGTCCAAACGCTAGCTATATAACTGATGCAGCTATATAACGCTGAGGCTTCTCGAGTTCCTAAGTTGTCCAATGGTTCAAAGAAGATTATAGTTACATGGGCCTACAATGATGTATTTATTATATTCAATCCGTTCATCCATTTTTTCCATATCATTTTAGAGTACTACAAAAAAATAATCATATCCAAATATCAACTGGACCACACCACAACTAGCAGATTAATCATATCCAAATATCAACTGGACCACACCACAAATAGCAGCTGAGATAATGATTTTCACCGTGCCACAAATAGCAACTGAGATAATAATTTCCACCGTTAAAAATTTAGTGGGGCCCACCATAATGTTTATTTTCCATCCAATTATTTAATAACATCACAAAGAAGATCGGAATGAAGAGGAAAATCAAATTTCACATAATCTTCTGTGAACCGCAAAAGGTTTTCAATAGCAGACGTTCAATCCCTCACTGCTTTTGGAAGTGTGGTCCACTTGATCGTTACATCTATCTTATTTTTAGTCTCAAGCCTTACTAGCTCGCAAAATGAATGGACGGTCTGGATATAACACAAACCTCATGAGAGACCCAAAGATCTTGCTGACGTCAATACACCAACTAAGCTAAATATCTAGTGCATGGTACACCAGCCAATCCGCTTCCCATCGCCTATGGTCCAAAGCTACGTGAGGCCCCTATAGATTCCCGCAAGGAATACACTTCATATTTTTTAAATACGATAAAAGATCAGGATTTCAAAAACTACAAAGATCCAAAACTCAAGTATACCACGCTATATAGAAACAGTGAGATTGAAAACGTCCACCCCTTGGAAACTTCATGGGCCCACTGAAACATTGGATCGGGATGGTATTTGTTCTTACAGTTTACCCGGAAGGTAGTAATCTCATAAACATCATGGCCAGCTCCAGGAAAGTTTCAACGGTTGACGTTTTCACTCTCTCTGTTTCCTGTTGTGTAGCCCACGTGATTCTCAAATCTGATTGATTTTGGATTCAGACCTTTTTCAATCTTAAGAAATTGATGAACGGAGTGGATTTCTAATTGGAATTTTTTTGGGACCCACATAGCTTACGAACACAGGAACTTCCTGTAGGCTGGGACACGCAATTCGCGTCCCATCGCCACTCCCTCCCTTGCACTGAAATTTCCAAAATACCCTTCCTACCTCTCTCCTTATATAAATGCTTTCGCCCCGTCTCTCTTCCCATCCAAAACCCCTCGTTAAAATCTTTCGAATGTCTGCAAACCTATCTCTATCCTCCACCCTACGATTTCACAGATCCAACCGTTGGATCCCCTCCGCTCGCCAAATGACGATTCTAGCCTTCGCCCCATCCGTCAGTCTCCCAAAACCATCCAATCTCTACGATGTCCTACGTGTCAAGCAAACCGCCTCTCCGATCGAGATCAAAACCGCTTACCGGGCGCTTGCGAAGCGGTTCCATCCCGATACAGGATCCGACGGCCGAGATTTCATCCGGATTCATGAAGCCTACGCCACGCTGTCGGACCCAGCAGCGAGGTCGTTGTACGACCGTTCGTTGGAGCGGGATCTCCGGTTCGACGGCCGTGATCGTTCTAGCCCAGCTTTCCGGACAAGGAGGTGGGAGACGGACCAGTGCTGGTAGGAAGCCGACACGTGTTATTACCGTACAGGCCGCTGACGTGGCGGGTGAAGGGCATTTCATGTAAATTTCAGATTCTGTCGAATGGCAGGATGTGTAAATAATGATCATGTTGAGGAGTAATTCTCGCGTTTTCTTTGCCTGACCTTGCACGCTAAGCGAATTACATACGTGTGGATTAGTTAGGACTGCCGCGCTCGTGTGTCCATCGGTGGGCCATGACTCAGATGCGGTGAACCGCACGATCCTCGGCCACAGCACACGTGTGGCCATCCAATACGCCACTGCAAAAGGACTGCAATAATAGATTAAAATCTTACAAATTTAGCAAATTCTGTGAGCATTCACTGAGTCAGATCAACGGCGTCGATCACAGAAGCATGGCCTCACGTCCCCACATGGACGGCGTCTGATCACATTGGCAACCTACTCTTTTTCTGCGTGGGGCCCACAGAGATGTCCGTGTCAAATCCACTCCGTCAATCTGTTTTGAAAGACAACAATAGGACAGGATTCTAAAAATCAGGCAGACCCAAAACTCATGTGAGCAATACCACATGAAATAATGGGGATTGAACGGCTGGGGCTGACGGAAGTTTTGTATTACGATGGTATTTGTTACTGCAGTGTGGTAATAACCCAATGAACGGTTTGGATGGCATATAAACATCATGGTCAGCTCCAGGAAAATTTCAACGGATGACGTTTCTGTTCCCACTGTTTCGTTCGTGTGGCCCACATGAGTTTTGGGTCTGCCTGATTTTTATAATCATGTCCTAATTTGGTCTTTCAAAACATATGGACGGAGTGGATTTGTCGCGGGCGTCTGTGGGCCACACAGCACATGTACATCTCGTGCCGGGTTCACAGGCAATCTGCGTCCTTTTCCGGCGGATTACCTGTGAAAAGGACGGACGCGGATTGCGTACTACCCCCGCCCGTCCCTAGCTCCGAACGAGCAGTTCTGTGGGCGGGCCCACCGTGATGTATCTGTACATCCAAACCATCTATATCTTTTATCAGATTATTTTAAGGCATCAACACAGAAACTAGGTAGATCCAACGATCAAATGGACTACACCATAGATGACTTTTGCATTTAATGCAACTGACATTTAATGCTTTGTGCATTTTAATGCAACCAAGCTTATTATTTGGTGTGGTCCAGTTGAGCGTTGGATCTGCCTAATATTTGTTGTTATGACTTAAAATAATCTGAGAAAAGGGATAGACGGTTTGGATGTACAGATACATCACGGTGGGCCCGCTCACAGAACTGCCCGTTCGGAGCTACAGACGGGCGGGGTTAGTACGCAATCCGCGTCGGAAAAGAACTTCCTGCGACGGAAACGGATTGGCTACTCCCCTGCCACCAGTCCGGTGGCCGTGGTCGGTGCTCTGTGGGCCCCACCATGTTGTATGTGTTTCATCCATTCCGTTCATCCATTTTTATAGATCATTTTAGGGCTTAATCCCAAAAATGAGAGGGATATCAAAATCAGTTGGACGACACCACAGGAAAACAATAGTTATTGGATATCCACCATTAAAATCCTCCTAAGGCCCACTGTACTTTTTATTTGACATCCAATTTGTTGATTAGGTCATACAGACCAAGATGAAAGGAAAATACAAAAATCAGTTTGATCCAAAACTTTTATGCTCCAAAAGGTTTTGAATGGTCAACGCTCATTCAACCTGTTTTCTGTAATGTGGTTCACTTGAGATTGGGATATACCTCATTTTAGTCACATGCCAGAAAATAATCTGAAAAAATAGATGGACGGTTTGGATATTTCTCTTCAATATCCCCCTTTCAATTTTCTCTCAAAATTTAAAAGTTTGAATTTTAAATTCAACGAGAAGAATATTTGAGGTATGAAAGAGATATAAAATGTGATAGGGATAAACCCTAATTCATCCAAACTCGTCACATATCATTTCCATCCATTCATCCCTTTATCATCCATCCTTTTATGAAAGTGGAAGTATTCTTTAGTTAGAAGTATTCCAATGTAGAGAGTTTTCCAGAGATATAATTCTTATACTCCATTTGGCAAGTTGGAATTAAGTGTAATCAGAAGTATCCAATTACCTCCAATTGGAGGTAAATGTTTGAAATCACTTTATTTTGTTGTGAACTAGAGGTATTTGGAGTGAAATGCATGTTTTGTCCCCCTTTTAAAAATAAAAAGGTCCCACAAGTAATAAATGTGTCACTAGGCTACTAATCCATTATACGGTTAACACGTTGATGATACTCAAAATAATCCAATTATTGACTACATCACTAATTACACCACTTGAATTATCAAAACAATGTAAACATTGGTAATCTAAATGCACAGTTAAAAAGATGTTGGCGATTTGCTTGTTTGTGATTGTTATGTTTGTCGCCCACTCGAGGCTCGGACTTTTCCTCATTTTTGGTGAAAATATATATTTCAATGGGCTTGTTACAATATCTCTATCAAATATAACATATGTATGCTAATTATGAATATTAAAGCTTAGTTAATCAAATTCAGGTTCATGTGAATATACTAAAGAATTCGAATGCATTCCAATTACAGGCATTCAAACACAATTTTGGATTCCAATGCATTCCAATTACAAACTGCCAAACACAACTGAGGATTCCATTCTAATTGTAAATTAGATTTTAATGCATTCCAATTACAAGCTTTCAAACGACTCCCAGCTTTTCTCAAACTCTCCTATCCAGCCTTCAACAACTAGAAGCCGTGAACAGTTTGCGCACAAATGAGAAAGAGAGAAATTGTCATTTGTAGTTCATCAATACTGAATTGAATACATGCATGACAAGACGGATGCTGCTTGTTTCGGCTGTGGTGGTTGTTGGGAGCACCCTCTGGTGATCCAGTTTCTGATAAACCTGTTTGAATATTGGCCGCCTGTGAATCACAATCGTTGGGTCCACTGGATCTATAGCAACAAGAACGTCTCTCGTCCAATCTAGCTTCTGGGAGGTCTCGTTTCCAATATCGCATGCTAGCTGGTGGAGAAGGGATAGCAGGACTCCTTGACTCAGAGGAAGAGGTAGAACCAATAAAATCCCTTGCAAATGAACCTGAAGAACGAGTAGGATAGGCAGATAAAGTTAGAATATTAATTTTCTCTGTGACAGGAGTTTTGAAAGGCAGTAACAATAGTAATATGATAAAAAGAGCCCTCATTATGCATGAATTCTGTGTGGTGGCTCCATCTAACATGTACCACACTTAGTCAATAGAATAGTAGGGGAAATGTTTGGGGTTTAAATTGGTTTCTATCATTAAAACTTCAGTCAAAAGTGTGATAAAAAAACAAAAAAACAATTTTTTTTTAAAAAAACGCCACAAATACAGAAAAAGAAGAGTTTGGGTTTAACACAGTTTCACTTCAATAAAATGGAATTTAAAAAAAAAAAAAGAAAAATAGTAATAATAGCAATATATGCATGTGTGTTATACTTAAAATAAGATTAAAGTAAAACTTTCAATTAAAATGCTTCAAACTTCTAAATGCATAAGCAATTATGTATCTAGGAAATTGAACATTGGGTTAACATTATCTTTTGCCTCTCTTACATCCTTCCTTCTGAAGTAGTCCCCACACAAATCGATCTGTCTACTGAAATCTTCTTACTGCTTATCTTCTTTAAAATCTGAAGTTTTAATTTGGTTTGGTCCCAAAAAAATGAGATTTTTTTTTTTTTTTTTTGGCCATCTTCTTGAAGAAAATACATTGTTTTAAACGTTTAGTAAATTATACGATTTTATTTTTTTTTAATATGGATTTTAGAACGGAGTTTTGCTAACAGGGCTCGTGATTGATTCTGAAGAAAGTGGAGGGTCTAACATATGAAGGCCCCTCATGGTTGGTAGAGTGATTGGAGGTGAATGATGATAAAGGCTCAATTCTTTGATGTTCTTGGGCCAATGAGAATGGGGGATTTCTTGGAGGCAGGGCCAAATGCCCATTGAAAAGTTTTAATGATCTTCTCTATTAGCATTTTCTGGGGCCAACTTATTGTGGAAGGTGATTCTTGAAATGATGTGTCCTTTGGCATCACAAGCAACTATAGCGTTGGCCACCATCTGTTATGGTTGAGGAGATAACACCATTTTCATGTTGAACATTTAGTTTACCTGAAAAGGAGAAGGTAATGTCATGGACGATACCTCAGCCACGGAACATGTTCACGATCTGCTCTGTAATGGGAATTATTTCCCTATTTTGTACTGTTTGTCTTAATTCTTTGAAAAACCCTACACTAATTCTCAGAAAGAAAAGTTCAGTCATAAGAGATTAATGACAGGTATGGAATCTTTTCTTCTTCTTTTTTTCTAGAAGGACGATGATAGTTCATTAGGAGGGGAAGAGAATTCCTAATACAGAGGCGAAGCTGAGCCCTGGATCTCACAAGATCAATAACCAGAGGATTTAGGCTTCCGGAAGAAGCGGTAAACAAAATGACAGGTAGAGAATCCTACCCACCAAAGGGGGCAAGATCAATGGTGCTAGTGATAATGAGAGTTGACGTAGGAGTCTTTGAAGTTGAATCTACAACACAGAGACAGGAAGTACAGATGACTCTTCATTTTCTGAATCCACAACACATACAAGTCCAGCCAGCAATTTATAGAACGATACACAATATACATAGTTTTGCATTTTTGGCATTCAGATATGTAGAGGTTCCTAAGTTTTAGTTAATGAGTGCCACTATGAGTCTTATTTGGTTTCCATTCTCGTTCTTCTTTTATGACAACCTTAATACAGTTTTTTTAGTTGAATTAGGAAGGCCCATACATTGGCCAGTAGGAATCATGCCTTGGTTTCAATGTAATTTAAGTAGGATCGTAAACAAGGCTACAGAAAATACAATACATAGTGCTTCTGTAGTCTCTAGTGAGATTCCACATAGTGCTCCTCTAGACTGCGGTGAGATTCCTCCACTATACTCCTGCTGCAAAGTTATCAGCAATTTGAAGCAATTAAAGGTGGATTGAGCTCTTTTAATTGGTACATCTTCCAACTCCTTTCAATTGAATCCATTTTCCATCTTATACTCTTAATGTTTCATCACATTGTCTTGGTTTTGCTCAATCTTAAACCTCCAGACACTAAACCTTCTTCAAATTTCCATCTTATAATTCTTATTGTTTTATCACATTGTCTTGGTTTTGCAAAATCCGGAACCTCTAGATACTATAGCCTTCCTCCAAACATTCAACTGGAACTTGTGAGCACGCTCGTCTCATTAGGCAGCACCACGCCATCCACAAACAACACCAACAAGGGACCTCATCCTGAATATTAGTGGTTAATTCATCTATAACAGATGCAAACATGGGCTTAATGGTTGCCCCCTAATGAAGACCATAGTTCTAAATTTCAGTGGATCAACTCAAAGATCAGTTGATGCCACTCGACTCAACTGGATTTCAAGCTGAGTCATTTAGAAACTCAATCCCAAGTGTGACTCAATCTTGACCCAATGGCACTAGCTGAATTGGTCAACTCAATGCAACTCACAACAACTCAACCTGAGTTTCGAGTGTGCGACCATTGTCAGAGAGGAAAGCATAAGCTCCACATCAGTTTATTTTAGAATCTTTATATATTTTAACCATACATAACGATTTTAAGCATTTACAAAAACTTAAGATATTATTAATTTAACTATTAAATATCAAGTAAAGACCCATCTAACCCTCACTCGGACGCAAGTCGGCTGGAAATCAAATCAGGTAGAATTTTTAGGTTTTCGAACTATGATGAGGACCCCCCAAACAGGTACTTGGTAGCATGATAAAATTCCTATGAGCCATTTATCATGTATGTCACATGAATGCAAGTGGTGTCAGCAACAAGGTATCAAAAAACACGATACCATGCCAGCAGCACTCTAAACATATATAGAAATCCTGCCTTTGTAGGTGCAGTTTCTATTGACCAGAGATCCTTTTAATTAAATTTTTTTTTTTTAAGGTGCATGGCCCCTTAAATATGAGGATGACAATATTGTGTACCTGAGAACATAACCAGGATACAATGTTGATATCACTTCCTTGAAGGGCTGAGGTGAATGCTTCCCCATACTTACGTTCAGATATCAATCTTTCCAGCTCTTTCTTTGGATCCAAAGTTGCCTCGACCTGTTGCACAGTCATGGCCTGCACAAAATCAGCACTAAACAGCCTAAAAACTGATAATATTCAATAACAGCTTACTTCCACCAACTGAAGCACACTAAAGCATTACAACCAATCAATGATAATGAAAAAAACAGGAAGACCTAGGTGATGAACTGGCTTTAATTACCTTGTCATTTAGCCCACTCAACGGTCCATCGCTTTGTTGTGCAGCCAAGGGATTCATCACTTTCTGATTTGCACCACCTGCCATGAAAGCTAAGAGATTACGCTGGCCATCAGCTAGTTCACCACTTAAGGTTTGGGTGATGGATGATGCAGAGCTCATTGCATCCTGCAATTTGAAAGCATAGTTAATCTTAAAAAGTGAGTGAGATGCATGCTTACATGCATGCGTGTGAAAAGCAGACAACTTAACAAAGCAAAGAGCCTCTTGTATTTGCCCATATACATGCATACACCAAGGAGAAAATCAGGGAGAGCGGATGTCATATGAAACATCCCGCTGAGCCCCACACGTCGATTTATAGGTCAAGCTTATTCAACAAACATCTATAGTTGATCCAGCCTCATGCAGAAAATATATACCACATCGAAGACAAAAGCACTGAGCTCCAGTTCTTAAGATGCAATTCTAAAAATCAGAAAGCCCATGCTACGGAATTTAAAATTTTACCCTCAAAACAAGAGCTAACGGAGAATGTGCGGATTCAAACTGCTATTGTGCAGCACTAGTGTGTTCTATGATCCCCTTCTGAATTGCAGCATCAACTTGCTTAAACATTGCTTTGCAGGCCTGCTCAAATGCAGGAATCAGTGAAGATTCCAAGCTAGCCCTGAGCGCATCCTGCGTGAATTTTTCAGATATTTCTGATTAGTGGTAAAAATTTCATGGATGAAATGCACTTCCACATGAGGCATTTAGTTAAATTTGAGATGGAGGTAGTGCGCTGAGTACTGTTAATTTTCATGGACACATGATATGACACTCAATCATGAAAATGGTGGTCTCTCTCAACTATGAAGAATTCAAATTTTGTAATTTTTCGTATCTTTTTCGTTACATAGTGATTGTATATAACAGCAAACATTACTCATATTTTTAGTATACACAAATCTCGTTATTAAGCATAGAAAATCTTGGCTATAATTGCTGATTCCGTTGGGCTGTAGTTGACCCTATGACATAGGGATTTTCACCCCTTAATTTGCTCCTCTAATCTTCGGAAGACAACTCATGCCAACACTCCCCCTCAAGTTGGTGCATATATGTCTATCATGCCCAACTTGCCAAGTGAGTTGTGAAAACTCCTACTACATACAGCTTTTGTTAGAATATCTGCCAGCTGGTCTTCAGATTTCACAAAAGGAAACTGAATTGTCTTCTCTTCGAGATTTTGTTTGATAAAATGCCGATCAACTTCTACATGCTTGGTCCGATCATGCTGAACTGGGTTATGTGAAATGCTAATCGCCGCCTTATTATCACAAAATAGATTCATCTCGCAATTAGGGGTAAACCCAATCTCAGATAAAAGTCTCTTGAGCCAGAGAAGCTCGCATAGTCCTTTGGCCATTCCCCGAAATTCTGCTTCTGCACTTGATAACGCTACTACCTTCTGTTTCTTACTCCTCCAGGTGACTAGGTTCCCTCCAACAAATGTGAAATAGCCTGAAGTAGACTTCCTGTCTGATATGCTTCCTGCCCAGTCAGCATCTGTATAGCCTTCAACATTTAGATGACCATTCTTTGAAAACAGAAGTCCTTTTCCAGGGGACGACTTCAAGTATCTGAGAATCTGCATTACAGCATTCATATGATCTTCACTTGGGCAATGCATGAATTGGCTAACCACACTTACCGCATAGGCAATGTCAGGTCGCGTGTGCGATAGATAAATCAATTTGCCAACCAATCTTTGATATCTGCCTTTGTCTGTTGGAACTTGGTCTGGATATTCCCCAAGTCGGTGATTCTGGATTATTGGTACATCAGCAGGTTTGCAATCTAGTAGCCCGACCTCAGCTAGCAGATCCAAAACATATTTCCGCTGAGAAAGGAATATTCCTTTATTAGATCTAGCAACTTCGATCCCCAAGAAGTACTTGAGCCCCCCTAAGTTCTTCATCTCGAACTCTGATGCTAATTGTTCTTGAAGTCTTGCAATCTCGTCTGCATCATCTCCTGTAATGATCATATCGTCAACGTAGACAATTAGTATTGTGATCCTACCTTGTCGACGTTTAAGAAATAGGGTGTGATCAGAGTTGCTCTGTTGGAAGCCATATTTTTTCATTGCCAAACTCAGTCTCCCGAACCAGGCTCGAGGAGATTGTTTCAAGCCATATAGAGTCTTCCGCAATTTGCACACAACCTTGGCTTCAGAATTAGCCATATACCCTGGAGGGATATCCATGTAAATTTCTTCTTCGAGATCACCATGAAGAAATGCATTTTTTACGTCAAGCTGATGTAATGGCCAATCACGGTTCGCAGCAAGAGATAATAGAACTCTAACCGTGTTCAGTTTAGCCACTGGTGAGAAGGTTTCTTGATAATCGACTCCATATGTCTGTGTATAACCTTTGGCAACTAATCTTGCTTTGTATCTTTCGATCGACCCATCTGCCTTGTATTTGATGGAGAAGACCCATTTGCATCCCACCGTCTTCTTTCCTTCGGGTAATGAGACAAGTACCCATGTCTCCTTTTTTAGTAAGGCCTCTATCTCTTCCTTCATGGCTTGAACCCATCTAGGATCCCTTAACGCCTCTTCAACACTGGTAGGAATGTGATGAGATGAAAGATCGTCGGCAAGACTTTTCACTGGTTTCGAGAGCTTTTCAGTGGATACATAATTGGCGATAGGATATCTCGACCGTTGCTCTTCCACCTCAGGAGAGTATCGATTTGGTGGCTTGCCACGATTATGCCTGAAAGGTAACCCATAACCAACAGGAGCAGGAGTATTGATGGTGTTAGAAATTTGAGGTGTAACTGAAGAGCTTGGAGAGTTTACCTCAGTGATATTCTCAGGAGAAGGGTCAATGGATGCTGAGGAGTGAAAGGGGACTCTATGCGTCGTCTCTACCTCTGTAGGTGTCGTCTCTGTCTCTGTAGGCGTCGTCTCTGTAGTGCTTTCAATCGTATCCAGGTCATTGAACCCTGGCCAATCAAACCGCAGCCAGTTCATCTCTTCATCATGATTCTCCCCCTGAAGAGGAGAAGTGGATGTCTTGGAATTAAAGAAAGTCTCGGATTCCAGAAACGTGACATCCATCGACACATATGTACGCCGATGAGTAGGATCGTAGCATCTATACCCTTTTTTATGTATGCCGTAGCCCAAGAAGAGACACCGAATTGCACGAGGATCGATTTTAGTGCGTTTGTCCTTGTGGAGGTGAACATAGACAACACATCCAAAGACACGTGGTGGAATCATCAAGACTGAAGGTAAAGTAACAAAGGTGGATAATACTTGGAGAGGAGTCTGCATCTCGAGAACTTTCGACGGCATTCTGTTAATAACATGAACTGCCGTCATGACTGCATCCGCCCAATAATGGCTAGGCATATTAGCTCCAAGAATAAGGGCTCGAGCAGTCTCGAGGATATGGCGATTTTTCCGCTCGGCAACCCCATTTTGCTGCGGAGTTTGGGAACATGACATCTCATGAATCATTCCATGCTGGCGAAAGAAATCACGGAACTGAACATTCACATATTCGCCACCATTATCGGAGCGAAGAACCCGAGGCTTGGTGGAATATTGGGTGCAAATCATCTCATAAAAGGATCGAAATATATCAAAAACTTCATCTTTGTGTCTTAACAAATATAACCACGTCATCCTAGTGCAATCATCTACAAATATCACAAACCACTGATAGCCAAGCATTGTAGATTTAGGTGATGGACCCCACACATCAGAATGAATTAATGTAAATGGAGCCGCACTTTTATTAAAACTCAAAGGGTAAGTAGTCCGATGGCTTTTAGCTAGAATGCATGTTTCACATTTAAATTCCAAACTCGATATATCCGAAAACAAACCAGGAAATACATGCTTTAAATAACCGAATGAAGGATGACCTAACCGGCGATGCCAAAGCCAAATCTGCTCCTCTTTTGATTTATTCTGATGGGTAATCTGACATGCACGACCCATCTTGAAATCCTCCATGTAGTAGAGTCCCCCCTTCTCAATACCACGCCCAATGATCTCCTGGGTGAGAATATCCTGAAGAAAACAAACATCAGGGTAAATAATCACAACACATTTTAGCTCCTTGGTAATCTGGCTCACAGATAATAACTTATGGGAAAGAGAAGGGACAAGAAGTGTATTGGACAGAGGTAGATCTGGTGACAACACCACAGTACCCGCCCCGGATACCGAGCAACTTTTTCCATTAGCATTTACAATGCTCAATCTTCGAGGTGTAGACCATTGGGAGAAATCCTTTTCATCATAGGTCATATGGTCGGAGGCCCCTGAGTCAAGGATCCACTCATTATGGGCCTCCTCCACATTGGCCCCAAGTAGAATGGTACCTGTAGTGGCATTATGAGCTTCGGCTGGAATTAAAGAAAGAGTCGGCTCACTTGCAGCAACTGAAGCTTGGCCCACCAAAGCACCCTGGTCTGCCAGGGCAGCTTGGCCTGTAACCATTGGCCCACATTTGCCTGTGCCACTATCACGTTTTTTCTTTGCCTGTAACTCATGCCACCACTCGGGATAGCCATTGAGCTTGAAACACGTTTCCCGAGTGTGTTTAGAACCTCCACAATGAGAGCACTTCTGCCCGTCAGATGCAGTCTTTGACTTAGAAGTGGAAATCGGCTTTCCATTTTGGAGAAAACTCGGTGTAGGAGTTCCAATCTTTAAGCTTTTGGATACCATCACAGCACCCTGTGGTTCTTCGCTCGTGGTCCCTGTCATCACGGCTTGCCGTATCGCCTCCCGCCGAACATGAGCGTACACTTGCTCCACGGTGGGGAATGGTTGAATTTGCAGAATATCCCTCCGGATGCCGTCTAGCCGATCATCCAAGCCATCTAGGAAGATATACACCCGGTCTTCTTGCACCATGGTGTTATACTTTTGAATATCTGTCTGGCACTGCATCGGATTTGGCCTCCGGAAGTCAATTTCTCTCCACAATCCCTGCAGATTGTTGTAGTATCTCTCCAGTGAGCCACCCGCTTGCTTCAGACGTGTTACTCGACGCCGGAGGTCATACACTTGGGAGGCATCACTCCCATCGAAATAGGTCGTTGCTATGGCGTCCCACACCATTTTTGCTGTAGGAAATCTGATGAAATTTCCAATCAATGATGGATCCATGGAATTAATCACCCAACCCTTCACTATGGCGTTGTCGGTGCGCCATTTGCGGAAGTTTGGGTCTGTCGATGGAGGTTGGGGAAAATCACCGTTGATATACCCCAATTTGTCTTTACCAGATATGTACATTTCCACCACCTGAGACCAGAGTGCGTAGTTGGTCCCATCCAACTTAATCCCAATTGGTGCGGTGGTCATGTCGGTAGTCTGGGTCGGAGCTGAGGTTTTGGACAGTACCTCAGCCATTTTTGTATTGAATTCGGACAAGATAGAAGATGAGAAAGACTCGTCCGGATGCGAGTCTACATCAGCCATGATGCAGGGTGCTTGTCTCTGTTTTATGTTTTGGATGATAGAGGATAGGGAAGAAAGAATGGCTCTGATACCATCTCAACTATGAAGAATTCAAATTTTGTAATTTTTCGTATCTTTTTATTTACATAGTGATTGTATATAACAACAAACATTACTCATATTTTTAGTATACACAAATCTCGTTATTAAGCATAGAAAATCTTGGCTATAATTGCTGATTCCGTTGGGCTGTAGTTGACCCTATGACATAGGGATTTTCACCCCTTAATTTGCTCCTCTAATCTTCGGAAGACAACTCATGCGAACAGTCTCTTCTTTATTTTGTTGAACCTAGCATGCTTACTTACAGGTGGGACAAGACTCATCTTAATGCAAGCTAATCCACCGATATGGTGAGCCCCATCAAGGGATGGGCCTTGCCTTACTATCTCCCCTGGAATGATCCCATCCAATGAAAATGAACAGTAACAACTGAAAGTCAACATTTAACAGGGGCCAAATAGGGGAGGTGGGATCATCTGATGAAAGAAAGCCTCCCACCCACCAGGGGCACACCCTATGAACACTTTGGATCACCGGAAAGTGGACCCCACATTGACATTTTGTCAGGCTCAACAAAGTTCAACTGTGAACTGTATATTTCCTGTATTTTTCAAAATCTAATGAATATTACTTCCATATATGTTCATTGACAGTACTTTATTCATGCATACCTGAAAAGCTTGCTTTCCAGATGTTTGGAATTGTGCTTGAATTTGTCTGGCCACTGTTGCTTCAAGTTTCGAGTTAACTGATTTCTCCAACTGATTCACTGACATGTTTCCAACCCCTTTCTACAAAAGGACACATCAATCATACACTGATAATATGGAAAAATGATAACAATAATACAGGCAAGATTGCTTGCACTTGACAGGCATAAATTGACCTGAAATGAATCAGCAATAGCTGAAGATACGGTCTTCTCCAAAATTGGGGTAATTGCACGAGCTCCTGCTGGTCCTACTGCAGCTATTTCTTTCTTCAACGTCTTCTTGAACATGGCTGGCCACTTCGTGTTCATAGAGCCTGAGATTGAACTCGTTATCTGCTTTATGCGATCCCGTTCTAACTTCTGTTTCTCGTTCTCCTTTTGGATGCGGTCCCACAGAGCATCACAGTTTGACTTGAGAGCTTTCTCCATGCTCTGGCTGAGGGCCACCTCTACTCTTGTACCTTCTTTGGATACAGGAACAGCCACCAGAGACATCATTTGCTTCTGCATTTTCCTTTGAATCGTCATAAGCTGCAAAAAGAGGATACCACTCCAACATAAGAAAAAGGTGAATCTTTGTACATGTTTCTTTGCAGTATATTAGAAGATTTCATACTTTGAAAAAAAAAAAAAAAAAAAAAAAAAAAATCTAGTGCAAATTCCCACATGCTTCAAAACAGAAAACCTGCTGTCAATCATCTCAGAAATGAATCACTCATTCAGATAAGAAAAGGATATAATCTACAAATCCCTGCATGTCTATAAACAAATTTTTTTTTCTATAAATAGCTTTTATGAACCGATAACAGTTTTTTTTTTTTTTCCATATGAACATGAGCTAATAATTTCAGCGTTCAGTGAGAAGAATTGGCAGGTGTGAGTAACATGCTTGCACTTCATTCTCTGAAGTAGTTAGCTCATTGTCCATGTTGAATGCAGACAAAAAAAAAATTTGCGTGGAAATGTGCAAATATGGTAACATGATCTAGAACGAAATGACTTGTGCACATTTATCATGAAAATGAAAATCCAAGCATAAACAGGCTAGACAATCTAATTACTACTGGATAAAAGCATGCTAGCCTGCTTCGAGAAATTTATTGGCAAGTAGGATGAATGGATTGTTGAATTGGAATTGAGGGATATGCTCCTGGAATTGAGGGATATGCTCGATACCACGTCCAATGTGTTCTAAAAGAGACAGCCTTTGTTGTTCTTTTTTGCTTTGTCAGAGTTCAAATCTTAAGAGAACGAGTGATTTACACACAAACTAATATTTATTGAGATGATTATCCGTGATTTTCTCTGTTTTGTTATGATATATTTGTTAGTTTAGATTATTAGTAATTTGCTTTTATTGGAACCATGCAAATGTTCTTTCCTAATATTGTTTGTCTTTAATGTTTTCATTGTTGTATTAAATTTTTATTTCATGTTTAATCTTATTTATTTAATTAAAATCTTCACTTGTTTATGGAAATGTTCCTGTGCCTAGACCTTCGGAGTTAGTCGTGCCGGACGCTTGGCCACATGTCTAGGTAACACTGGCTACGGTGCTACAGCTACTTCCAAGTGTAGGCATCTAAATCCTACTCACCTCACAAGCTGATTTCCCATATAAGTGTGATATATGAGCCTACCATCAGGTAGGCCCCACCTGTACATTCAGTGGCAAGCAGGAGAGCAGATTGCGTATTGAGTAAACTATGTGGGGGCCACCATCATGTATTTATCTTATCCACCCTGTCCATCCGTATTTCCAGATCATTTTAGAGCATGAGCCCAAAACTGAAGCATATCCAAAGCTCAAGTAGACCACACCAGAGGAAACAGTGAGAAATGAAAGCCTACCATTGAAAAATTGTTGGGGGCCACTGAAGTTTTGGATCAAGCTGATATTTTTGTTTTCCCTACATCCATGTCTCTGTGACCTTATGAACATGTTGGATGACAAATAAACATCAGTGGACCCTAGGAAGGTTTCAACGGCTGACGTGATTAACCCCACTGTTTTCTATGGTGTGGTCCACTTGAGCATTGGATATGCTTCGGTTTTGGGCTCATGGACCTAAAATAAACTACTAAAACGGGTGGATGGCAAGGATAAGACACATACATCACATGTGGGCCCAACAGAGTTTACTCAATATGCAATCCTTTCTAAGCAAGCAGACAGGGCCTTCCAGGATGGGGCAAGCTACATGGGTGTGTTAAATGTATTTTTGCCAAGCTAGTTGGATAGAGTAGAATTCATATGACTACTCTCATAAGTAGCCATCACATTCTCCTAGCAACAAGATCCAGTCTAAGATATCAAATCCTACAGGAAGATGAGACTAAGAAGAGAATGAGTGATGAACTTGTATATTGGTAAGATGTACATTTTATCTCTCATTAATAAATATTTTGTGTAAGTCATAATAATTTTTCTTAGGATAAGAGATGTACAAGGTATGTTCATACATTGAAGTGTCAACTGCCTTCTATTGTGAATAATAGATGACGATGATATAAGTGATTTGACATTGTATCCATCTTCAGTCCTAAGAAATGAATACGAAATTATTATTTTTTTTTAATGAAATAACATAATTATTCTATTATTCTTCTACATAATTAATGTTATAACCTGATTAAAGGCCAAGTTGTGAAGACATGAGATCAGCTATACCTCACATGTGATGACTTACGTATTTTAAACATAATATATGCTTAATATAGTATAGTTTATGGCATGAATTCTAACCACATGTGCAGACCTGTTACCTACATAATAATTTGTTTGATCTAATCATTCATTGTGTGAGTGGCTAGTCTCATAGGTGATGTTTTATATCATTAACTACCATACTCTTATATATATGAAGATAAGATCAAGTGTTGTTACTTTAGTATATGATAACGAAGGTCCTTAAATTAGTAGTAGAACCCGATTATGCTAGGAGACTCTTGTGTAGATTAGCAGAATTCTCTATGCATCTTCACAGTCTTGTAGGTGACTCTTGTGTCTTTAGCTATCCTCCTTCTATAAGTAGGAGAATGAGATTGGTTGACAATGATGAATGTCCTTAAATTGGCCAGACTTTGTTAAATTAGGAAAGTAGCTTAGTCGATTCTAAATTACACATTTGTGTGAGGAAGATCTCATGATAGCTACACTAAGTTTCTAAGAGTACTAATACACACTTAAAGGCTTATGTATTGGCAATATCGAGTTTTTGATAAATTTTTTTAGAAATAATATTCTCTAAGAAAGTATATGTTATATACTATTACTTTAAAAGATATTTAAATCGATATATATAGTTTTCTAAACAAACTTGATAAGTTGGATAAGTGTGTATGTTGGCCACACACTCTAAATTGGGAGTGAACTCCATTTAATGTGGTCATGGGGACTAAAACATGCATAATAAAAATGAGATTAATGAGTGCTAGTGAGGTGGTGAATTAGTGCTGAAACATTTGTGAGAAGACAATAGTTCTTCAACCGGTCCGTGCTTTTAATTCTTATGATCGTTGTCTTTTACTTTGATTATTATATGACAAGCTAAATAGATAATTTATATTATGTCCATCATACAACACGATTGAGTGAGAGATGCTAGATATAGGTTCATTGGGCCCATTTGTGGGCAACCACTGGTAGATGAGTCCTACATATATATTTCTCTTCAATATCCCCCTTTCAATTTTCTCTCAAAATTTAAAAGTTTGAATTTTAAATTCAACGAGAAGAAGATTGAGGTATGAAAGAGATATAAAATGTGATAGCGATAAACCCTAATTCATCCAAACTCGTCACATATCATTTCCATCCATTCATCCCTTTATCATCCATCCTTTCATGAAAGTGGAAGTTTTCTTTAGTTAGAAGCATTCCAATGTAGAGAGTTTTCCAAAGAAATAATACTTATACTCCATTTGGCACGGTGGAATTAAGTGTAATCAGAAGTATCCAATTACCTCCAATTGGAGGTAAGTGTTTGAAATCACTTTATTTTGTTGTGAATCAGAGGTAATTGGAGTGAAATGCATGTTTTGTCCCCCTTTTAAAAATAGAAAGGTCCCACTGTTGAGACTCAAATATTGCATAATTTTCTCCATTTATATCTTGGTTTTATGAACATAAATCCACTTAATATTCTATTTTACTCATGTATGTGTTGCAAGGTGAATTTAAGTGTTTAGATTGAAAAATGGTGTTAAAAGCATGATTTTGATGCTCGAGAATTACCGAGGCAAGAGATGGATCTTAGGAGATCAAGATTTAAGAATTCACATACCAAAGATCCAAGAAAATCGAGTGAAGAATAAAGAAAATTGAAGATTTGAAGTGAAGAATCCTGAAATCGTCCTAAAAAAGTGTATTCTGAAGCTGTGAAGTTTATTTTGGAAAACTGCGCAGCAGGAAGTTTGTTTTAAACGAACTATGCAGCGATAAGTCTATTTTGGAAAAATACGTATATTTGAAGCGATTTCTAGAGTTTTTCAACTTTATACGAAAATTGGAGTTCCCTACTTATAAATAGGGGTTCCTAGGGCATTCCAAAATATTATTCAAGGCATTTAAAAGCAAAGTTTAGGGTTTTTAAAGAGTTTTTAGTTTTATTAAAGCTTTGTAAGTTGCTTTTTTTTTAGATCTTTTCTATTTGCATTTTCTTTCTTTATTTCTTGTTGCTTTTTATTTCTGCAATTTAATTATGTTTTTCTAAGTTCCTTCTAGCCCAAGCTAGAAGGGAAGCACATGGGTTTAATGTTTCTTTAGGATTATAATGATTGATTGTTTTAATGATGAGAAGAATGGTGTATGCATGTTATATATTATTTAGGTTTTGTTTTTTATCCTCTTGTGAGATCCATATGTTTCTATCATATGAGATCCACATTGATGGATAGGCTTACCCTAGATCAATCAGATTTCCTAGATAGGAGAGGTTCTCAACCTGTTATATTTCTTTGATATTCATTATCTTATAGATATTGAATACTTAAAATCACTGATGCTTGAGAATATATATCAATGGTGCAAATCCATAATTTTCTAATATTTTATATCATTTATTAAAATACTTAAACTGTTTTATTTTCCGACTAGGCTGACCATAGTGCTCATATCCTAGTTGTGTTATCCAAGTCATCATGATTTTAGAACATTAATGTATGTGTAGAACTTTGAAGCTTGGGTGTTATTTTATTCAATTGAATTACATCCATTCAAAAATCTCAAAATCAAATCATCAGATTAATTTTTATTACTTAGTTTATTTTGTGTTTGATTTTTTTCTTCTCACAATTCATCTCCCTGTGGGATCGATCCCGTATTCGCGGGATACTACTTACGAACCTCTGCACTTGGAGGCAAGCAATCAAGTTTTTGGCGCAGTTGCCGGGGAGAGACTTGAAGAGATCAGATCTGTGCAAGATAGCTAAGGTAAGTTTTTTTTTTTTTAAGGTAAGTTCTCTTCTAAACCTTCCAAATTTTCTGTAGATTTTTTTTCTTCTTTTCTTTTCTTTTTCTTTGAAAACAAATTCAGTTGGGTCTTTCAAGCACTAACTATGACATAAGGTTGCCCTGCTTGAGATTTCATCACCCAAGTGCTATGATTGTCCTACAGTTGTTGTTTGATCACAAAGATCATCCGCTGAATCTATTTTCCAGATTAGCATAGTTTAAACTCTGCATTAGTTTTACTTTTGTTGATTTATTTATTTATTATTTTTTTTTTTTTGTGGATTGAACCCTCATGGTCGGCTCTGCCGCTTAGGTTGTTGATTTTTTTTTTTTTTTTTGTGGACTGAACCCTCATGGTCAGCCCTGCCGCCTGGGTTGTTGATTTAATTTTTTGTTTTGTGGACTGAACCTTCATGGTCGGCTCTGCCGCCTAGGTTGTTGATTTATTTTTTTTGCTTTGTGGACTAAACCCTCATGGTCGGCTCTGTCGCCTGGGTTATTGGTTAAGTTTTTATTTTTATTTTAAGTATCATACTTGTTATTTGCATTAGTGGTATTTGTTGTGTGGTGTGGATGGTTTATGTCCCGTTGGAGTAGGGATCAAAACAATCGACTCTCCTCTGAAGGGGGACTAGTTCCAGGCTTTAATCATTCACTTAGAAGAGGCACTCAACATCACTTGGATTCCATGGCAGACCCAGTTGATAATCCAAATCCAAATATGCTAGATCCAACTATAAATCAAAATAGAGAAAATCAATTTAATCCTCCTCTTGAGGATGAAAATGAAGTTTATAGGAATGTGTTAAACCAACCACGGACTTTACGTGAACATTTACACCCTGAGAGATCAACTTTACCATCTTGCATAGTATTCCCTGCTTACATAGGGAACATTGATTTTAAACCAGGTGTGATTCAAATAATTCCTAAATTTCATGGCTTAGATTCTGAAAGCCCCTACTTGCACCTCAAGGACTTTGAGGGAGTAATTGCAACGGTGCAAGTAAACAATGACAATAGGGATGTACTTAAGCTTAGGTTATTCTCATTTTCTCTAAAGGATCGGGCCAAAGCATGACTCAACTCTCTAAGACCTAATATCATTACTTCATGGCAAGCCTTAAGTAGAGAGTTTTTGAAAAAGTTCTTTCCCGAGCACAAAACAAATGCACTAAAACAAGAAATCATGTTATTCTCCCAAAAGGGGAATGAACTGTTTTTTCAAGCTTGGGAGTGCTTCAAAGACCTTCTAATTACTTGTCCACATCATGGTTATGAACCATGACACGTGATTGATGCTTTCCGAAAGGGGCTCACCATGGATACCCGTCAGTTCATAGAGATGATGTGTGGTGGAACCTTTCTTGACAAAGATCATAATGAGGCTTGGGATTTTCTAGATATGTTAGCAGAGAATACGCAGACATGGGATGTCTCTGCTAAATCAGACCAAACTAAACCCGTTCCTAGAGAGAAAGCGGGGATGTATGTCCTAAGAGAGGAAGACGACCTTAATGCAAAATTCCCTGCATTGGCTAGAAAGGTCGAAGCCTTGAAAATTATGAAGGTTGATATGGTTAAAGCAAACACTTCCTTAGGTAATTTTTGTAGCATTTGTGGTGGTATAGACCATGACACAAAAGATTGTCCAATGATCTCAGTTGTACAAAATATCACGCATGAGCATGATCAAGCAAATGTTATAAATAACTATCAAAGGTCAGTTATGCGACCTTTGATAGTTATTACTAGACCCTTGACTAATCTTCTTCAAAAGGATGTTCCATTTAAGTGGACAGATGAGTGTGCAAATGTCTTTAATAAAATTAAATCATCTCTTACCAATGCACCTATCATACGTCCACCAGATTGGACACTTCCTTTTGAACTAATGTGTGATGCAAGTGATTATGCCATAGGGGCTGTTTTGGGCCAAAGGAAAGATAAACGGCCCTACGTTATTCACTATGCGAGTAGAACTCTAAACTCGGCCCAAGTAAACTACTCAACAACTGAAAAAGAGTTACTTGCAGTAATTTTTGCTTTGGATAAGTTTAGGTCCTACTTGCTGGGATCTAAAGTGGTCATTTTCACGGACCACTCGGCTTTGAAATACTTGTTATCTAAGAAGGATGCAACGCCGAGACTATTGAGATGGATCCTCCTACTCCAAGAATTTGACTTAGAGATAAAAGATAAGAAAGGAGTAGAAAACGTAATGGCCGATCACCTTTCTAGATTGGTGTTAGATGATTCCACTGAGGAGATGCATATCCAGGACAATTTCCCTGATGAACAATTATTTGCGCTCTCCAAATTGCATTGGTATACGAATATAGTGAATTATCTTGTAAAAGGAAAAATGTCATATCATTGGAAGTCACAAGATAGGAAGCGTTTTGAAACCGAGGTTAGGAACTTCTTCTGGGATGACCCATATTTATATAAATATGGGACTGATCAAATTTTTAGACGTTGTGTCCCAGAGGATGAAGTTCAGAGTGTTATTTCTTTTTGTCACATGGAAGCATGTGGTGGCCATTTTTCTGCTAAGAAAACTACTGCAAAAATCCTGCAGTGTGGTTTTTACTGGCCTACCATGTTTAAAGACACCCATGCTTTCTGTGTTACTTGTGATAGATGTCAAAGGTTGAGAAGAGTGTCCCGGCACAACATGATGCATTTATCCCCAATTTTACCATTGGAGATTTTTTATTGTTGGGGTATTGATTTTATGGGCCCATTTCTAACTTCTTTTAGATTTCTTTATATATTGGTTGGTGTGGACTATGTTTCAAAGTGGATCGAGGCAATTCCAAGTAGGACCAATGACAATAAAGTGGTCATACGATTCCTCAAGAAAAATATTTTTTCTAGATTTGAAATTCCAAAGGCCATCATTAGTGATGGTGGGTCTCACTTTTGCAATAGGACATTTGAGGCTTTGATGAAGAAATATGGCATCAAGCATAAAGTGAGCACCCCATACCACCCACAAACGAGTGGACAAGCTGAGATTTCTAATCGGAAAATCAAACACATTTTAGAGAAAACTATAAGGCCAGATAGGAAAGATTAGTCCCTCAGACTATCCGACGCTTTATGGGCTTATAGGACTGCATATAAGACCCCGATTGGAATGTCTCCATACAGATTAGTGTATGGGAAGGCTTGCCACTTGCCTATGGAATTGGAACATAGAGCCTACTGGGCAATAAAGAAATTAAACTTTGATATGGACCAAGCAAGTGGACAAAGGAAATTAGAGTTGAATGAATTAGAGGAGCTGAGGAGAGACTCCTATGAATATTCTAAAATCTACAAAGAGAGGACCAAAGCTTTTCATGACAAAAATATTCTGAGGAAGAATTTTGAACCTCAGCGAAAGGTCCTATTGTACAATTCCCGTCTCCAGTTCTTTCCGAGAAAGTTAAGATCAAGATGGACAGGCCCCTTTATTGTGAAGAATGTTTATACTCATGGGGCTGTTGAAATTGAGAATCCACATAATGGCAATGTATACAAGGTTAATGGTCAGAGATTGAAGCCTTATGTGGAAAACTTTCATTTGGGAGATGAGTCCTTCCCTCTTCATGAGCCAGAATATTCAGATTGATGCTCCTAGTCTGACAGAGCGTTTATGTAAGATTTGTATCATATTCAATTCTTTTTAGTATCACATAGCAGGTGACTTTTTCATGGTAGGTACTATCCACCCTTTCTTTTATTTTTATTGTTCTCTGCATTACATTGGGGACAATGTAGATTTTAAGTTGGGGGGTGTGGATAGTCATCCATGTGATTTTTTTTTATTTTTATTTTTGTTTCAGTTTATTTTATTATTTTTAAGTTTAATTTTATTTTTTTAGGTTTATGGAAAAAAAATTCAACATGTTCAAAATAATATTTTTATATACAAGAATGTGAACATTATATTATGCGAATTCCAAAGGCAAAGTTAATACTTATTCTAGGTTGATAGTAGTCAGAATTCTGATAACTGAAAATTATAAACTTGAGTTCAATTATCTAATCACTAGTTTAAAGTGAGTTGTAATTTGATGTACTAAATTCACAATACACCCTAGCTAACTAAGTGAGGAATATGATATGTGAACTAGAATAACAACTTTTGATTCAAATAAGGTTTAATGAACTAGTATCATTGATATATGCTTAAAGATAGAATATTGAAGAAGAAGAAAAAAAAGTGATGGAAAAAGAAAATTTTATTATAGAGCATAAATGCAATGACCATAACAATCGTGTCAGTAATCCGGAGTAAGGATACCTAAGTATCCATTACTGTTACCATTACAAGTACGATACCTTAGGTTATGAAGCAAACCCAGTGGGAATCTTGATCTAAGGGTGGTCTATAATAATGAGGATATGATGATAAAAAAAAAATGACATGAAAAAAATGAGATAACTAGAGATTTCATATTCTTGGAATGATCGAAAGGAGTTAGGATAGGGAACATGCATATTTCTCAAAGTTAGACTAGTGTCACGGAGCACCTAAGGATATTGGATCATAACTATTCTAACTTTTGATTAGGTCTCTGAACTCAAGGATGTAATGGATTAGGAAATTGATATTCTAACTAACTTCAAACTTAGGGTAAGTATTTTTTTTTTTTTGGAATTCATATGATGAATGGAGGCATAATTGTATAAATTTCTGAGTGTTGAATTATTTTTCATGTTTTCAATGTTTGTGGGTAACATTTCTGGAAACCCTCACGTGACTATAACTCGTTCACTAAGGGAAACTTAGGGGTTTAAAGGCTTGTTGCATATGCTAAATGCAATCGAGATTACCTGCGAAAGTGGTGTAGTTAGAATTATTATTATTATTATTATTATTATTATTATTATTATTATTATTATTATTATTATTTTCATTTTAATTTTGTTTCTAAAATTAGTTTTTTTTTCGCTTATTTTGCTCGGGACTAGCAAAATGCTGGTTTGAGGGTGTGTTGAGACTCAAATATTGCATAATTTTTCCCATTTATATCTTGGTTTTATGAACATATATCCACTTAATATTCTATTTTACTCATGTATGTGTTGCAAGGTAAATTTAAGTGTTTGGATTGAAAATTGGTGTTAAAAGCATGATTTTGATGCTCGAGAATTACCAAGGCAAGAGATGGATCTTAGGAGACCAAGATTTAAGAATTCACATGCCAAAGATCCAAGAAAATCGAGTGAAGAATAAAGAAAATTGAAGATTTGAAGTGAAAAATCCTGAAATCATCTTGAAAAAGTGTATTCTGAAGCTGTGAAGTTTATTTTGAAAAACTGCGCAGCAGGAAGTCTGTTTTAAACAAACTATGCAGCGAGAAGTCTATTTTAGAAAAATATGTATATTTGAGGCGATTTCTAGGGTTTTTTAACTTTATACGAAAATTGGAGTTCCCTACTTATAAATAGGGGTTCCTAGGGCATTCCAAAATATTATTCAAGGCATTCAAGAGCAAAGTTTAGGGTTTTTAAAGAGTTTTTAGTTTTATTAAAGCTTTATAAGTTGTTTTTTTTTTTTAGATCTTTTCTATTTGCATTTTCTTTCTTTATTTCTTGTTGCTTTTTATTTCTGCAATTTAATTATGTTTTTCTAAGTTCCTTCTAGCCCAAGCTAGAAGGGAAGCACATGGGTTTAATGTTTCTTTAAGATTATGATGATTGATTGTTTTAATGATGAGAAGAATGGTGTATGCATGCTATCTATTATTTAGGTTTTGTTTTTTATCCTCTTGTGAGATCCATATATTTCCATCATATGAGATCCACATTGATGGATAGGCTTACCCTAGATCAATCAGATTTCTTAGATAGGAGAGGTTCTCAACCTGTTATATTTCTTTGATATTCATTATCCTATAGATATTGAATACTTAAAATCACTGACGCTTGAGAATATATGTCAATGGTGCAAATCCATAATTTTCTAATATTTTATATCATTTATTAAAATACTTAAACTGTTTTATTTTCCGACTAGGCTGACCATAGTGCTCAGATCCTAGTTGTGTTATCCAAGTCATCATGATTTTGGAACATTAACGTATGTGTGGAACTTTGAAGCTTGGGTGTTATTTTATTCAATTGAATTACATCCATTCAAAAATCCCAAAATCAAATCATCAGATTAATTTTTATTACTTAGTTTATTTTGCGTTTGATTTTTCTCTTCTCACAATTCATCTCCCTGTGGGATCGACCACGTATTCACGGGATACTACTTACGAACCTCTGCACTTGGAGGCAAGCAATCACCCACAAGTAATAAATGTGTCATTAGGCTACTAATCCATTGTACAGTTAACACGTTGATGATATCCCAAAACAATCCAATTATTAACTGCATCACTAATCACACCACTTGAATTATCAAAACAGTAAACATTGGTAATCTAAATGCACAGTTAAAAAATGTTGGCAAATTGCTTGTTTGTGATTGTTATGTTTGTGGCCCACTCGAGGCTCGGATTGTCCTCATTTTTGGTGAAAATATATATTTCAATGGGCTTGTTACAATATCTCTATCAAATATAACATATGTATGCGAATTTTGAATATTAAAGCTTACTTGGTTAATCAAATTCAGGTTCATGTGCATATACTAAAGAATTCCAACGCATTCCAATTACAAGCATTCAAACACAATTTTTGGATTCCAATGCATTCCAATTACAAGCATTCAAACACAATTTTTGAATTCCAATGCATTCCAATTACAAACTGCCAAACATAACTGAGGATTCCATTGTAATTGTAAATTAGATTCTAATGCATTCCAATTACAAGCTTTCAAACAACTCCCAGCTTTTCTCACACTCTCCTATTCTTTACACACACACCCTCTTCGTTGTTTTCTGTACAGCCTTCCTACAACAACCAAAAGGCCTGAACAGTTTGTGCACAAATGAGAAAGAGAAATGTCATTTGCAGGTCTTCAATACTGAATTGATTGCACGCATTATGAGGCGGATGCTGCTTCTTTCAGCTGTGGTGGTGGTCGGGAGCACCCGCTGGTGGTCCAATATCTGATGAACCTGTTCAAATATCGGCCGCCCGTGCGCCGCAATTGTTGGGTCCACTGGATCTATAGCAACAACAACGTCTCCCATCCAATCTAGCTTCTGGGAGGTCTTGTTTCCAATATCGCATGCTAGCTGTTGGAGAAGGGATAGCAGGACTCCTTGACTCAGAGGAAGAGGAAGAACTGATAGAATCGCTTGCAAATCAACCTGAAGAATGAGTAGGATAGGCAGATAACATTAGAACATTGATTTTTCTCCATGACAGGAGTTTTGAGAGGCACTAACAATATTTATATGATAAAAAAAGCCCTCATTATACACGAATTCTGTGTGGTGGCTCCATCTAACATGTACCACACTTACGTCAAAAGAATAGTAGGGGGAAATGTTCAGGTTTAAATAGGTCTCTATCATTAAAACTTAAGTCAAATGTTTGGTGTAAAAAATAAATAAATAAATAAAAATGCCACAAATACAGAAAAAGAAGAGTTTGGGTTTAACACGGTTCCAATTCAATAAAATGGAATTAAAAAAATAATAATAATAGTAATAATAGCAATATATGCATGTGTTATACTTAAAATAAGATTAAAGTAAAACTTTCAATTAAAATGCTTCAATCTTCTAAATGCTTAAGCAATTATGTATATAGGAAATTGAACATTGGGTTAACATTATCTTTTGCCTCTCTTACATCCTTCCTTCTGAAGTAGTCCCCCCCACACAAATCAATCTGTCTACTGAAATTTTCTTACTGCTTATCTTCTTTAAAATCCGAAGTTTTAATTTGGTTTGGTTGGGCATCTTCTTGAAGAAAATACATTGTTTTAAACATTTAGTAAATTATACGATTTTTTTTTTTTTAATATGGATTTTAAAACGGAGTTTTGCTAACTGGGCTCGTGATTGATTCTGAAGAAAGTGAAGGAGGGTCTTACAAATGAAGGCCCCTCATGGTTGGTAGAGTGATTGGAGGTGAATGATGATAAAGGCTCAATTCTTTGATGTTCTTGGGCCAATGAGAATGGGGGATTTCTTGGAGGCAGGGCCAAATGCCCATTGAAAAGTTTTAATTATCTTCTCTATTGGCATTTTCTGGGGCCAACTTATTGTGGAAGGTGATTCAAGAAATGATGTGTCCTTTAGCATCACAAGCAACTATAGCCTTGGCCACCATCTGTTATGGTTGAGGAGATAACACCATTTTTATGTTGAACATTTTGTTCACCCAAATGCAAAAGGAGAAGGTAATGTCATGGACGATACCTCAGCCACGGAACATGTTCACGATCTGCTCTGTAATGGGAATTATTTCCCTATTTTGTACTGTTTGTCTTAATTCTTTGAAAAACCCTATACTAATTCTCAGAAAGAAAAGTTCAGTCATAAGAGATTAATGACAGGTATGGAATCTTTTCTTCTTCTTCTTCTTTTCTAGAAGGACGATGATAGTTCATTAGGAGGGGAAGAGAATTCCTAATACAGAGGCGAAGCTGAGCCCTGGATCTCACAAGATCAATAACCAGAGGATTTAGGCTTCCGGAAGAAGGGGTAAACAAAATGACAGGTAGAGAATCCTACCCACCAAAAGGGGGCAAGATCAATGGTGCTAGTGATAATGTGAGTTGACGTAGGAGTCTTTGAAGTTGAATCTACAACACAGAGACAGGAAGTACAGATGACTCTTCATTTTCTGAATCCACAACACATACAAGTCCAGCCAGCAATTTATAGAACAATACACAATATACATAGTTTTGCATTTTTGGCATTCAGATATGTAGAGGTTCCTAAGTTTTAGTAATTGAGTGCCACTATGAGTCTTATTTGATTTCCATTCTCTTTCTTCTTTTATGACAACCTTAATACAGTTTTTTTAGTTGAATTAGGAAGGCCCATTCATTGGCCAGTAGGAATCATGCCTTAGTTTCAATGTAATTTAAGTAGGATCGTAAACAAGGCTACAGAAAATACAATACATAGTGCTTCTGTAGTCTCTAGTGAGATTCCACATAGTGCTCCTTTAGACTGCGGTGAGATTCCTCCACTATACTCCTGCTGCAAAGTTATCAGCAATTTGAAGCAATTAAAGGTGGATTGAGCTCTTTTAATTGGTACATCTTCCAACTCCTTTCAATTGAATTCATTTTCCATCTTATACTCTTAATGTTTCATCACATTGTCTTGGTTTTGCTCAATCTTAAACCTCCAGACACTAAACCTTCTTCAAATTTCCATCTTATAATTCTTATTGTTTTATCACATTGTCTTGGTTTTGCAAAATCCTGAACCTCTAGATACTATAGCCTTCCTCCAAACATCCAACTGGAACTTGTGAGCACGCTCGTCTCATTAGGCAGCGCCACACCATCCACAGACAACACCAAGGAGGGACCTCATCCTGAATATTAGTGGTTAATTCATCTATAACAGATGCAAACATGGGCTTAATGGTTGCCCCCTAATGAAGACCATAGTTCTAAATTTCAGTGGATCAACTCAAAGATCAGTTGATGCCACTCGACTCGACTGGATTTCAAGCTGAGTCATTTAGAAACTCAATTCCAAGTGTGACTCAATCTTGACCCAATGGCACTAGCTGAATTGGTCAACTCAATGCAACTCACAACAACTCAACCTGAGTTTCGAGTGTGCGACCATTGTCAGAGAGGAAAGCATAAGCTCCACATCAGTTTATTGTAGAATCTTTATATATTTTAACCATACATAACCATTTTAAGCATTTACAAAAACTTTAGATATTATTAATTTAACTATTAAATATCAAGTAAAGACCCATCTAACCCTCACTCGGACGCAAGTCGGCTGGAAATCAAATCAGGTAGAATTTTTAGGTTTTCAAACTATGATGAGGACCCCCCAAACAGGTACTTGGTAGCATGATAAAATTCCTATGAGCCATTTATCATGTATGTTACATGAATGCAGGTGGTGTCAGCAACAAGGTATCAAAAAACACGATACCATGCCAGCAGCACTCTAAACATATATAGAAATCCTGCCTTTGTAGGTGGAGTTGCTATTGACCAGAGATCCTTTTAATTAATTTTTTTTATAAAAAAAGGTGCATGGCCCCTTAAATATGAGGATGACAATATTGTGTACCTGAGAACACAACCAGGATACAATGTTGATATCACTTCCTTGAAGGGCTGAGGTGAATGCTTCCCCATACTTACGTTCAGATATCAATCTTTCCAGCACTTTCTTTGGATCCAAAGTTGCCTCAACCTGTTGCACAGTCATGGCCTGCACAAAATCAGCACTAAACAGCCTAAAAATTGATAATATTCAATAACAGCTTACTTCCACCAACTGAAGCACATTAAAGCATTACAACCAATCAATGATAATGAAAAAATAAAAATAAAAAACAGGAAGACCTTGTTATTTAGCCCACTCAAAGGTCCATCGCTTTGTTGTGCAGCCAAGGGATTCATCACTTTCTGATTTGCACCACCTGCCATGAAAGCTAAGAGATTACACTGGCCATCAGCTAGTTCACCACTTAAGGTTTGGGTGATGGATGATGCAGAGCTCATTGCATCCTGCAATTTGAAAGCATAGTTAATCTTAAAAAGTGAGTGAGATGCATGCTTACATGCATGCGTGTGAAAAGCAGACAACTTAACAAAGCAAAGAGCCTCTTGTATTTGCCCATATACATGCATACACCAAGGAGAAAATCAGGGAGAGCGGATGTCATATGAAACATCCCGCTGAGCCCCACACGTCGATTTATAGGTCAAGCTTATTCAACAAACATCTGTAGTTGATCCAGCCGCATGCAGAAAATATATACCACATCGAAGACAAAAGCACTGAGCTCCAGTTGTTAAGATGCAATTCTAAAAATCAGAAAGCCCATGCTAAGCATTGAGAAAGGGAATTTAACATTTTACCCTCAAAGCAAGAGCTAATGGAGAATGTGCGGATTCAAACTGCTGTTGTGCAGCACTAGTGTGTTCAATCATCCCCTTCTGAATCGCAGCATCAACTTGCTCAAACATTGCTTTGCATGCCTGCTCAAATGCAGGAATCAGTGAAGATTCCAAGCTAGCCCTGAGCGCATCCTGCATGAATTTTTCAGATATTTCTGATTAGTGGTAAAAATTTCATGGATGAAATGCACTTCCACATGAGGCATTTAGTTAAATTTGAGATGGAGGTAGTGTGCTGAGTACTGTTAATTTTCATGGACACATGATATGACACTCAATCATGAAAATGGTGGTCTCTTCTTTATTTTGTTGAACCCAGCATGGTTACTAACAGGTGGGACAGGACTCATCTTAATGCAAGCTAATCCACTGATATGGTGAGCCCCATCAAGGGATGGGCCTTGCCTTACTATCTCCCCTAGAATGATCCCATCCAATGAAAATGAACAGTAACAACTGAAAGTCAACATTTAAAAGGGGCCAAATAGGGGAGGTGGGATCATCTGATGAAAGAAAGCCTCCCACCCACCAGGGGCCCACCCTATGAACACTTTGGATCACCGGAAAGTGGACCCCACATTGACATTTTGTCAGGCTCAACAAAGTTCAACTGTGAACTGTATATTTCCTGTATTTTTAAAAATCTAATGAATATTACTTCCATATATGTTCATTGACAGTACTTTATTCATGCATACCTGAAAAGCTTGCTTCCCAGATGTTTGGAATTGTGCTTGAATTTGTCTGGCCACTGTTGCTTCAAGTTTCGAGTCAACTGATTTCTCCAACTGATTCACTGACATGTTTCCAACCCCTTTCTACAAAAGGACACATCAATCATACACTGATAATATGGAAAAATGATAACAATAATACAGGCAAGATTGCTCGCACTTGACAGGCATAAATTGACCTGAAATGAATCAGCAATAGCTGAAGATACGGTCTTCTCCAAAATTGGGGTAATTGCACGAGCTCCTGCTGGTCCTACTGCAGCTATTTCTTTCTTCAGCATCTTCCTGAACATGGCTGGCCACTTCGTGTTCATAGAGCCTGAGATTGAACTCGTTATCTGCTTTATGCGATCCCGTTCTAACTCCTGTTTCTTGTTCTCTTTTTCGATGCGGTCCCACAGAGCATCACAGTTTGACCTGAGAGCTTTCTCCATGCTCTGGCTGAGGGCCACCTCTACTCTTGTACCTTCTTTGGTAACAGGAACAGCCACCAGAGACATCATTTGCTTCCGCATTTTCTTTTGAATCGTCATAAGCTGCAAAAAGAGGATACCACTCCAACATAAGAAAAAGGTGAATCTTTGTACATGTTTCTTTGCAGTATATTAGAAGATTTCATACTATATATATATATATATATATATATATATATATATAGTAATAATAATAAAATCTAGTGCAAATTCCCACATGCTTCAAAACAGAAAACCTGCTGTCGATCATCTCAGAAATGAATCACTCATTCAGATGAGAAATGGATATAATCTACAAATCCCTGCATGTCTATAAACAGATTTATTTATTTTTTCTATACATAGCTTTTATGAACCGAGAACAGTTTTTTTTTTCCATATGAAAAGCTAATAATTTCAGCCTTCAGTGAGAAGAATTGGAAGGTGTGAGTAACATGCTTGCACTTTATTCTCTGAAGTAGTTAGCTCATTGTCCATATTAAATGCAGACAAAAAAAAAAAAAATTTGTGTGGAAATGTGCAAATATGGTAACATGATCTAGAACGAAATGACTTGTGCGCATTTATCATGAAAATGAAAATCCAAGCATAAACAGGCTAGACAATCTAATTACTACTGGATAAAAGCATGCTAGCCTGCTTCAAGAAACTTATTGGCAAGTAGGATGAATGGATTGTTGAATTGGAATTGAGGGATATGCTCGATACCACGTCCAATGTGTTCTAAAAGAGACAACCTTTGTTGTTCTTTTTTGCTTTGTCAGAGTTCAAATCTTAAGAGAACGAGTGATTTACACACAAACTAATATTTATTGACATAATTATGCATGATTTTCTCTTTTTTGGTATGATATATTTGTTAGTTTAGATTATTAGTAATTTGCTTTTATTGGAACCATGCAAATGTTCTTTCCTAATATTGTTCGTCTTTAATGTTTTCATTGTTGTATTAAATTTTTATTTCATGTTTGATCTTATTTGTTTAATTAAAATCTTCACTTGTTTATGGAAATGTTCCTGTGCCTAGACCTTTGGAGTTTGTCGTGCCGGACGCTTGGCCACATGTCTAGGTAACACTGGCTACGGTGCTACAGCTACTTCCAAGTGTAACCATCTAAATCCTACTCACCCCACAAGCTAATTTCCCATATAAGTGTGATATATGAGCCTACCATCAGGTAGGCCTCACCTGTACATTCAGTGGCAAGCAGGAGAGCAGATTGCGTCTCTGTGGGGGCCACCATCATGTATGTATCTTATCCACCCTGTCCATCCATATTTCTAGATCGTTTTAGAGCATGAGCCCAAAACTGAAGCATATCCAAAGCTCAAGTAGACCACACCAGAGGAAACAGTGAGAAATGAAAGCCTACCATTGAAAAATTGTTGGGGGCCACTGAAGTTTTGGATCAAGCTGATATTTTTGTTTTCCCTACATCCATGTCTCTGTGACTTTATGAACATGTTGGATGACAAATAAACATCAGTGGACCCTAGGAAGGTTTCAACAGCTGACGTGATTTACCCCACTGTTTTCTGTGGTGTGGTCCACTTGAGCTTTGGATATGCTTCAGTATTTGGCTCATGACCTAAAATAAGCCGGTAAAACAGATTGATGGCATGGATAAGACACATACATCATGTGTGGGCTCCACAGAGTTTACTTAGTATGTAATCCATTCCCGACAAACAGACAGGTCCAAGGCCAATGTGTATTAAAAGTGTTTTTGTTAAGCTAGTTGGATAGCGTAGAATTCAGATGACAACTCTCATAAGTAGCCATTGTTGGAAATTGGATTTTGGAAAACTATTTAAATTATATAAAATTAAAAAACTTATCAATTTGTATAAGTCGAGGCGTGACGTGAGTCACTCGGCTTGAAATCGAATTTGCTCCCCTTGGACAGCGTCCTAAGTGCAACAGGTTTCCAGAGCAATCGACCTCCAGGATACAACGACTATGACCCGGTCCCAGCGGTGCACTCACTGTATACGGGCTCGAATCACTTGTAGTCTTAACCCGAACTAAAAAATACTTGAACACATTTTTAAGAGGAAACCTGATTTTCTAATTCATTTGAAAACTTAAAATCAGAAGTCTATTTATAGACTTTGTGAAGACACCCTTTCATAAAGGGATGTGACTATTGGGTTTAAACCCAAGTGGTGCGACCCTTAAGCTCCAAAAGACACAACTTTTCAAAAAAAAAATTGAAAGGATGCAACCTTTCATACTTAAGTGAAAAGACACATCCAAAGGACACCTATGGCCAATGGATATTTTGAAACACTAAATTATTTTAAAATAATTTAAAATACAACAATCCCCCACATGTTTCAAAATTTTTGACATTTCAGGTTAAGATGGAAGAGTTGTGCAATGGTGCCGGTGTCACCATAGACTTGAACCGACATTAGAGTAAACACGACAGGTCTACAGGAATCAGGTGACACCATAGTCTTGAACTTAATTCCTTTTGATGTAGATCACAAGTACATGCCACTCACACAATTTTTCCATTACAAGTGATTCTGCGGTTCGGTGCGTTTCGGCCAAGCACCATTACCTGGATTTCATGAGTGCTCTAGAGAATTCGCCAAGATTCTCATAGGAAGCGGCCTCCACCTCCACACCCATATAGGTGAATTCCATCAAGTGTATGCAGCAACTGTATAAACCACCAAATATATGACTATTGATTCCTTAAGAGTTCTAAAAACTCATCCTTCTGCGTTGCTGCTCGCACTATACACCATAGAAGGGGCTCATTTACATCAGTGTAATTGTCTACCTCGTGTCTTGTTGTTTACCCATTGAACCTATCTAATAGGATCTCTACTCGTATAGGTTGGGTTGCCAACACTGGTAGCTCATATATTAGGCTCAGCCCCATTCCCTTCGATGTATCATTGACTAATCTTTTAGATAGTCACTTGATCAGAGGATTTATGACCCGTAGGCCTTTTACCTCCACCCGTCTTAGTCCCATTGTGGCTAATCATCCTTTCAGATCAGCTAGGGATCATCGTATTGTCAAGCTATTGCCTCACCAACTAGCTACTCATAAATAATCCTCTGCCAATGCTAATTTCTCCTTTTGCTCCTCAATCAAGTCTTTGACAGTCAGTTGCAGCCTCTTTGATTATTCATATCTTAAGACAAAGTATACTGAACTCATTTCTAACCTCACAGAGTCAACAATTATGACTCCATCAAGTAACAGATACTGAGCATCAATTTTATTATGATAGTTGTCGTATCACCGGCTCTGAATACAACCAACTTTCTTAGCCTTGAATGTACTCTTATAATTCAAGCAACTTTACTAGCCCACCATTTAACTAACTGGTGGTAAAGTCAATCGACTTTATTATATCTGCAATACAAAGAGACTGGAGTAATCTGTCATGCATAGACATATGATAACTAAAATAGAGTATAACTTTCATGTAATCATATCGCAACATTATCATGTTATCATCTGTTCCCTAACACATAAAAGGTTGGCCAATTTATCAATTAGAGATTAGAATTCAATACAATCAATGGATATTGGACAACTGAATATGGAAGAGAAATGTTCAAGTTCATTATCAAGTATCTTGATCGATGGATTAAACAATGAGCTTCATAGGTGCATAAATTTGGCCAATAGATACATTTGTTGCTGGTAAAACAACATAGTTCATCAAATGAACTTATAGTCTCATATAAATACCAATCCCAAATGTCCAAATCCAGCCTCCAATGAGAATAAAATATAGCGTGAAAATTCCATTAACCCAACAATCATCTTTTAAATTCAAACCACTAACAATTTTCTTTCTGACCATTTATTCGATGGCTACCAATTAGATCATCAAAACATGTAATCAGTTTGATTCTATATATCTTGTTTCAAAAACCTACATGATGTCAATGTAACATATGTGCATATTGATCTACAACATTCATCATATACCTTTCTTGGTACAAACCTTCATGTCAACCCATTTATCAAATATTCATTGACTAAACTTGTACTCTATAGAGCTTTTTATATTTACGAATCATTCTAGAAATTGTCTTTCTTGAGGCTGTTTGCCTTTGGTAAATATGGGGAACTTGAGCGTCAGGTTGCCTCGGGGTATTCTTAGCTTATGGGGTCTCGGGTATTCTATTCCGGCAGTCCTGAACTCACACACTTATACGATCTAATAACACTCTTATTCACTCACTGTGTTGTGTATAAAATCCCTCCGCCTGAAGTCAAGACACCTAACGGATGCGGCGAGAAGAAAGCGCGGATTCAAAATGAGTTTTTTGTTCCAGTAGGAAAACAGGACCTAGCATATTATTTGGTTTTAACATCAAGTGGTTTATCTAAATGCATTCAAGCGCACCCCCACAATTTCATATTTAGCCTAGATAGATATATCTATGGCCTACATGATAAACCTATTAACCAAATTTTGAGTTTGAGGATTTCATAGGAACTATCATATGAATTGACTAGATCTAACACATGTATCCTAAATTGGCATATGATCGGATGAAAATAATATTTTCTTAAAAAATATTGGATCCTACCATAGAATGATGTTGATGATGGATGTGATTACAAGCGGATTTATTCGTACAAGAAGAAAATATGAGTATTTATATAAGAATATAGTTATAACTAGTCTCATGGTTTAATTGACTCAATTATCGATCTGATAATGTCCATTGAATTCATTCCAATCAAGGCATGTGAGAACCATCATTCTATAGAACAACCAATGATGAGCCACATCTAAAATGAATTGTAACTATAATCCAATTGTTATCTAGCGGTGAATTCAGACTATGCATTTAGTGGGTCTTTCCAACCAATTCCCTTAGTTGAAAACCATAAGAGTATTTTTATTTTTATTTTTACTATTCACCTTTTGACCTTTTGCCTTCACATGATGTTACTTCCATCAATGACTAGCATTGATGCATCATCTACATGTGTCATGTGTCCGATATGAATACCCCTCCATTTAGGCCATTAAAGGTAAAACCCACTAAATAATATTTTCAAGCTTACATGTACCGTATGAAAAATGACATGATTAAGATTGATATTTTGGATCATGGATTCTATGCATGCAATAGGCACCATAGATGACATAAAGATGATCTAAAGTTATAATTCCAAGTAAGCATGAAATCATGTGACAGAAAACTATTCCAGTAATGAGAAGAGTTATGCCTACTTCACATGACTTGTCACACATATGTGAGGGATCCGATCTAAGCAATATATGCATTTGATGATAGACAATGCCCTGTCCATTTGGCCAATCCACTTATTATATATTCTTGTAAGAGAATGCCTTTCTTATCAGCGTTCATATTTGGCTTTTAGACAGAGCCTGTTTATCTATAGCCCTACTTGGTAAATGGTCGGGATCTCTCACACATGCACCGTCCTAACATGAGAACTTTTAGAATCTTTTCCTATTTGAGAGTGTTGCATTTCTCAATTAATCAACAAAGAAAATTGACGAGTCATGAGTAACATCACCCAACTGCATGTTAACATCAACATAACTTAAATTATGCTAAATTAAATAGGATGTACACTACTCATGTACCAGTTTATAACAACAATTGTGGAGATATTGCTTTTAAAGGGATTCGCTCCTTCTGCCCATCAAGAGATGATCGTGACCGCTTATTTGGAAATTCTTAGGATAAATTTTTTATAATACATTGAGTCGATTTGGACTATCTAATGGCCAGTTTTGCAAAATTGCACCAACGATCCTTGCCATCCAATTAATAAACTTTATGTCTAATATACGGTTTCGGCAAGAATCGACACCTGATCAAGACGGTATTTCATTATAAAGATGGGAGCATCACCCCAGTGATCCAGATGGTTCATCTAGTGGACTCTTATGAGTGGACAGTAGAGAATAATCTCAGTCATCGATTGATAAACCTTTTTATTTATATATCTATTTTTCTTACATGAACCGTTTCTTATTATATAGTAACCAGAGATCCAAACATGATATTTTGACCCCATAACATGACATCAAAAGACACACTTGATGTATGTAACGAATATTAAGCATCAAGAATTTCAGTGCATGCAAAAGTTCAACAATAGACACAACTATAGGATAGACATTAGAATAATCCTAACCGTACAAAACGTTTATTTAGAAATGAGGAAATCTTTTATTTTTTCTTTAAAATCTTAGGGCCATGAAGCCATTAGATCCCCCCACATTCACAATTGTCATTCATTCTCACAACGTTTCAAATCCGGAATCCGGGTCGGGATTTATACATACAAACAACAACACAACAACAACAACAACAACAACAACAACGAGCCCAAGATGAACAGTTTGGAACATCATGTGTGTTTGGCATAAGCAAGCAACGACTTGAGGGAGGATGACAAGTAAGGTTTATAACATGAAATAATCATGATGTTCTTTACTTATGGTTTGCACATATATAATAATGTTCTTGTGTACAGTACCATCATTGATTCACATGGTTCCCATCATTTATATTTTAAAGATTCTATGTGAAAGTGGCTCTTCTTTGTTTATGCATGCATAATGGTCGAAAAAGTTCCTAATACTTGTGTCCCACCCTGATAACCTAGTTTTATATATATACCAGATCAATCTTCATTGTACACAAATGGTGAATATTAGTGGATACCAACTTGGTGTGGCACCACATATGACTTGATCTTGTAGTGTGTGGTAGACTGGCATTGTCAATGACATAAACATAAAAACAATCAATAGGCTATAGCATCAGTGCATAACTTTAAGCCTTTTAGATGATTTACGCAGGTAGTCCAGAAAATATGTACACCAAATATGTATAAGATCCTAACTATTAGATGGTATATGAGGGTTCCAGATTATATGGGTTGATCTTTACTGTACAGGGATATTAAGATCAGTGTATATCCTACTTAGTTGGTGCATACGTTCACTTTTGTACATGTGGTCCAAAGAACTTACATAACAAGTATCTACAAGATCTTGACCATTAGGTGAGATATGACAACTCTAAATTATATGAGTCATGGCCCACAAATCGGGTTGGTGTGGTTTCATTTTAGGCTATTCCAACCAAATAGATGCAACCGTAATTCTTAAATAGTTTTTCAAACCAAATTCGATTTCAAGATTGTTGGAAATTGGATTTTGGAAACCTATTTAAATTATATAAAATTAAAATAAGAAAGTTAAAAAACTTATCAATTTGTATAAGTCGAGGCGTGACGTGAGTCACTCAGCTTGAAATCGAATTTGCTCCCCTTGGACAGCGTCCTAAGTGCAACAGGTTTCCAGAGCAATCGACTTCCAGGATACAACGACTATGACCTGGTCCCAGCGGTGCACTCACTGTACACGGGCTCGAACCACTTGTAGTCTTAACCCGAACTAAAAAATACTTGAACACATTTTTAAGAGGAAACCTGATTTTCTAATCCATTTGAAAACTTAAAATCAGAAGTCTATTTATAGACTTTGTGAAGACACCCTTTCATAAAGGGATGTGACTATTGGGTTTAAACCCAAGTGGTGCGACCCTTAAGCTCCAAAAGACACAACTTTTCAAAACAAAAATTGAAAGGATGCAACCTTTCAAACTTAAGTGAAAAGACACATCCAAAGGGCACCTATGGCCAATGGATATTTTGAAACACTAAATTATTTTAAAATAATTTAAAATACAACAGCCATCACATTCTCCTAGCAATAAGATCCAGTCTAAGATATCAAATCCTAGTCATATTTCCAAAAAAAAAAAAAAAAAACCAGAGAGATATTTACTGCAAAATTCCTCAAAAGAGTTGGACTTTACCAAATACTTCCTCAAGGAACCGATATTCCTGGGCGGTGCTTTTTCATTGAAGAAATTATATTACTGCTCTCTATTTTTTCTGTACAGCAAAAGCAGAGATTCGAGAATTGTGGGGCCCACGTGATATGCATCTCACATCCAACCCGTACAACAGATGCGCACCAACATTATTATTGGGCAAGCCAAAAATATGGCAGATCCAATCCATAAAAAAAATATATACACCATTCAAAATAATCCCAATTCAAGTAGTAGCCCATATGATAATCTGATCGACCTAAAGTTTTGTTCTTGTCATCACCATGGTGGGGTGAATACTTTGGACGGGTTGGATGTTATACACATACCATGTGGGTCCCACAAGTATCAACTATTACTAACTTTTATAGAAAAAAAATGAGCGCGTTTTTGTAATTTCATCCTAGTAACTCCACTCCACTCCACTCCATGTAATTTCCAATCATCTAGCCATTATTTGGTAAAATATAGATTCCTTGGGAATTTTGCAGTAAAAATAATAAAAAAAAAAGAGCAAAAATCGATCCAACCTAAGATCATATGATGAATAAAAACGTTTTTGTACACAACGCAAAGTATTAAAATCCCATTAATTTTGCTACTTTCAAGAAATTTCCAGAACCTCAAAGAAAAACATGTAATTTTCCTCTAGCTGCCGGGCGCGGTTTGGCTGGTGACGCAAACACCAGCCACTCAAATTTCTGTGGGGCCCACCATGACGTATGTGTTTTATCCACGCCATCCACCCATTTTACCAGCTCATTTTCGGACACGAGTCCAAAAATGATGCAGATCCAAAGCTAAAGTGGACCACACCACAGAAAACAGTAGGGATTGTATGCCTACCGTTGAAAACTTCTTGGGGCCCACAAAAGTGTTGGATCAAGCTGATATTTGCGTTTTCCCTTCATCCAGATCTGTGTAACCTTATGAACAGGTTGGATTACAAATAAACATGACTGTGGGCCCTAGGAAGGCTTCAACGGTGGACATCATTCTCCTCACTGGTTCCTGTGGTGTGGTCGACTTGAGCTTTGGATCTGAATCATTTCTAGGCTCATCCCTAAAATGATCTTGCAAAACGGATGGACGGCGTAGATAAAACAATACATCATGGTGGGGCCCACAGAGATTTGACACCAGCTAGCTGGCCGGTGTTGGGATCACCAGCCAAACCGCGTAGAAAATTCAAAAATAAAAGATCTGAAGCTTTTTAAACAATTACCTCTTTCACACTCTCCTGAAGAGCCAGCATCTGAGTCAAAACAGCTTCTATGAAAGGACCGCCATTACTGCTACCTGCTACATTTGAAGAATCTGCAGACCTGAAAGGGCCCGCCGTTTGAGAGGGTTTCACTTTCTTTTTTCTCCCCCTCGTAGCTGATGAAGGCTTCTTAGCACCTACAGTTGCCGTACTCGATTCGGTACTAACGCCTTCCTCACCTGCATTCAAAGGCCAGTCGTATTCCTCCATGCCTGAAATTTCTGTAGAAATCGAAGAGTCGTCTCTGGCCGATCTCAATGCCAAGATCCGATGCTTGTGTATAGAAGGGTTTTTTCCTTTTTCTTCGCGTGGAGAAAACGCTTTTGTTTCTGAGAATCAAACTCCTGCCACTGATTCAACCCGTACAAACCCACCTCTTTAACCACATTTAACCCGTACAGCAACATCTGGAGCCCTTTTTTTTTTTTTAATCTCCCACTTTCGAAGCCTGGCCTTCATTAATATTTCTTCTCGAGTCATCAGATGGGATGGATGTTTGAAAGCGATTGGAGGATTTGACACTTCCGAAATCCAGGGAAGCGGATTGGCTGGAAACGGATCGGCTACTCCGCCTGACACCATCCCGTGCCTGGTGGTCGGTGCTCTGTGGGCCCCACCATGATGTATGTGTTTCATCCATTCCGTTCATCCATTTTTACAGATCATTTTATGGCTTGATCCTAAAATTGAGAGGTATATAAATCTCATGTGTACCACACCACATGAAAACAATAGTGGTTGGATATCCATCATTAAAATCCTCCTAAGGCCTACTGTACTGTTTATTTGACATCAAATACGTTGATTAGGTCATACAGGCCCAGATGAAGGGAAAAAACAAAAATCAACTTGATCCAAAACTTTTATGATCCCAAAATGTTTTTTAATGGGCGACGCTCATTCAACACTGCTTCCTGTAGTGTGGTCCACTCAAAATTGGGATGTACCTAATTTTTGGTATCATATTTTAAAATTATCTGTAAAAATAGATGGACGGCATGGATGAAACAAATACATCATGGTGGGCCCACGGAGCACCGACCACCAGCCATTGGCTGGTGTGCGGGGGACTAGCCAATCCGTTTCCGATTGGCTGGTGTTGCTGATGTGGGTACGTGTCGTTGGGGGAAGATGCGCACTGACGCTACTCGAGCTCAGAGTTGTACGAACGGTTCAAAGGAGATCAAAGTTGCACCGCCCCAGATTTATGTATTTTTTATATCCACACTGTTTATCCATTTTTCGAGATCATTTTAAAGCATGATACAAAAAATGAATTATATCCATAGCTCAACTTGACTACACCACAAATAACCGTGGGGAGAATTATTTTCACCGTTAAAACATTTGTAAGGCCTGTTGTAACATTTATTTTTCATCAAATCTGTTCATAAGATATTAAAGACCCGGATGAAAAGGAAAAACAAATATTATATTGATCCAAAACTTTTATAACCCCATAAGGGTTTCAATGGTAGCCATTCAATCCTCTATTATTTTTTTCAGTGTGATCTACTTGATTTTTAGATATATCTTATTTTTAGTCTCAAAAACTACAACTAGCTCTCCAAATGAATGGACGGATTGGATATAATACATATATGGACCTACCTAACTTGCTAACGTCAATACAGGTGGTGTGTTACATCGACCAATCCGCTTTCAAAATCCGGTAACATTCCCCATCTTCCTATGTGGCCCGTAGTCATGTAAGGCTTATATCCGTATGGTTCAACACTTTTATCAAATTATTTTAAGATATAAACCAAAAAATGAGGTAGGTTAAAGGCTTAAGTGGACCACAAAGTACTTATTGAACGTCCACCATTAAAAACTTCTCGAGAAGTGGAGAAGTTTGGGATCAAGCTGATATTTGTGTTTTCACGTCTGCATGACCTCATGACTAGGTTGGATGGCTTAAAAAACATCACGGTAGCCATTAGAAAGGTTTCAACCTTCGGTGTCATTGTCGCTGCAGCTTCCTTTGGTGTGGTCCACCGGAGACCTGCCTCGTTTTTACAATCATACCTTAAAATATTGGGAAATTTACGACGGTAGACCCCACCTTTTTATCCAATGGTTTTTATGAAGCAATACAAACTTAACATACGCAGTTGGACCTCCTCGTACGGACATCGAATTTGAGGACGAAAATACCCCCGCCTTCCTCTGGCTGGCGTGCAGAGACGAGCGCTGACGGACGGTAAGGCATGGGGAACGCAGGTGGGGCCCACTGTGATGTTTGTGAGAAATCCTCTCCGTCTAAGTTCATTCACAGGGTTACAAAGACCTAAATGAAGAGGAAAAACAAATTTCATAATGACCCAAAACTTCTGTAACCCCTGAAAGGGTTTCAATGGTAGACGTTCAATTTCCCACTGCCTTTTACAGTGTGGTCCACTTGATAGCTAGATCTGTCTTATTTTTCACATCAAGCCTTAATACAAGTTCGCCAAATAGATGGACGGTTTAGATATACACATACCTCATAATGGGACCCACAAAAATTGGTGGGGATTACAAGGAAGAAAAAGAAGAAAAAAAAAAAAAAAAAAAACATGCCAGGGAGTTGGGGTCGACCGGGTTGGGACCTGGTCAACCAGGTCAAAAAAAAAAAAAAACCACGGCCAGCAAGTTGGGGGGGTCAGAGCTTGGCCTATCGCTACGGATTATAACCGTAGCCATAGCTGTAGTGCTATGCACTTTTTTCTCTTTTTATTTTTTTATTTTTTTATTTTTTTATTTTTTACATGGAGAACATTTTCCCCTTTACATTTTTCTATAACACATAATTATGTAAATATGTATATATAAATATATAAAAATATTTTTCTATCTTTTAATTCATTTCTTTGTCTATTTATTTAACAAGTATTCTCCTAAACTAGAACGATTTACTTAACTTACCAAATATGATTTTGGGGTAGGAGAAGCTAATTTAGCCAACCAACTTATTTATTTTCCAAGATTCCATCGGGTCGATGGTCAAAAATCTATTTCATTTAGCTCGTGATCAATTTCAATCAACATCAATGGTTCGGGTTGGTGGTCAACCCTAACCCAACCCAAGGTTCCTATACTTAAACCTTGACCCAACCCAACCCAATCTTGGGTTGAGAATTCTCAACCCAAGCCCAACCCAAGAGGGCTCGACGGGTTGATTGGGTTGGTCGGGTGTATATGTGCTAATATTTTCGTTATTACATTAGTTTATTATATTTCAATATAGGACTTATTTTTTGTATCTATGATTTTATTAATTATATACGTGATTATTCATTATAAAGAACTTCATTTTTTTTCTTTAAAAACCAAGCTAAATATAGGACTACTCCTTTAAAAAGTCATGTAGCACAACACGCAATCTATTTGGGAGAGAGAAATCCGGCATATCTTGTTAGCGTGAGTCCTTGGAAATGACGTGGACAAATGAGACCCAACATCGCTAGTATACTTTCTACACAAACAATCCACACTCAATTATAATTTATAAGTAACTAATATATTGATCGGGTTCGGGTTGGGTTGGGTTGGGTTTGGGTTGGGTTGGGTCGGGCAACCTCAGACCTCAACCCAAGCCCAACCTAAGTTTTATCAGGTTGGTGTTTGTATAGCCCAAGCTTGAGATCGGACCCGATATATCTTACCCAAGCCCCGCCGTTTTTCATGCTTGCCCCGCCGATTTTCTAGTTTGCACTGCCGTTTTTCATGCTTGCCCCGCCGATTTTCTAGTTTGCCCCGCCGTTTTCTAGTTTACCCTGCCGATTTTCTAGTTTGCCCCACCGTTTTTGCTTGCCCCGCCGTTTTCTAGTTTGTCTCGCCGTTTTTGCCCCGCTGTTTTCTAGTTTGCCTCGCCGATTTTCTAGGCTACGGATATGGCTACGGTTATAATTCGTAGCTATAGATTTTTTTTTCTTTTTTTATTATTTATTTCTAGTTTGCCCCGCCGATTTTCATGCTTGCCCCGCCGATTTTCTAGTTTGCCCCCATTTTTCTTGCTTGCCCCACCGATTTTCTAGTTTGCCCCGCCGTTTTTCATACTTGCCCTGCCGATTTTCTAGTTTGCCCCGCCGTTTTTCATGCTTGCCCCACCGATTTTCTAGTTTGCCCCGCCGTTTTTCTTGCTTGCCCTGCCGATTTCTAGTTTGCCCCGCCATTTTTCTAGTTTGCCCCGCCGTTTTTCATGCTTGCCCCGCCGATTTTCTAGTTTGCCCCCGCCGTTTTTCATGCTTGCCTCGCTGATTTTCTAGTTTTCCCCGCCGTTTTTCATGCTTACCCCACCGATTTTCTAGTTTGCCCCGCCGTTTT
>JAJHSJ010000011.1:5078565-5338460 GCA_021015155.1 Magnolia officinalis
CGAAGGTTTTGGATCTCTAACCAACATCACGGTGGGCCCACCCAGAATGCTTGCGCAGGAAATCTGCGTCCGTGACCTTTCCCACAGGCAATCCACGTCCGTACCGGAATCCAGTTTCACCAGACGCGGATTCCGTACTGAGTAACTGCCCACCCCCCCCCCCCCCCCCCCCCCCCCCCAAACCAGCCTGGTTGTCGGTGGTCTGTAGGCCCACTATGATGGACTTGTTTCATTCATGTCGGTCATCTATTTTTTAAGATTATTTTAGATTATTTTAGCTTGATCCAAAAACAAATGAGAGGGATAAAAAATCTCAAGTGGACCACACCACAGGAAAACAATAGTTATTAGATATCCACAATTAAAATCCTTTTAAAGCCCACTGTACTGTTTATTTGACATCCAATCTTTGATTAGGTCATACATACCCAGGTGAAGGGATTAAAAAAAAAAAAAAGATAAGCTTGATCCAAAACTTTTATGTCCCTTAAAATTTTTTTAATGGCCAAAGTTCATTCAACATTGATTTCTGTAATGTGGTCCACTTGAGATCAGGATATAACTCATTTTTTGTGTCATACCATAAAACGACCTAGAAAAATAGATGGACGGCATGGATGAAACATATAGCTCATGGTGGGGTCCACAGAGCACCGAACATCAGCCATTGGCTGCTGGCAGGACAGTGGCCAATCCGTTTCTGGAGCTTGCTAAGGTGGAAGTGGGTTTTAAGATCTCAAGAATTACTGTAAGGTGTGTTTGGGAATCACACAAGCATGGGTTCGGAAGTCCTTCTTGGGATCAATGTCGGGACAAGGGTTTTTATAACCTTACTTTGAGTTTGGTGTAACTAGTGGTCGGTGTTATATAGACCCCACAATGATGTATGTGTTTTATCCATGCCGTCCATCCTTTCTGAAATATAATTTTAATGGTGTTTTTTAATTACTATTATTTTCCTATAGTGTGATCCACCTTAGGGCCTGTTTGGCCGGGCAGGGTGGTTGGGATTAGGTTGTATTAGGATGGATTGGAAGGAGCAATCCTGGGATTTGGCCGGCGTGCCAAACAGGCAGAAGTTAGATATAGCAATCCCATGGGATTGCCAGCAATCCACTCACATCACCATCATTACCTTGAAATCCACTCAATCCCTCTTAATCCCATCTATTTTGCTTGGGACATGTTTGGTTAGACCGAGCAATCCTGGGATTGGCTGACATAATACTAGGATTGGCCAGGCAAGCCAAACATACTCGGTGGTGATTTCCCTGGATATAGCAATCCTATGGGATTGCCAGCAATCCACTGACACAGCCATCATTACTTGCCATCCACCCTAATACAATCCAATCCTGTGAGATGGGCCCATCCAAACATGCCCTTGGGGGGCATTTGGCGTATGGTATTAGATGGGCTTAGGTGGGATGGAATTGCATATGGTCCGTGACAATTTCACTCCATGTTTGGGAAGAATGGAAAAGCTTGGAAGTGAATTAGATGGAATTGCATTGTGTCTCGTGCCAATTTGACTCAATGTTAGCAAGTTGTGTAGGTCCCACCATGATGTGTGGGCTATATATATCCACACCGTCTACCCATTTTTCGAGATCATTTTAGAGCATTGGCCAAAAAATCAGGTACATCTAAAACTCAAGTGAACCCCACCATAGAAAGCAATTGGCATTGAATACTTATTATTGAAAACTTCTTTAGGGCCATATAAGTTTTGGATCTGCCTCATTTTTAGGCTCATGCCATAAAATGAGGTTACAAAACAAATGAACGATTTAGATATAACACATGTGTGTTATTCTCAATGGTTTCAAATGACTGTTAGTATATCCATTCAATGTACCACCTAATTACAAACAAAGCATGGAATTAAGCTTATCCCTCGCTAACCGGGAACAATCCCTATCATGGGTAATAATTATGTTTTTTGAATCCCATCCCACTTAACCCTTTCCAATGCCATGCCCCAAACACCCCCTAAGGTGGACCACACCATGGGAAAATAATAGTGATTGAATAACACCATTAAAAACCTCCTAGGGCCAACGGTGTGGTCCACTTGAGATTTTAATCAAACTTATTTTTAGGCTCATACCGTAAAATGATATAGAAGAATGGGTAGACGGCACAGATAAAACATATATGAGGCCCATATAATTAAGACCGGTAGTAGCAAGATGAGTAGCCAGTACGTTTCCCAAACATGGAGTGGGATGGCGTCAATCTATTAGGAGACAATCCCTGATACAGTGTAATCATTATATTTTGATTAGTTACTCAGTACGCAACCAGCATCCGGTTTCACCCCACCAACGTGCCAAGAAGACAGGCGCCCACTGCCTTTCCCTCCCTCCCTCCAAATTACCCTTACAAAACGACAAAACTACCCTTCCTACCCTCTCCTTATATAAAAGCTTTCTCCCCTTCTCTCTCTTCTCATCCAAAATCCCTACTTTCCTTGAAAGATCTCGCTCTCAAATGTCTGTAACCCTATCTCTTTCCTCCACCATACGACTTCACAGATCCAACCGTCGGATCCCCTCCGCTCCCCAAATGACGATTCGAGCCTTCGCCCCATCCGTCAATCTCCCAAAACCGTCCAATCTCTACGATGTCCTACGTGTCAAGCAAACCGCCACTCCGATCGAGATCAAAACTGCTTACCGGACGCTTGCGAAGCGGTTCCATCCCGATACAGGATCCGACGGCCGAGATTTCATCCAGATTCATGAAGCCTACGCCACGCTCTCGGACCCAGCTGCGAGGGCGGCGTACGATCGGTCGATGCGGCCGGGGATCCAGTTCGCCGGCTGGGGACGGTCTGGGCCAGCGTTCCGGACGAGGAGGTGGGAGACGGACCAGTGCTGGTAGAAGGCTAACACGTGTTGTGATTGTACAGACCGCTGACGTGGCGGGTAAAGGGCATTTCGTGTAAATTTCTGACTCTGTCGAGTGGCAGGATATGTAAATGATGATCAGGTTGTGGACTAATTCGACACTTGAATTCGTGATGGCAATGCCAGTGGTTTTGCTCCTCTTGCAGTAGCAGTGGGGGATTTTCCGTCGATTCCCAGAATGCCCTCGCGTTTTCTTTGCCCGACCTTGTACACGTGTGAATTGCACGCGTGTGAGTTACTTAGAACTGCCGCGCTCGTGTGTCCATCGGTGGGCCACCGCTTAGGTGCGGTGAACCGCACGGATCTCTGCCACAGCACACGTGTTTCTTGTGAAGGCTCGAGATTCCTTACACGTCGGCACATCAAATAGGCCACTAAAAATAAACAGCAATAATAAATTAAAATCTTACAAATTTAGCTAATTCTAAGAGCATTCGATGGTGTCGGATCAACGGTGACGATCGCATAAGCATTGCACCACATCCCTTCACTGATGCAAAATAAATATTATGGTGTGCTATGACAATGTACGGTACATGCAGCATGGTCCACTTTTGAGCCCACAACAGTTCATAATAAAAAAATAAAAAAATAAAATAAAAAAATAAAAAACAAAAAAAGCAAGGAAAGTGAAAGGACAAGGAAAACTGATCATCAGATGGGCCCCACCACTATGGAGCCCTCCATACAGGAAGTGGATTGGCTACTCCCCCTTACACCACCCCCGGTCACCGACCAATGGCTGGTGGTCAGTGCTATGTGGGCCCCGCCATGATGTATGTGTTTCATCCATGCCATCCATCTAGTTTTAGAGATCATTTTACATTATGAGTCCAAAACTGAGGTATATCCAAATCTAAAGTGGACCACAGTACTGGAAGCAGTGTTGAATGAGGGTCAACTATTAAAAACATTTTTGGGCCATAAAAGTTTTGGATCAAGCTGATTTTTGTTTTTTCTCTTCATCTGGCCTGTATGACCTAATCAACAGATTGGATGTCAAAGAAACAGTATAGCGGGCCTTAGGAGGATTTTAATGGTGGATATCCAATCACTATTGTTTTCACGTGTTGTGGTCCACCTGAGATTTATATACCTCTCATTTTTTGGTTTAAGCCATAAAATGATGTGTAAAAATGGATGGATGGAATGGATGAAACACATACATTATGGTGGCCCCCACATAGCACCGACCACTAGCCACGGACATGGTGTCAGGGGAGTAGCCAATCCGTTTCCCTCCATACGCATCTAAACACACGTTAATGTGGTTCCACCCTTGTGGGCCCACTGAAATGAAAGAAGATAAAGGAAATGGGGAAAAACTTCACCTTGCTTTCACACCAAGGCTGAGCTGTTGGATCAGGTTTGATCAACAATTTTACGGTCCTATCTCTCCTAAGCTTTTATTTTTTTTTTTTTTACACACGCACACACACCCCCACACCCTCACGCTAGTGGAATTTCACTGCCTATGGGTACTCGAACCCTTGACCGGGAGTTGAAACTCCCGAGAGCCTACCACCGGAGCAAGAGTAAGGACCCATCTCTCCTAAGCTACTTCTAGCTAAGCTCGCACTAATTCCCTCTCAATCTCTCCTTTCTCTCAAATAATCTCTCTAATCTCTCCCGCTTACTGCAACCTCTTTCTAAACTTTCTTTCTTTTTCTCTTTTACTCTCTCTAATTTCCATTTTCTTTCTTTTAATATATTTTCTCTTCTTCTCTTTCTCTTTTCTTACTCTCTTGTCCAAAGAAATGGTAGGTCAAGTAAGGAGTTTTTTTTTTGGAAATTTTAAGATAGAGAGGAAAATGAGAAAAGAACATTATAATGGGAAGGGAGTGGGGTAGCATGAAAAAAGGCATAGGCTAGCATGGGCTCTCTTGCATTTGAGGGGAGAAAGAGATAGGTTGTTTATGTCTTTGTTGACTAATGGGGAGAAAGAATGATGTGAATGGATGGTTAGCAGGGATAGTTTGTATCGAGGCCGATTGTCGAGGCCAATTATCTAGGCCGATTGTCTAGGCCAATTGTCGAGGCTGATTGTCGAGGTTGATTGTCGAGGCCGATTATCGATACTGATTATCGAGGCCGATTATCGGTGCCAGTTATCGATACCAATTATGAGTATGTGACAGCATAGCATCATGATACATATCCATACATATCATTTACATGTTTGTTATGAGTATGACTCATGCATCTCGCATTTGTGTGACGCGATCACTTAACACCCTAACGATATCAGGGTTGTGGCCTCCACAAGTTCATCGTAGATGGTCTAATGGGATGCCGAAAATATTTTGTTCTAACATATAAGCACTTTGGATGTATGTGGGTGAAAGTCCATAAACTCCCGTGGCTAGGGGATGCTTCAACGTCTAGACCGAGTGGAAGTCATGAGCGTCGAGTGCCAAATACCAAGAGGTCACGCTTTCCACTGTGTTATGGTCGGGAGGGAGGGGGTGTTGCCTTATCCGTCCGAGTAAAGGGGTTGTAAGTTAGGCTGAGTTTGACCAGCTCACAAATAGGTCCGCTATCAACTAGCCGGGCCAATATTGACAGGCGGGCAGTGAAGTCTTTTTCACTTGCTGAGTTGCGCGGCCGACAGAGGTGGTATGAACAACCTGATATTTATGCGTATCCAAAGTTCAAGAAGACCCCTACATTAAAAAGTGAGAATTGAATGTATACCGTTGACAACTTCCTGGGGTTATGAGCAACCTGATATTTGCATTTTTCCAATCATCTGTGTAACACCTTATGAACAGTTTGTATGACAAATAAACATTATTGCGGGCCCTACGAATCTTTCAACGGTCAGCGTTCAATTCTCATCTGGAAAAACGGATGGACCGAGTGGTTAAGATACATACATCACGGTAGGGCCCACACAGAGTAAACTCAGCAAGCATGCTGGAGCTTCCTACTAAAGTTTCTAGACCCGCGTCCGGTTTCACTCGACCAACGTGCCAAGAACACAGGCGCCCACCGACTTTCCCACTGAAATCTCCAGATCACTCCTACAAAACGACAAAACCATCCTTCCTACCCTCTCCTTATATAAAAGCTTTCTCCCAGTCTCTCTCTTCTCATCCAAAACCCCTACTTCCCTTAAATATCTCGCTCTCAAATGTCTGTAACCCTATCTCTTTCCTCCACCATACGATTTCACAGAGCCAACCGTCGGATTCCTTCCTCTCCCCAAATGACGATTCGAGCCTTCGCCCCATCCGTCAATCTCCCAAAACCATCCAATCTCTACGATGTCCTACGTGTCAAGCAAACCGCCACACCGATCGAGATCAAAACCGCTTACCGGACGCTTGCGAAGCGGTTCCATCCCGATACAGGATCCGACGGCCGAGATTTCATCCAGATTCATGAAGCCTACGCCACGCTGTCGGACCCAGCTGCGAGGGCGGTGTACGACCGGTCGATGCAGCCGGGGATCCGGTTCGACGGCCGGGGACGGTCTGGGCCAGCGTTCCGGACGAGGAGGTGGGAGACGGACCAGTGCTGGTAGGAGTCCGACACGTGTTGTGACTGTACAGACCGCTGACGTGGCGGGTAAAGGGCATTTTGTGTAAATTTCTGACTCTGTCGAATGGCAGGATATGTAAATAATTAGTAATTCGAGACTTGAATTCGTTGGTTTTGCTCGGGGGATTTTCCGCCGATTCCCAGAATGCCCTCGCGTTTTCTTTGCCCGAACTTGTACACGTGTGAATTGCACACGTGTGAGTTACGACCACAGCACACGTGTATCTTGTGAAGGCTCATTCCTTACAGGTGGACATGTGGGCACATCAAATAGGCCACTAAAAATAAACGGCAATAATAAATTAAAATCTTATAAATTAAACTATTTCTGAAGCATTTGCTATGTCGGATCAACGGCGAGGATCGCACAACCATGGCACCACATCCCTACATGGATGCAAAATAAATATCATGGTGGGCTACAACAATGTACGGTACATGCAGTATCACAGCATCGCCCATTTTCATTTTTCATTAAACAATCTCTCCGGTCCCTCCCTCTTACCCTAATCTCTTTCTATTTTTATTTTTTTTTGTTTTTCTTTTTTTTTCTCTCTCTCTCTCTTTTTTTCCCTTCTAATTTCTTTTCTCTTTCTGCTCTCTTATCTCTTTCTTCTCTCTCTTTTCTATCTCTATTGTCTAAAGAAATGGTGGGTCATGTGAGGAGTCCAGGGGTGTTTTTGTGGAGATTTTAGGATAGAGAGGGAAATGAGAAAAGAAGGGTATAATGGGGAGGGAGAGAGAGCGAAGTGGGGTATGGGGCATAGGAAAAGGCATAGGCTAGCATAGGCTCTCATGCCTTTGAGGGGAGAGGAAGATGGGTTGTGCATGTCTTTGTTGACTGATAGGAAGAGAAAAAGTATGTGAATGGATGGGTAGTATGGGTATAATAGGTGATAAGTGGGGATAAAGCAGGGTTAGTTTTAAGTCTTTTAACCTAAGGTAGGTGTAGAGGGTATGGGTGACGGTGAGTGGGAGTTTAGGATTTTAGGATTATTAGCTTTTAGAAATTTCTTACTAGATTTTTTAGGTGGGCCCACACCACGCTTAAGTAGCTCAACTCGCCTTGATTTACACATACATGGGTATCTCTCACATCAAGTATCACAACAAGGCATGCCATGTTACATTGAAATCGCAACACTCACGCGGTTGCTAGGGTACAAGTCTCAGGTCATTACGGTACTAAAATAAGGTTTTGATTAAAGCTCGTCGATTTGTTCTGTCTAGGGTATGTTAGCACAGGAAACCAAGACTACTTGCGGTCTTACAACGATACGGATCTTACACAAATGAATATCATTTAGCTAAGTGAAGCCAACGTATAACAATCTCATTAGCGAAAGGCTCCTAAGAGATGATCAAAAGGTCATGAATGAAGATATCACATTCATAAAGAAAAATAAAGTTTGAGAACTTATAAATCTACAACTTGATCATTAAGCAACAGGAAATCAATGAGTACTTAAATTATTATTTTTATTTTTTAAAAAGGTAGATGGTGTAATGGACAAGTATGAAGTATGATTAGTTACTAAAGGTTTTACACGTATCAAAGACGTTGATTACTAGAAGATATTTTCATCCATTGCAAAATTTTGATCGATCCACATGATCTTGTCCATTATCACAAGTTTAAAATTGAGTTGTATCAAATGGATGTAAAAACCATATTCTTAAATGGTTATTTAGATGAATAAATATACGTGTAACATCCCACGAGACATAAACAGAAAAAAAAAAAAAAAATACGAAGAAAGTTTGCAAATTATTGAAATCTATCTATGAGCTGAAGTAGTATTCAAGGTAGTGATACATGAGATTATATTTAGCTATTAACACCATCGGATTCACAATAGGTTAAGAAGATCATTGTGTACATGTAAAGTGATCTGGAAAATATTTTTACTACTATCTCTTTATATAGATAATATGCTTGTTGACGATTAGTAAAAATTGGATTTTCTTAAACTTCGAGGTAAAAGATCTTGGTAAAGACAATTTTATTGTTGGGGTAAAGATCATTAAGGACCATTGTACGATGTTCTTAAGCCCAACTCAACCTTAGAGCAGTTCAAGATAAAAAATTAGAAAAATTGTTGAAACTTATATGGAAAAACTATCAAGCTAAAAATAAAGTCGTATCCTCGTAATGAAGTTGAGTAATTAGCTATATCCTCGGTACCCTATGCGAGTGTGGTAGGCATCTTAATGTATGACATGCTTTGTACTATATCAGATATTAGTTATGTAATTGGCATAGGTACCTGTTATCAAAGTAACTCGTGAAAATCTTATTAGCAAGCATTTAAATGTATATTCCGCTATCTCAAAGGGACTAAGGACTTGATGTTGTGCTATTGAGATACAAATCTCAATGTTCAATGATTTTTAGATAACACCTGGAGTAATAACCCCAATGAGGAAAAATCACTTGAGGATATGTATTTTCCTTAGATGTGTCATCTCATGGTCGAGCAAAAAACAAACATCCACAACTCTTTCATCGATGGAAGTTGAATATATTGCATGTTGTGCTATTGTTCAAGAGTATGTATTGGTCCAGAGATTCTTTAAAGGTTTATATGTTCACTAGACATACATGAGTCTGAATGTTGAAGATAAACAACACTTTTGTCATTGACTTGTTGAATGATCTTAAATACCACAAAAAGTCCAAGCACATTAAGACAAAATATCATTATGTTTGTGATTAAGTGAAATATAAAAAGGTTATCTTCAACCATATTCCCACCAAAGAGAAGTTGGTGGACCCCAAGACGGAATTTATAATTAAATAACATTTCGACTTTACTTCAGGGAGATGAGATTAAGAAGAGCTCGACCAACAAAGTTGTATACTGACATGATGTACCTTTTATCTCTCACTAATAGATATTTCATTTTTTAATGAGCATTGTTATTGACTTGATGTATTAATCATCGGCATTTACCATAAGATCTTGAGGGATCTCTACTGTTGTTGGTAGGCCGATTGCCCACTTATAAGGTAAACTAACCTTAAGACAAGAGAGGTACAATTGTGACGATATTCATATGTTGAGGTGTGAAACGCCCTTTATTGTGAAAAATAAAGGATGGGGATATAAATGATGAGATATTGTATCCATCTTGGTCTTAAGAAATTAGATATTAGATTAATCAAAATCGAAATAACATTATTGTTCCATTATTCTTCTACGTAATTAATATTATGACTCGATTAAAAGATAGGTCATGAGGATATGATATCAGTCATAGCTCATACGTGATGACCTACATATTGTAGACCTGACATATGCTTAAAATATTCTAGTTTATGACATAGACTGTAACCACATTCGTAGAATATTACTATAGAATGCTTTGTTTGATCTAAGCATTCATTGTGTGCGTAGTCGATACTATAGACGACACTTTATGTCATTGGCTACCCTTCTTTATATACAGGAGGATGAGATTGAGTGTCATTACTTGAATGTACGATGACGATAGCCCTTAGATTAACAGAACTTGGTTATGCTAGGAAGCAGTGTAGATTACAAATTACACATCTGCATATAGCCAATCCCATAGATGACTATTTGTGTCTTCAGCTATCCTCTTGTTGTATATAAGATAATGAGATTAAGTGTTATTACTTTAGTGTACAATGACGAAAGTTCTTAAATTAATCAGCCTTTGTTAAGCTAGGAAGTAGCTTAGTAGATTCCAAATTACACATTTGTATGGAGAAGATCCTTTAATAGCTACACCAAGTTTTAAAACTACTAATGAGCACTTGAAATTTTATTTGCTTACAATATCGAGTTTTTGGTATATTTTTTATATTGTTACTTTACAATGAATTTAAATTAATGTTTGTGAAAAACTTAATTTTCTAAATAAACTCGATAAGTTGGATAAGTGTATATCTTGACCAATTATTTTAAATCGGGAGTAAACTCCATCTAGTGTAGTCAGGAGAACTAGGACAAGCAATACAAAAATGGAATTATTGAGTTGATGCAGGACATGAAAATTTAAATATGTTATACAAGATTCCATGCTTTAGATCATACTACTTCAGAAACAATCACGCAAAATTCCACATCCCACATAAAGTCAAGCACTCAGTAAAGGAAATCTATGCGGGTTCAGGCCTACACATGCTAGGATTGGATCAATTAAAATTATAGACCAAATAATGCTCAAAGGATAGTAAATTCATCCACACATGCACAGAAATATTTCCTCAATCCAGGGGATTCATAGGTTCAATTCGGGAAACCCTAGGGTTGAGAAAAAATGGATAGAAATTGGGGGTTTAGGATAATCTAGGGTTAGGGATAGGGAAATCAGGTGAGAGAGGAGTGAAAGATAGGATAGAGAGGACCTGTCACCAGCCCGCGCGTGTGGACAGCAATCTAGGCCTGACGCACGTGCGTTGATGGCTGGCCGCACGTGTATGGGGCCCACAACCCAAAAAACGTCCTCTTGGGTTTGGTCGGCCAAGGCTGAGCCACACACCCACCAAGTTTCAGCCCGATCCGATGTCCGGTCCGCGCATGATGCTCCACCGAAGTTTCGATCCTCCTGCAGAGTTTGATTCTAGAAATCAGCTATAGAGAAGGATTGGCTGCAAAATAACAATGGATTTGCAGGTTGGATGACTATAGGAAAAATGTGAATATGAATGGTAGGAGATGGGAGCGGTTTTGGATTGGTGTGACTTCGCACCACGGTATTAGCCCTTCAAAGACGGGGGAGGGCTTTGCACCCAATTAAGTTATCACAACTTAGAAATGAGTAGGAAAACGCAGAAATTTTATTCCAATCATCAGTAAGGGAAAAAGACTACAAGGGGTGCCTATTTATAATAAAATCTTACACTTAAAAACTCGCATCATGTGCGCACCCTATTACTTGAAGACGAAGTAATAAAAAATAACAACTAATCAAAGCAATCTAAACCGTCCATGATATTCCTAATAATAATAATAAGCAAAACCCAAAGTACCAGATTATTTAGAATAGTGGACCACGATCATGAGAACCCATGGAGGGATTCACATGACGATCGGGTCACTCCAATGAATTAAAACGCAGTCCCCTAACTAGGAAGCCCTCCCTGGACGTCGTCATCGATCTAGATCGATAGTGGGGCCCTCCTCCTCCTTGCGTAAGTGCGTAGGGGGGCGTGTGTGTGCACGTAATGTCTCCATCATGAGTACTAGTAAGGTGGTCACTTAGTACTCAAATATTTATGGGAATATAACGGTGTTTCAACTAGTCACACGTTCTTGATTCTTATGATCATTGTTTTTTGTTTCGATCATTGTAAGACAAGCTAAATAGAAAATCTATATTGTGCATGTCACACAATGTGATTGAGTTGGAGATGTTAGATATAGGCCCATTGGCCCCACTGGTAAGTAATTACTAGTGGGTGAGTCTCACATATTTTTCTCTCTGATATCTCCCTTTCTATTTTCTCTCAAAATTTAAAAGTTTAAAATTTTAATTCAACTAGAAAAGGTTTGAGATATGGGAGAAATCAAATATGATAGTGTTCAACCCTACCTCATCCAAACTCCTCCCATATCCTTTCCATCCCTCCCTTTATGAAAATGGATGTATTCATTTGTTAAAAGAATTCCAATCTAGAGAGTTTTATGAGAGAAGAAAAAACAAAAAAAGAGGAATAATAGTCATACCTCATTTGGCACCTTGGAATTGGGTGTGATTGGAGGCAAATGCATGGTTGGAGGTAAATGAAAACACACTTTTAGTATGGTTTGAAATCACTTTGTTTTGCCATGAATCGGAGTTAATTGGAAGGAAATGGATGTTTTGCCCCCCTTTTAAAGGTAAGAGAATCCCACGAGTAACAAAGGTGTCATTAAGCTACTAATCTGTCGTACCATTAGCACTCTGATTAAACTCTAAAACAATCCAATTATCAGTTGCATCACTAAAATCCCACCAATTGAATAATCCAAATAGTGCAAACATTGGTAATCGAAATACACATTTAAAAAACATTGGTGAGTTGCTCGTATGTGATCCTTATGTTTGTGGCCCACCTAAGGCTCAGAATTTCATCATTTTTTTATGAAAATATATATTTCAATGGGCTTATTATAGTAACTCAGTCAAATATCACAGTCTAATTTAGGATATTAAAGCTGATTTAGTTAATCAAATTTAAGTTCCTGTGAATATTCTAAAGAATTCCAGTGCATCCAATTACAGGCATCCAAACACAATTTTTGGATTCCAGTGCATTCCAATTACAATCTGTCAAACACAACTAAGGATTCCAATTCACATGGATTCCATTTTAATTGTAAATTGGATTCCAATACATTACAATTACAAGGAGCCAAATGACCCCTCAGCTTTTCTCAAACTCTCCTATTCTTTACACCCGCATCCTCTTCCTAGTTTTCTATACAACCTTCCTACAGTGACCAGAAGTCCTTAACAGCTTGTGCACAAATGAGAAAGATGTCATTTGTAGCTCATCAATACTGAATTGATTAGATGCATGACGAGGGAGATGCTGCTTTTTTCAGCTGCTGTGGTGGTCGGGAGCATCCGCTGGTGGTACAGTATCTGATAAACCTGTTCAAATATAGGCTGGCCATGCACCGCAATCGTTGGGTCCACTGGATCTATCACAACAAGAACATCTCTCATCCAATCTAGCTTCAGGGAGGTCTCATTTCCAATATTGCATGCTAGCTGGTGGAAAAGGGATAGCAGGACTCCTTGACTCAGAGGAAGAGGAGGAACCGATAGAATCCCTCGCAAATCAACCTGAAGAACGAGTAGGATAGGTATATAAAGTTAGAATATTGAATTTCTCCATGACAGGAGTTTTGAGAAGCAGTAACGATAGTATTATGATAAAACAAGCCCTCATTATACATGAATTCCGTGTCGTCAAGTGGTAGACTTGAGTGAAGATAAGCTCATCTCAACACTCAGGTCTGGTATCGATTCCCGAGTGGGGTGTGGCTAACAGTGGGGTGTGTGTACTAATGTGCTAACCAATAATAATAATAATAAATCCGATTAAAACATTGGTCAAAAGTTTGTTAAAAAACAAAAACCAAAAATGACAAAAATACAGAGAGAAGTTTAGGTTTAACATGGTTCCAATTCAATAAAATGGAATGAAAAAAAATAATAATAATAACAACTATATATGCATGTGTTATACTTAAAGTAATGTTAAAGTAAAATTTTCAATTAAAATGGTTAAAATTTATAGGTAATCGAATAGTGGGTTAATATTATCTTTTGCCTCTCTTAAATCCTTCCTTCTCAAGTATTCCCCACATAAATCGATCTGTCTCTACTGAAATCTTCCACTGCCTGCCTATCTTCTTTAAAATCCAGAGTTCTAATTCGGTTTGTCCAAGAGAGAGAGAGAGAGAGAGAGAGAGAGAGAGAGAGAGATTTTTTCTCCATCTTCTCCAAAATAGGGTGTTTTAAAAGTTTGGTCAATTATAGGATTTTTTTACAAGGCCCATGATTGATTCTGAAGAAAGTGAAGGAGAGTCTTTACATATGGAAGGCCCTCATGGTTGGTAGAGTGAATTTTGATTGTTTACACATGGGGTCGTTGGAGGTGAATGATGATAAAGGCTCAATTCTTTGATGTTATCCGGGCCAATGAGAATGGGGGATTTCTTGGAGGCGGGGGCAAATGCCCATTGAAAAGGCTTAATGATCTTCTTTTTTAGTATTTTCCAGGGCCAACTTACTGTAGAGAAGTTTATTCTAGAAACAATGTGCCCAGTGGCTTCCCACAACCAATTGGAGCCTTGGCCGCCATCTGTTATGGTTGAGGAGATTTTAACATTCATAGGCTCAACATTTAGTTTACCCAAATGAAAAGGAGAAGGTAGTGTCATGGCCGATACCTCAGCCACAGAACATGTGCATGATCTGCTCTGTAATGGGAATTCTTTTCCTATTATGTACTATTTGTCTTAATTCTTTGAAAAAGCCTTCACTAATTCTCAGAAAGAAAAAGAAAAAAGTTCTGCCATAAGAGATTAATGACAGGTATAGAAACTTTTTTTTTCCTTGAAGGATGACGATAATTCATTAAGCTAAAGAGAGGAAGAGAATTCCCAATACAGAGGGGAAGCTGAGGCCCGGATCTCACAAGATCAATAACCAGAGGATTAATGCTTCCGGAAGAAGGGGTAAACAAAATGGCAGGTACAGACCCAGTTGTGATTTGGTGCATGGCCCCTTAAATATGGGGATATCAATATTGCGTACCTGAGAACATAACCAGGACACAATGGTGACATCGCTTCTTTGAAGGGCTGAAGTGAATGCTTCCCCATACTTATGTTCAGATATTAATCTTGCCAGCTCTTTCTTTGGATCCAAAGGTGCCTCAACCTGTTGCACAGTCATGGCTTGCACAAAATCAGCAATACATAGCCTCCAAAACAGATAATATTCAATTATCAACTTACCTTCACCAAATGAAACACATTAAAGCATTACAACAAAGCACAAATAATAAAAAGAGGAATGCCAAGGTGATGAACTGGCTTTACCACATCATGTAGCCCACCCAAAGATCCATCGCTTTGTTTTGTAGCCAAGGGATTCATCGCTTTCTGATTTGCTCCAGCTGCCATGAAAGCTAAGAGATTACGCTGGCCATCAGCTAGTTCACCACTTAAGGTTTGTGTGATTGATGATGCAGAGCTCATTGCATCCTGCAATTTGAAAGCATAGTGAACAATAAAAGGTGAGTGAAGATTTATGCATAGATGCATGCACGTGAAAAATAGACAGAACCGAACGAGCAAAGAGCCTCTTGCATTTGCCCATATACAAGCATACACCATGGACAAAATCAGGGAGCACAGATGCATATGAAACATCCAGCTGAGCCCAAAACATCGATTTGTAGGTTAAGCTTATCCTACAAACATCCGTAGTTGATCCAGCCTCATGCAGAAAATATATATCACATCAAAGACAAAAGAACTGAGCTCCAGTTGTTAAGATGCAATTCTAAAAGTTAAGAAACCCATGCTAAGCATGAGAAAGGGAATTTAACAGTGTACCCTCAAAGCAAGTGCTAATGGAGAATGTATGGATTCAAACTGCTGTTGTGCAGCACTGGTCTGTTCAACCATCCTCTTCTGAAATGCAGCATCAACTTGCTCAAACATTGCTCTGCATGCCTGCTCAAATGCAGGAATAACTGAAGATGCCAAGCTAGCCCTTAGTGCATCCTGCATGAATTTTTCAGATAATGCTGATTAGTGCTAAACTTTTCACGGATGAAATGCACTTCCACATGAGGCATTTAATTATATTTGAGTTGGAGGTATTGTGCTGATTACTGTTAATTTCATGGACAAATGCACATCCACATGATATGATGCTCAATCATGAAAATGGTAGGTCTTTTCTTTATTTTGTCCAACCCAGCCTGGTTATAGGTGGGATGGGACATCTTACAGCAAGCTAATCCACTGATATGGTGATCCCCATCAAGGGATGGGCCTTGCCTTACTATCTCCCCTTGAATGATCCCATCCAACAAAAATGAACAGTAACAACTGAATGTCAACATTTAACAAGGGAAAATTATGGCAGGAGGGATAATCTGATGAAAGGAATTCTGCAGTGCCCCCAACCCACCAGGTACCCACCCTATCAACACTTTAGATCACACGAAAGTGGACCCCACATTGACATTTTGTCAGGCTCAACAAAGTTGACAAGAGAACTGTATATTTCCTATATTTTCAAAATCTAACGAATATTACTTCCATATTTGTTCATCTACAGTCATTTATTCATGCATACCTGAAAAGCTTGCTTTGCAGATGTTTGGAATTGTGCTTGAATTTGTCTGGCCACTGTTGCTTCAAGTTTCGAGTTGACTGAGTTCTCCAACTGATTCACTGCCTTGTTTCCAACCCCTCTCTGCAAAAGGACGCATCAATCGTACACTGATAATATGGAACAATAATAATAATACAGGTAAAATTGCTTGCACTTGACATGCGTAAATTGACCTGAAATGAATCAGCAATAGCTGAAGAAACGGTCTTCTCCAAAATTGGGGTAATTGCGTGAGCTCCCGCTGGTCCTATTGCAGCAATTTCTTTCTTCACTGTCTCCTTGAACATAGCTGGCCATTTCGTGTTCATAGAGCCCGAGATTGAACTCGTTATCTGCTGTAAGCGATCCCGCTCTAACTTCTGTTTCTTGTTCTCCTCTTGGATGCGGTCCCACAGAGCATCACAGTTCGACTTGAAAGTTTTCTCCATGCTCCGGCTGAGGGCCGCCTCTACTCTGCTACCTTCTTTTTCAACAGGAACAGCCACCAAAGCCGTCATTTGCTTCTGCATCTCCTTTTGAGTGATCATAAGCTGCAATGAGAGGATACCACTCCAACGTAAGAGAAAGGCGAATTTTTTTTACATATTTAAAGATCTCATACCAAAAAAAAAAAAAAAATCTCGCACAAATTTCCACCTGCTTCACAACAGAAAACTTGCTGTGAATCATCTCAGAAATGAATCACTCATTTAGACCAAGAGAAATGAATAAAATCTACAAATCCCTGCAGGTCTACATACAATTTTTTTTTCTGTAAATAGATTTTATGAGCTAATAACTTTTTTCCTGTATGAACATGATCTAATAATAGTTACTACAATTTCAGTCTTCACGGATAACAAATTGGCAGGTGTGAGTAACATGCTCGCACTTAATTATGTGAAGTAGTTAGTTCATTTTCCATATTAAATGCAGACAAAAAAATTTGCATGGAAATGTGCAAATAGGGTAGCACGATCTGTAAAGAATTAAGTTATGCGCATTTATTAGGTAAATGAAAAACCAAACATAAACAGACTAGACTATCTTATTCTTACCGGATAAAAGCATGCTAGACTGCATCGTAGTGAAACAAGAGAGAATCCAGGGAGAACAGCACATCAGCAAGCAGGACAGAAAATTAGGTGAAACTAAAGAACTGAAATCCTTAAGAATGGACTGTTGAATTGGATGTTCATAACAAATGTTAGAACCATAATTTTTCAGATAGTGAAAGGGGAAATGTGACTCTGAGATAGACCCAACCAAACTCGACAATGCTCATAGTACTGGCTACAGAGCCACCAATAGTCAGTGTTAGTGGGAACTTGTCATTGAAGAAACTACTCATGAGGACTTCCTCTCACTCTCTAGATTTGAGTACATTTTCTGTTTTTGATACCACATCCAATGTGATAAAAGAGACAAGCTTTGTTGTTCTTTTTGTTTTCTTTTTTTCCTTTGTCGGAGTTCTTATCTTTAAGAGAACGAGTGATTTCTACGCAAACTAATATTTATTGAGATGATTATGCATGATTTTCTCTGTTTTGTTATGATATATTTGTTAGCGACAAGTAATTCGCTTCTATTGGAAGCATGCAAATATTCTTTCCTAATATTGTTTCCCTTCAATGTTTTTATCATTTTATTTAATTTTTATTTCATGTTTAATTTTATTAATTTGATTAAAATATTCACTCGTGTATGGAAATGTTCGCCTTAAATGTGTTTTCGGCAATCTAGTTGGATACAGTAGAATTCATATGGCTACTCTCAAAAGTAACCATAAGATTCTCCTAGCTAAAAGATCCAGTCTAAGATACTAAATCCTAGTCATATTTCAAGAAGAAGAAGAAAAAGCAGAAAACGGTCCAACATAAGATCATCCAAGGAATAAAGAAAGACAGTTTTTGTACACACTGTGAAGTATTAAAACCTCATTAATTTTGCTAGTTTCAAGAAATTTCCAGAACCTCAAAGAAAAACATGTAAGTTTCTCTTAGCTGACCACCAAGGAATTTAAAAGAAGATGCTATCTTGCACAAGGAAAATACTAAATCTGAAGCTTTAAACAATCACCTCTTTCATACTCTCCTGAAGTGCCAGAATTGAAGTCAAAATGGTCTCTAAGGAAGGACCGCCATTGCTGCTACCTGGTTCATTTGAAGAATCTGCAGACTTGAAAGGGCTAGTGGAAGGTGAAGATGGATCGACCACTTGGGAGGGTTTTACTTTCTTTTTCCTCCTTTTTCCTGCTGATGAAGGTGACTGAGCAACTACCATTGCCGCACTTGATTCGGTATCAGGTACATCCTTACTCAAGTCCCGAATGCCTTGTTGACCAGCATTCCAAGGCCACTCTAGCAACTCAGCAACGCCAACATCCTGAATCTGATGAGTTTCCTCCATGCCCGAAATTTCTGTAGACAATGAACAGCCATCTCTGGCCATCTCAATGCCAAGATCCGGTGCTTGGGTATAGAAGGATTTTTCTTTTCTCTCCACATGAAGAATATGCTTTTCTCTCTGAGAATCTAACTCCTGCAGCTGACCCACCTCTTTAACCTCCACCTCTACGCTCTCAATATCATTGTTTTCAGCAACATCTTGAACCTTTTCTTTTCCCACTTTCGTGCCCTGGACAACAAGACTACTCTCAGAAGAAGAAACGGCCTTCAATAGTATTTCTCCCACTTTGAAAGTGATTGGAGGATTTGGTACCATAGAAATGTCGTTTCGCCCAACTTCAGTTTTATCCTTCACAGAGCTGTCATCTAAGGAAGAAACATCAGTCAACTTCATACAACCAACATCCACTCTCCTATCAACTGAACAATCAAGAACTGGTGGATCAACACAATGATCGCAAGGTGCGGGACCTTGCTTAAAGTTATTTGATGGGTTATTAAAAGAAAGTAAAACCCTCCCGACCACTTGGGAGGGTTTTACTTTCTTTTTCCTCCTTTTTCCTGCTGATGAAGGCGACTGAGCAACTACCGTTGCCGCACTTGATTCAGTATCAGGTACATCCTTACTCAAGTCCTGAATGCCTTGTTGACCAGCATTCCAAGTCCACTCAAGCAACTCAGCAACGCCAACATCCTGAATCTGACAAGTTTCCTCCATGCCCGAAATTTCTGTAGACAATGAACAGCCATCTCTGGCCATCTCAATGCCAAGATCCGGTGCTTGGGTATAGAAGGATTTTTCTTTTTTCTCCACATGAAGAATATGCTTTTCTCTCTGAGAATCTAACTCCTGCAGCTGACCCACCTCTTTAACCTCCACCTCTACACTCTCAATATCATTGTTTTCAGCAACATCTTGAACCTTTTCTTTTCCCACTTTCGTGCCCTGGACAACAAGACTACTCTCAGAAGAAGAAACGGCCTTCAATGGTATTTCTCCCACTTTGAAAGTGATTAGAGGATTTGGTACCATAGAAATGTCATTTCGCCCAACTTCAGTTTTATCCATCACAGAGCTGTCATCTAAGGAAGAAACATCAGTCAACTTCATACAACCAACATCCACTCTCCTATCAACTGAACAATCAAGAACTGGTGGATCAACACAATGTTCGCAAGGTGCAGGACCTTGCTTAAAGTTATTTGATGGGTTCCTAAAAGATTGTCTTCCTGACAACCTCGGACTCGAAGGTGGCAAAGCACTTGGGTTAGGTTCAACACTTGTAGTAGCCAATTCAAGTCTGGGAAGCTCTAGGGTCCCTGAAAATACAGGATACTCAGCTGCGGGTGAACCACTTTCAACAGGCATCTCAGTTGGGACATTTCTGCAAAATGGGTCAAATGCCGCAAAATCACTACCAGAAACCTTCTGAATTTCAGCATTCTTCAGTGGTGGTGGCAGGCACTGAGATAAATTCAAGGTATACTGTTGCATAGCCTGTGTCTGAACACAGTAAACCTCAACAACATGTTCCCCATCTGGTGAATAGTCACTTCTTCCTGTTAGACTCAAAATAGGCATTGTGACAGTAAACTCCACAATATAATCCATGCGCGTCGCTGCCGGATATGGCCCATATTCTACATGCACCGCATATATAGCATTTTTCTTGCCATTTGCAAGTAAAACAAGGCCCTGGTGTGGCAACACCACTACTTGGTTGAAAAAAGCCTCTTCAGCTCGAGTTTCGGCAGAACTCTTCAAGTCCAAGGTCTGAATGCACTGCCATGGCACAGAATCACTAGGAAAAAACCACCCTTCATCGCCTGCTGAGGCCCACACCTTCACTTGTCGGTTCAGATGACCCTGAAAAAGAAATCAGAAAATAATTAGCACTCATTTGCAGGAAAATATATTCGTCCAAGCATTTAATAATTAATGTTTCAAGCAGTAAAATCCTTTTCTTCAGTAGTAGAACACTGCCAGGTTTCAGAAACAAGAAAAAACAAACAAAAACACTTGAATCCTGATAGAAATCAGAGGTCTGCAAAGCACACCGTGGCCATACATGACATGGTAACCTGGCATATGTATCAGTGTGCAGAACATCTGTATGTAATGATTTCCACCACTATGCCAACAACCTTTTTTGAGTCGTGTGCAATAAAAAGCCAATGTGATGATCGCAAATAGTGACTTAAATATCGTATCAATCAATACTATCAATAATTCACATGTGGTCGATACAATATATGGGGCGAGTAATTAAATCCCCATGTATTGTACAAAGTATTGCAATGTATCTCCAATCCATCAAGATATATTGAGACATTGCGATATTTTGCCAAAAACTCCTCATAAAATTCCCTTGTATCATTGATACAAGCAATACATTGCAATCAGTGTTTTAAATAGTAAATAGCATGTAGTGTAGTGTTCACCCTCTGAAGCATGAGGCATAAGCTACATAGCGTGTAGCATAAGCTAAACGCTACTTCTAGTTTTTTAATCAGGGTTGCGCTTGGTTGCACCAATTCATAATATTCTGCACCAAATTAAACTAATTAATAATGAAATTTAACAAACTTTCATAATATTTGGTGCAACCAACGCAATCTAAAGTAATATGAAAGGGCAATGATTAAATATGAAGGTAAATAAAGAGCAATGAAACTGATTTAATATTGTTTCTTATATAATTTTACTAAAAGTATCGAAAAGATTAACTTATTTTTATTGAAAATAGAAAATTGTAACTAAATATGAAAATATTAATTGATTTTAACATTGTAGTGAAAAATAACTTGTAGTGTAAGCTATGTAGCGTGTAGCATATGCAAATTATCATATAGCCTAAGCTACATGTGACTTGATCTATTTTCATGAGCTACGTAGGTTGAGGCTAAGCTACGCTACGTAGTGTAAGCTACGCACTACATAGTGTAGCTATTTAAAACACTAATTGCAATACATTGCAATATATGTCGACGATACATTCTCCCACTGGAAAAAAAAAAAAAAAAAACTCACAAAAAAAGAGGACCTGTTTCATACTTATATTGTACGATTTATAAATTATATGAACTTATTTTGGATATAATTGCAACACTTCAATTAGACAACGCTTAGTTTAGGATACTATACAAATGTTTTTTTGGTGATCTTTTGAGGTCTAAGTTTGTAATCATATCTCTTTCAATGTGTCTAAAAAAATCCATCATTTCCCATTGCTTCCTCAATTAGCGATACATTCCCCAATACATGCGCTATTTCCCATGCGGTACCAATATGTTTCAATATCCCAAAGGTGTGATACATGCATTGGTTCTGATATTTAAATGACCAATCTTAACCATTGAATTGATGATCTTATTAGACCATGATGATCATGAGGTCCTATGCAGACACATTATTAATGTCATGATTAATATATGAGTCTATCTTAAACATATGTACCATATGTTAAAGGAGAGGGTTTCCTTCATTGTCCTTGTGAACTTGAGTTTGGGCACAACAGCTACTGGGCAAGGGAAAGTTGTGTTCCATGTATTTCCTTGTATCTCAGTACCCTATTAATCCATGACCATCTAGCAAGTATTAGGGCAAGCCTATAGTATTCTTATGTGGTCATTGTTAGTGTGCACACATACTTGTTTATATATATATATATATAGGATTAAGTTTATGTTTCCTAATTTGTTTTAGTCTCTAATTATTGTTTTGCTCATCTCTATTAGACTCATTGTAATCAGGATTTTAGTATTAATCATCTATAAATAAAGAATTAAGGAAGAGAGGGTGCTACATTAACACCCTTCTCTCATCTTATTCTCTCTTTTTTGCATCTAGCTTTTCAGACATCCTTGTGAGGGGACTGATGATGAGTCGGAATGGAAGGTCTCCACCATTAAGCTCAACGATGAGTCGATGCCTTTTCCCTATCCCACATAGGAGTATTAGTGTCCATGGATATCGGATCTTGTTATTAGGCTTATTAGATACTTGCAATGGAGGATTAATTCAAGTCTCTAGATCAGGAAACAATCATGTTTGGTGCAAATCGACTTGTATATGTACTAACTTTGACTAATCCTTAGACCTAAGGACATATGGGGAGTTCAAGTATTTGATATAATGTGCCTTAGCTAGCCTCATGAAATCTATTGAGTGGCTCACATGTGGGTGTTGCTGGGAGGACATAGTTTAGGTCCATATGATCTAACAAGGGATCCACTGGTTGCCTAGGAATATTCTTATGGTTAAGATCTGTTGTTTTAATCTTTAAAAGGTTCTAATTACACTTGACAGTAGTTCAATTATTAAGATCTTGTGGTTCACCAATTGATTTGCATGAGTATTGGATCAAGGGTGGATGGTCATGATTAGTGGAGGGATTTGGTCAATTTGGGTACATGGATAGGCAAGATTGCGGACTTTTGATGTAGTGGGACATTATTAAAAAAAAGTCTATAATGTGGCGGAGCATCATGACTGGTGTATCCTATGCCAGAGAGAGAGAGAGAGAGAGAGAGAGAGAGAGAGAGAGAGAGAGAGAGATGCCCTTGGACGTCAAACACCCTTGGGCTTCACCATTGAAGAGAGAAAGAGAAAGTAGAAAGAGAAGTGAGAAAAATCTCTCCTCCACATCCACACCTTCACACGTGTGACAGTCCACCCTTGGACAGCTCTCTGCGCTTCCTCAGCCCTACTCGTGGGTTGTGTGTAGGCTCTCGATCTCCTCCTCATCTAGGGTAGATCTGGGAGAGAACCACCTCGGTTGAAAGTACAATATCAGTATTTTATATGGCTTTGAGCAGTAGAGATCTACAATTAATCCTAATCCTTTTTTATTTTATTGTAGAAGCTTGAAAATATCAAGATGGGGATCCATAGAACTAGGTTAATAACAAATCTTGAGCGCTCGAAAATTTTAAATTTCACTGCGTTTTGAGAAACTATAAAAGGCTTGGCCTAAAATGCATGCTTGGTTCACGGACTTTTTCGGGGATTAACTACATGGCTGGGGACACAGCTCAGCCAATCATGTGCCAAGTTGGCACAATGGACAAGTGTAGATTTGTGTGTGGAGAGGTTCATGTGGCTTAGTAAAATGCAAAAGATCGACACACATTGCAAGCAATTTAACTTTAAGAAAAGTTAATTTTTAGGGATTTGAAGAATATTTACATCAAAAACTATTTACAAGAAACACTAGAAATTACAATTCAAAAGCAATGAAGAAACACAAACATGTTAGGAAAATATATCATTTAAAGGTCAGAATCCACAGAGCTCGTACCGCTGTTTCAAGAACAATGTGATCAGGGCAATGAGGTGCTGTCAGGAAATTAACTGATGTAACAGGTTGGCCATCGTGTGGTCTCAGTATCACAAGGGGCACAGCCATCCAGTCCTCCCAAATCTTTACCTGTTATGTAAAAAGAAATTTCATAAACCAAACAAGGAAATTGATATTTCATGGTCCCAAAACAGGAGTAAAAAGCAAAGAAACAATAGCAACATCAACAATCTAATCGCATGAAGAAATAGTAATACATGCATTCAGATGTATGCACTGTGAGAAAAATTCCCTATTTGACTCATGGAAGGCAATCATCTTCACAAAAACCTAGCTCGAATACTTCCGATTTTGCATGCATTTGATTCACTACATGCAATTGCAGTCTCAATACTTTTAAAGGATTAGAGCCTAAGGATAGGAATCTTAAACCCAAATGAGGCGGACGACAATAGATAGCTTCATAGGATTAGGACATCTTAAGTGAAAGAAGCTTTGACAACAATGAAGATAAGAAAGGCCCAAGACCATATGGTATACCAATAGAAGTTTTGGAAGCGCATGGGACATGTTGAATTATTTTGGTTGACAAATTGTTCAACGAGGTTGTAAGATCAAAGAAAATGCAATATGAATGGAGAATAAGTACCATCGTAGTCATTTATAAGAGTAAAGGAGACATACAAGTTGCATTTACTCAGTGTTTTAAGTATCAACGATATCAGCCAATACATCCCACGATATATCTTGCATCCCACCTGTGCGATACGAAGTGCAGAAGTAGTGGGATATATCCCACATGTTCGATCCAGTGAGCATGTTCGATTTTCGATCCTTTTTTCTATAAATCATGTTAAATCAGTGTCAAATTGTTACAAATCCATGATTTTTCATGTTTTGCATGAAAAATCATGGATGGGTAGGCAATTTCATCAGCCTCTCTAACAAAAGTCTGCTTTAACTCTAGCACTGAAGCATACAAGACAAGGAAACACAGTGGGAAGAAAACACAATCAGAACTTATTGATTATCTCTACCTCAAATGCAAGGAGGCCAAGTAAAGCTGGTCCACCTTCTTCGGTCTCTTTGACATTGATTTAGCTCTCACTGGTCCAGCTGTGGACCCTAATGATGGTAGGAGTGGTGGGCCTATTAACCCTATCATGTGGGTAATTGCAAAGAAAAAACAAAATATCTTAAAATATCTCCTCAGCCATCTCTCTAAGTGGCTTCTAAAATAAAGATGAGTTTGATTACTTGGGGACTTCTGAGGAAGAAGTCAGAAAGATTCCTAAACCTAGCCGAATTCACGAATGGCAGGGAATAATCGATGATTTCCAGTATCTTCCCCTTACATCGGGGCTTTCAATAGCTAATCCCCCAAGTTACTAGAGGCTTAACATCACTACGAGCTCAATGGATAATCCCAGGGTATCAGGGATCAAAGTGCTAAGAGAATAGCAAGGGTCAAGGTTTCACTTTCTGGGCTAGTCTGTGTCAGATCATCAAATGGGGTCAAGTTGTTAGTGATCAAAATAGGTTTTGAAAGATTTGGAGTCAAGTGGGTGGGTGCCTAATGGTGGAGGTGGACCCTCACAATGTGACTGCTTGTGTTTCGGGGAAATGTTCCTCTCCTTGGTATCTTTTATTTTCAATAGTCGAAGGATGTATACTTTTCATTATATTCCTAGAGCCAAATTGTATTGCTGACTCTCTTGATAAGGTATATAAGGAATGCACAGACTTTCTTGGTATACTGTATAGGGGACTCATCCATTCTCTTGATGTATCTTCATTCTCTATCTCCCTATGGGATTTCTTAGTAATCATTTTTTTAATGGTAATCACACGCACAAACAAGCACAGATGCATACAAGCACGCACAGCGCACACACACAAAATATGGCAAGAACAGAATTCCCCTCAAGCATAATTAGCAGAATACTTTTTCCTTTTCTCCTTCACCTCAAGCTCTGAGAAACATAGAAGCAGACGAACCAAGTAGTAGTCTTTATATAAGAAGAGGAAAAACTATTTCGTCCTGAATCGACAATATTCAATGGTTATGGGCTCAAACAAGCAAAGCTGGTACTAAGACAAAAGCGCAAAGGGAAAAACTTGAGAAGCCAATAACATCCAAATTACATAGTTAAATACTATGCCCAGGGCCTACGTTTTTCAGCAGAAATTCAGCGAATCTTGGCAAAGGTAATGTAATCATCCTCAAAAGCACAAACAGAAGTGAAAGAAGGCCTCTGGTGCAAACAGTGCAATGCATAGTTCAAGACATTCTAAAGTGATTCTAATAAGGACCCATCTCTTGAACACGGAACCAACCTTGCAAGTAACAAGAGCAAGAAAACAGTTGCAGAGCAAATACAAACCGTGCCATCTGTTGATGCAGATACTAGGCGAGTAGTCATCCACTGACACATTGATAAGTCAGTCACTTCCCCCTCATGATTACCAACAAGTTGGACACCATCGATCAGCTTCTCAACAGGGCACTTGATAGGTTGCTCTGCCAAAAATGCTTCACCTTTCCCGACTTTTGTTGTATCAATTTTCAGAACACGATTTCCAACTGCAACAACCAAAATTTCCTGAAAAATAAAATTGCCAGATATATATAATTAAGAGATTTGACTAAGATAGTCTGCAATTAGCACACTGGAAAAGAAGAAGAAGAAAGAAACAAAGAAACAATCACTAACACCTGAATAAATCACACTGGTTCAAGCTATGATACCACAAAACTTGCATATGCTCAACATACCAATACCATACCATATCGATAATTGATATTTGTACCCGATATGCAAGGATACCTGTAAGATACAGGTTAACAATTTCCTGTTGTATTAGGTTTGGTATTTCCAAAGTACAGAACTTTCAATTTTATGATTGTATTGAAGTATCAGATGAGATACCCATCAGTGTCCTAGGTTTTCAGAAATGAGGAGTGCATCTCAGCTCCCTGTATGGCTGTATCTGGGTATCATAGGTCCCAAGCTTCCCAAAGAAACATTCAACATATAAAAATTATCTAGTGCCATAACAAATGCGTCATTACTTGATTGATAGAGTGCCAACATATGGGTGGATGAAATGATTCCCCATCTCCCACCATATGAATGGCGATAACGACTTTTCCAGTTATCTGTGGCTTATCATTCTCATCAGGACCTTCATTAATCTTCCACACAAAGATCCTTCCATTTATGCTTGAACTGAAAAATGCAACCAAATTTCCAATAAAAACCAGATTAAGTAAATGTACAAGTACAGACAAAGAAATACCTGGCCAAAAGGTGAACATCCTCGGCGAAGAAAGCCATGTCAGTGACCATCTGACAGAAATAACGGTCATGTCAAAACTGGTGAAAATCAACGATCCAAAAATATAATCAGTTTAAGAATAGCATCTCAGCTTGAATACAGCATCAACATGAAGTTGTCTCATAAACCCGGCCCATTTTCTTCCAGGCCTGAACCTGGTCCCTGCCCACAGGCATCAGAACCATAAGTTGAGATTGCATTCTATCCTCATTATTAGACCATCATAACATGGTATTCACAAGAAATTCATATCTGGGTCAATTTTTATTTAGCAAAATCAGCATCTTCATAAAACAAGGTCACTGCCTTATAAACCTAACAGCCTGAGTGACTGAGCATGTCTGAATCCATGATGCCTGTGGTACTTAATAGGTAACACACCGCATATCTTGTTAGATAACTTCAAATTATGAGTTAATGCTATATCCATGACTCGTCCATGGCATATACATGCCATATCTGGGTTTCACAGGTGCAGACGTGTGAATATTTCACATCTATCTGACACAATTCGAATTTACTTCAGCTTGAAACATTTTTTTTTAAGGCGACTAAGTATCAATATATCATGAAGGCTAGCAAGGCCAGGTTTAAGCAAGACTCTAATGTTTTAATCATGAAAATGAAGTATTAGTAAAAGAAACAAATGTACAACACAACTACAGCCATCGTCATAAAAGCAAGTGGATAGAATTGGCATTGACTTCCAACCAGCTGCTCTTGTGCATTGTCATAATCTACCAAATTATTGACCTTGTAGTTGATGCAATCGATGGCACAAATGTCCAACAGGACCAAACCCAACACTCTCTTCTAAAGGAACACTAACAGAATAACAGCTTGAGGATAAGAAACATTACACAAGAAATTAACTTGGAGGGTGTTTGGATGGAAGGAAATAAAACTGTGGATAGTGAAATGTAACCTGGAATCCTCGAGAAATGGAAAACCATGGATTCACCTGGAATCCTCAAGAAATGAAAAACCATGGATTCCAATTTTATATCCGATGTTTTGTTTTGAAGTCCAATTTTACATGGATTTCACGTCAGTTCTCTCATGTCATGTGTCTTCTCTACCTTGGAAGTCAACCTAACATCATTTTTGGGAGAAATGAATGCCCATGATTTTTTAGGAAAAGCTGAAAAATGGACATTGGTTTACAAGGTTACTTCTTCCTCAAAGGGAGAAGTGGATTTTTCACTGAAATTGATTTCATTTCTAGGGTTTTCCACATTCCCAAGAAACCCTGTAGAGAAGTCATATGGCGTCACAGGATTTTCATATTATGCATAAGTGGTACAATACACCAATACTCAGTACTTCCATAATCTGAACCTTCAACTTTATTGTAAGCTGTTTTTATATTCAAATGTGATGTGCGATGCTTCCACATATCCAACATGAGTAATTTAATAGTAGACAAACAACTACTAGAATTGAAGTTTTACTAACTGCAGTTTTCTGCTGTAGCTCTTTCATGCCAAAAGGTACAAATAGAAAAAGAAAAAATACATTTAACTCGCCAATTCAATTTTCAACTACATTTATGTGGACCATCCATGCCAAAAGAACACGAGAAACATGATGCAACTCATCCAAGTGCGAGTACGGTCATACTCACTGGAATGTGTGCCAACATCATACACATGAGAAATTCAGTCCATTCATCAAGCCACCCTGATTGTGTATCTGACATGGCCCAAAAAAAATTAGGCCAACCGACTATCAAGTGGGCCAAACTTGTGCATCGAATGTGTACTGTTGGACATTTCTTTAAATATCAATATTTTGGCATTCATTACACATGCAATGAAGTTGCAATAGTAGACGTTGGAGTTTCAGGAATCATTTTTTTATCTAACCCACTGGAGAAAAATCCATCAAACAGATCAAGAAGGAAGAAACCCACCATATACTTGGTTTTTTCCATTTCTTTTTTCATAAATATAGACTCACCTCATCGTCCATTTCGTTAGTCATTTTGTTATGTCAGAAATTGAGCCTCCACATACCGCTTAATTCATCTTCTTCTTCATCATCAAAGCCCTATCCCAACTAAATGGGGTCAGCTACATGAATCATGTCCTACCGTTCCACTCTATCGAGGGCCATCTCCTCAATTAAACTATTGGTCATCAGATTTTTCTTACAACCTCCACCCACGTCCTTTTGGGCTTTCCCTTGCCCTTTTCGAACCTTCAACTTGAACCAACTCACTCCTACCCTGAGCAATCATTGCTCTCCATCCAAATCTACTTTCCCTCATCTTGTTACCTATTAGTGCTACTCCAAAGTTCCCTAAAATGCAATCATTTTTAATTCTATCCTTCCTTGTCTTGCCACTCATCCATCTCAATGTGCTCATTTCAATCACACTAAGCCTTTGAACATGTTGTTCCTTGACTATCCAACATTCTATCCCATAAACATGGCTGGTCTTATAGCCACTTCAGTTTGATAGGTATCCAGGGATCACATATAACTCTAGAGGCACATCTCCAATTCATCCACCTAGCTCTAATTCAATGAACAGCAACCTTCTCAATCTCTCCGTACTCTTGGGGTACATTTTGGTCAGAATCTTAACTAATTCCTTGTTTCCACTCCTATTGTTACTAAATTGCAACCCATATTCTATGTTTGTAATCTTAACTAATTTTAAAATCTCTAGATTCTAAAGCATTCATCCACAGTTCTAACTTTGCATTTACACCCTCCCTCATCTCTTCAATCAAAACGATGTCATCTGCATACAGTATACGCCATAGAACCTCTTCCTAAAAGTGATGCAAAAGGATATGGGTTTAATGTTGACCCTTGGTGTAAGCTTAAAATAATAGAAAACTCGCGTCTATGCGCTAGTGGTCTTATATTTGTTATCACTTCCTCGTATATAGCCTTAGTCATGCAATATATCCTCTTGAGAATTGAGACTCCTTTCTTTCCCAACACCCACCAAATCATCTCTCTAGGGACCCAATCAGATGCTTTCTCCAAGACGACAAAGACTGTGGAAAACATTCCTCTACCTATATTTCTCCATCAATCAAGTAGGAAATAGCCTCAATGGTTGACCTTCCCATCCTAAATCCAAACTAACTCTAATACATTTGTCGCATGCCTTAATCTTTGCTTAGTCACTCTCTCGCAAAGTTTCATAGTATGACTCATAAGTTTAATCCCACAATAGTAGTGCAACTCTGTGCATCTCCTTATAAATCGGCACCATGGAACTTTTTCCTCCATTCATCTACCATCTTTTTCAAACTATCTTGTTCAATAACTTTGTCAACGAAAATATACCAATTCCTCATGTGCACTACCAAACCTCTATTGGTATAACACATGATCCTTCAGCCTTTCATATCCTCATCTTTCTCAAAGCTTCTTTCAGTTCAGATATCTTAATCCAATGGAAGTATTTTCGAAAGATAATGCTTTTGTATGATTAAGATATCTGAAGTGAAAGAAGCTTTCAGAAAGCATCTATAGCCTTTAGCCTCATTTGAGCTTATGATTCCTCCTATTCCTAAGTTCTCACTTCTCAGTTAATGTCATTTAGCAAGCTCTAAAGATAGCTTCTCCACCTTTCCTCGATCTTTTCGTCACTCTTAATACATCCAGCATGATCAAGGTTCCTTATCTTCCTATCTCTCATGTTTGCAAGTTCGAAACCATCCTTCTCACCTTCTCTTGTCCCAATCCACTGTATGGATCACACATATGATATACCTTATTAGCTTCTTCCTCAACATCCTTCTCCCATCAGTTTATTACTAAATAACATTGTTTTCTCTCCTTACAAATTCCACCACATCATTCTTGGACACCTATTAATTTCACCCCCTCTCTTCTATATCTTCACATAAACATCCATAACCATTAACCTTATATTGAGTGGTGACTCTCACCTGATCTAAAATTGCAAGCTTTATATATTCATCGTAATCTTCCTAAATAGAAAGAAGTCTATCTGGTTTGTATACAATCCACTATTGAAGGTTGTTAAATGTTCATCTCTCTTTTATAAATATATGTTTGCAAGATCTAGATCATACTATAACTGGTGTTGCTTAATTGTGATTTTTTTTTATTTTTTTTTAAAGCACTGCACAGTGACAGGACAAAGTTGGAACGAAACCTATGACCCGCCAACGATGTGATTCATACATTAAACCATTATTGTAAAAAACTCAAAACCAACAACTAAAATAGGATTTTGCAAGCAAAGAACATAGCACAAGAATAATCCAATTTCAATACCCAATGCATCAGGAAAATTTTCATTTGATTTCCACATCATCAGAGCAATTCATTCAACCCTAGATCACAATCATACAACAACACAAACCAATAATCCAATCATCAAATAAAATAAAAACATAAATGCTACTCAGTTCATCATAACAAAACTCAATTAGTAAAAGCGGAAGTTCTTGAAATCACTCCCACTCCATCATTAACAACAATGAATTCATAAATCGCCATCACGGCAAACCTTAGTCAGTTAAACAAATGAGATGGCATTTTATACAGGTGAGCCCAGCAACCAGTTATCCAGAGCATTTATCTGGTGGACCCCACCATGGACCAAAATCTGCAGCAAACTCATTCAAGTGCCCAATTTAACAACTGATACAACAAAATCAAACCATAAAATCTCACAAGAATTACAAAAATGAAAAACTAATCTGACATCATTTGCATAATCCAATCCATATATAACAGAATCATACAAAATTCAAAAAAGAAAAGCAAGAACCCAACCTGGGTATGACCATTAAGCAAACATCTCAGTGCATTGTTTATATTCAGCACCCGAATCGAACCCGGCTTCAGTCCGTAACAAATATAAGTCCGGTTCACCGCAATCTTCCGTCCAAGAACTAATCCAGAATCCGACTCACACATCGCGAACGGCATGGCCTCAAGCTGTGGCTGCAGCTCCCCGGGCAATCGCACATCGATATCATATGCGACCCGGTCACCGACCAAGTGCCGCCCCTTAGGCAGCTTGCTGCCTGGCACCTGCACCGACGCCGATGGGAGCATTGCAGCCTCAGCTGTTTCTACACTCGTTTCACTCCCTACAGAATCAACGAAAACCTCTCCTCTTTCAGATTCCAGATTGGGAGAACTCCAATTCATCAACCTCTTATACAACGCTCGCATTCTTGATTAATTGAAGAAAATGGTTAGCTTCTTCTTCAACTGACCTCTCCTTGCATTCTCTCTTTCTTCACTCCTTCCATTATTCTGAGCTACAACTACCGAGAAAATAATAATAATAAAACAATTAGCATCTTCCTTTGTATTTCTTGGATTGTTTCCCAATTCCTCTGTGGGGAGACTAAAGGAAACAGAGATGAAGCCTCCCAAGCTTAGGTTTATCTGGGTTTTATTATAACTTAGAGAAAATCAATTACTTATTCCTCTTCTTCTTTGGCTGCTTTTACTTTTCCTTCTTTTTCAATTTTTGCTTTTGTTTATTCCGGAAGAATGTGATAGACATGGCAAACAGTTTCTTTGGTAGCGGATTGGCTGGTGTATCGACAGATCTTACTATCAAGTGAACACACTGCAAACAGCAGTGGGGGATTGAACGTCTACAATTGAAATCCTTTTTGCGGTTAGGAAGTTTTGGATCAGTATGAAATTTGTTTTTCCTCTTCATTCGGGTCTTTGTGACCTGGTGAACAGATTGGATGGAAAATAAACTTTATGCGGGCCCTATGAATTGTTTAACAGTGAAAATCATTATCTCCGCTGCTATTTGTGGTGTGGTTCAGATAATCTTTGAATATGATTAATTTTGTTAATAATACTCTAAAATGATTTCTAAAAATAGATAAACGGTATAGATATGATAAATATATCACTGTAGGGGCCATGTAACTTTGATCTCCTTTGAACCGTTTGTACAACTCGGAGCTCGAGGAGCGTCGGTGCTGGTCTTCGCACGACACGTACTTACATCGGCTATATAGCTGGTGTGTGGTACACTAACTCTACAGCAGCTAAGGGAAGTAGATTGGCTGGTCTACGTCATAACAGCTATAGAGCTGCTGTAGTAACTGTAGTAACGTTTACTGCGAAGGCGAGCACGGACACTCCTCCAGCTTTGAGTTGCAAGAACGGTTCAAAATAGATCAAAGTTATATAAGCCCAACCGTGATGTATTTATTATATCTACACCGGTCATCAATTTTTAGAGATGATTTTAGAGCATTATGCAAAAAACGAATCATATCCAAAGATCATTTGGACCACACCACAAATATGAGCAAAGATAATAATTTTCACCATTAAACAATTCATCGGGCCCACCAAAACCTTTATTTTCCATCCCATCTGTTCATAAGGTCACAAAGACCTGAATTAAGAGGAAAAAGAAATTTCAAATTGATCCAAAACTTCTGTGACCTCAAAAAGTGTTTTGATGGTAGACGTTCAATCCCCCACCGGTTTTTGTAGTGTGGTCCACTTGATAGTTAGATTTATCTTATTTTTCGTCTCAAGCCTAAGAAGATCTCGCCAAATGGATGGACGGTTTGAATATAACACATACCTCATGATCAAAAGACTCACAGAACTTGCTAACATCAATAAAGCAGCTATATAGCTGGTGTGTGAGGTACACTAGCCTTCCTTGGAGAGAAAGAGAGAGCAAGAAAAGGCAACTGGTGTGAGTTAGGCACAAAGAGAGCCAAAGAGAAAGGAAAAAAGAAAAAAAAAATCTACATTGTCGAGGCCACCTATAATCTGTGAGAAATCCACTCTATCCATCAATTGAATGAGATCATGTTCTAATGTTATCCTCAAAATAAAGGAGATCCAAAAATCAAGGGGCCACTTCAAGGAAATAATGGATATGAGATACCCACTTTGCATATTGCCTGTCACCCTCCACGGTGCTAGTGTATCAACTTTTATATATCGACCTCTAGTGACAAAAAAGTTGACACGTAGTGTGTCCAAAGCAACTAACTTAGAGTGGTATACATGTTTGTGAAAAAAGGTGAACATAATTTGTAAGACACGTGACTAATGCACATGCCATACATATTTTTTGGGTACACAAAAAAGTTTTCAAAATTATATCAATGGCGGATTTCTCGCAATCGAGTTCATGCATGATATACCCAATCGAAATCAGAATTAAAACCACAAAAAGGAAAATTTAATTGAGACGATTGATAGTTTTTTCGATGGCAACAGAGATTAAGAGTAAAAAGTTTATCTGGAATTAAAAGCAAATCATATACAATGGCAATATATAATAAGGATTTTATATCCTACTAGGACGCAGCTGATGCACAATCAAATATTCGCGAGGAAACTATAACATGGCCATTGCCTCCTAAAAACTTAAAAAGTAGTTGTGAACGTCATCCCATGCACAAACATGTGGAATGATGCCCTAACTTTATTGGATTTCTTTGTTTGTCAGTTCTGATTTTGATTTGATTCAAATGTACAGTTAACTTAGAAGTAAAAATGCATTTGACTTGAAATCACTAGTAGTTAGGATATGGCTTCAAAATCTACAATTAGCTAGAACTCATAGAATCACCTGAGGACAAGAAATTGCAAGATTCTTTGACTGGAGTGATGCCTACGTTGATTTGCATCATAAATTCTGAGGAAGGGCCTCAGTTACAAAAAATGAATGGGTTAAGCACCATTTTCCACATGTGCGATGCACAATCTCTACTTTATGAGACTGTGTGATTTTTATTAGAATTCAATAGAACTTCCAACATCATCAAATTAAGCTATACTACATTGGGCTTCAAGGCCCTAGATAAGTGAAATAAAGAAAAGTAAAAGCAACAAAAGAGTTGAGAGTTAAGCCATACTACGCACGGTTTTTAACCCAAATAGGATAAAAAAAAAATAAAAAAATAATAAAAAAGGCAATAGGAGACGTGAATGCTTGTTAGTGTGGTTCATATTCAGGATATGTGCGGAGCGAAATATGGTTTAATTCAAAATGTAAGAAGGAAAATAGAAAATCAAACACATTTTCTTGTCAAAAGGGATGGTCAAATGTCCTAAATTTTGGCTATACTTCTTGACTTCAATATTTCTCTAACTTTGACATTGATTGACAGTGCAACTTGATAGAAGAAGTGCTTTAGAAAGGGTAGAGGGTCATGCGAGTTTAGGCACATTCAACTTTGAAATAAGGAAAGGTACATCGTGACCAACACTACTTAGAAGGGCCGGCTGAGCAAGGCTTCCTCAGCACTTGAACTCTTCAAAACCTCTACCTTCTCCTCTCTCTCTCTCTCTCTCTCTCTCTCTCTCTCTCTCTCTCTCTCTCTCTCTCTCTCAATGTTTCTCCCACATCCTTCTCTTTGTCCCCCATTCTTTCTTTCGCAGGGCTTGTTTAAATAGGCATTGGGGGATTTGTTAGCCACGGATCCCGTGAATCAAAGCACGGCATGCAGAGAGGCAGCGCCTGTGATTAGATCGGCCTAGCCTATACTCAGAACTGGTGGTCCAGGGACCGGTTTTGCATAGAATCAATCATCCTTAGGCCCGATTCTACATAGAACCGGTCATTGGCAGACCAGTTCACTTATAACCAAACCCGCATGGTTCGAAGTAGGTCTGGTTATAGGTATTTCGCCTTTTAAAAAAAAAAAAAATTAAAAGGATTGGTGCTCCGTGGGTGCTCTTGAGATCATGTTCCCCCTTTGGCCTACCATCTGTACGCCATGGTGACGCCTGATCCTACTTGATGGTTGCCTTGCATGCTTTTATGTCGTATGGGTGCTTTAATAAAGACCCAATTGAAGTCGACAAGAGAGATTTAATCTCACTTAATGTGAGGTGTTTATGGTAGCACTCGAAAAAGACCTTTTGACCCCTCGGCACACACACAATCAATCTCTCTATAGCATAATGTTTCTTATCCTTTGTTAGTTTCTTAGCCCAAATATTCCACTTATGTCCAGTCACGCTATAGAAAGTTTGGAATCCTTATATTAGCTTAGATCCGCTACTCTCAATTGTCAGTGATACGGTACTTCTATAAGTAAGTTAAATATCCATGACTACCGTTGTCGAATACCCAATCATTGAGTCCTTACTAAGAGGATTATCAGTCACATCTTGTTGACTTCACGCAACAACTGTCTAGTATTCTCTCACAGTTATTTTGCCAACACAAGTAGTTGTAGGTGTTTATTTTCTTAGTTTATTTTTCTTTTTTGCTAATTGTTGTGTTCTCACATTCCAATCAATAAAAGCATTATTCTTAGTCTTTTCCATCAATTTTAAAGGACTAACCCTTCCTTTCGAAAATTGCGTAATCATTGTAAATATTGTTAATTGAACAGTCAGATCAACCTTCACAGGTCTGATCCTAATTCTGCTAGTTTGGTACATAGGGTCATAAGTGTGCAATAGATTCAAGGCAAGCATGACTCTGACACACCTGACACTTTTCTAAATCACACACGTTTGATCAAATTTGAATCATTCGTTACACATGTGACCACACGTCTAGATTGAACACCCACTGAACAACCTTTTTGGGCCCACCAGACTTTTGGATTGACTTATAGTTTTCCCCAATTTTCCTGTTGAGATTAACTTTATGAACAAGTTGGATTACAAAATAAACATCACGGTGATCCTAGGATGGTTTTAATCGGCGGTGTCCAAGTCCAATTCCAACTGTTTCTTGCTTTGTAGCCTACTTAGTTTTTGATCAACCATTTTTTTAGGTTATCGTGCAAAGAAGATGTCTCTAAAGTAAAGGGGAATTACTATCCAACCCAGTCTCATAATTTCCAAGTAGGAGTAGCGTGTTCAAGATGAAACTTATGATTAATAGTAAAACATCAATTTTCTTGTTGAGACCCAATTCTATGTTTAGAGATTTCTCGTGATACTTTCTTACAAAGTTTCATTATAGCATTTATAACCGCCTCTAATTTAAATGGGTAACTCCTCAAATAGATATTCACATAAATTAGCTCATCGGCAAAATGACCGATCCAACAAAAGTACATAGTAGATATCACACAACCATAACAGCAGCCTAACAAATCATTTTGTTACATAGGCTCCCTAATAATTCTCATCAATGCAGCTCTGTTTTTTTTTTTTTTTTACACAACCCACACACTCACGCCTTTGTGGGATTTCACCACCTATGGATACTAGAACCCTTGACTGGGTGTTGAAACTCCTGAGAGTCTCATCAATGCAGCTTATACAGAGCGTAGACACATAAGAAGAGGTTGGCTGCTTGCATGAAAGAATTAAAAGAAAGAAAGTGCCCACGGTTGAAAGGCTAGAAAACACAGAAGCACCCCTGGGCCTGTTTGATTTTCCTGTGCGCTGGTAAATACCAAGTAAAAGAATAATAATTATTTCCCGTGTATTACAACGGACGCGGATTGCGTCCTACCCTGGGCAAAGCTCTATGAGGCCCACCGTATTGTAAGTGTTTTATCCACGCTGTTAAACGCTTTTTTTAGATAATTTTAATATGTAAGCCAAAATTGAGACAGGTCCAAGGCTTAAGTGGACCACAAAGTGGAGATTGACGTCCACCATTAAAAACATCTTGGGAGCTGGAGAAGTTTCAGATCAAGCCGATATTTGTGTTTTCACTTCATCCACGTCTAAAAGACCTTACAAATACGTTGTATGATAATAATAATAATAATAAAAAAAAAAAAAACCATCATGTTGGCCCTTAGAAAGGTTGCAAAGGTGGGTGTCATTATCAGTGTAGCTTCCTTTGGTATGGTCCACTTAAGCCTTGGACCTGCCTCATTTTTTAGCTCACATATTAAAATTATCGGAAAAAAGCATTTAACGGCGTGGATAAAACACTTACAATATAGTGGACCTCACAGAGCTAATCCGTCCGGGCAGGGTAGGACGCAATCCGCATCCATTTACAACATACGGCTACTTACTTTTTTTTGACACGGAACTGAAAAACATTACAAAATATATATGGTCCTACTGTTATGCATTTTGCTTATCCACACCGTTCATCCATTATGTCATTTGAATTTATAGCATGAGGAAAAAATGGGTTATATCCAAAACTTAAGTGTATCACACCATACGAAAAAGGGAATCAAATACTTACCATTAAAAACTTTGTGGGGCCACTGTTTCTTTTGGTGTGGGCCACATGAGTGTTTTATCTGCTTCATTTTTTGTCTTATACTTCAAAATATTGTAGTAAAATAGATGGACGGAACGGATATATTGTATACATTATCTTACAATTCAAAACTTAAAATTAGCTCTTTTGAACTAGTTTCAATAACACAAATACCTATAAATTTTCAAACACGGTAAACTAGAATAATTACATAACTGGCTTTGAAATCCCATTCTCCACTTAGAATCGAAATTTTATATTTTCATATCTATTACTAATTCTAGAGCTAAAAATGACCAAATGCTACTCTCACATTATTTTATTATACATAAAATCATTCCTATCGGCACTATGCTAAGCATAGTGAAATGCCTTCCTGATGGGAGCTGAAAACTGGGCTACGGTTTATGTATTTTTAAGAACACACGACCACATGGGCTCGACATGTGGCACCAACATCCATCATACGCGGGTGAGCCCCACATGTGCCACATGTGTGGAAATACGATCCAATGGGCCACATAAAGCACAAACACATAAATCAACGGTGTAGATCAAGTAGGACGCATAAGGGCAATATTATTTTTGCAATCTCCGAACTTGATAATTTCCTTAAATCCAATTATACTTAAATCAGATTATTGATATTTATTTTTAATTTAATTAAGAAAGTTGCATGAAATTCAAAACTACGGTTGCGTGAAGAGAAGTAAAGTAATGAGAGAGTGGGACTTTTTTAAAAAGGGAAGAATAGATAGGGAAAGGTGTCATTGCCTGGGGCGCCCCATAACAGCTTAGTGGGTGTTAGTGTTACCGTTACTGTGGGGCCCACAGTGATGGTTTTTTGTATATCCATGCTGTCCATCCGTTTCTCCAGTCCATTTTAGTATGGAATAACAAAAATTATGGAGATATAAATCTCAGGTGGACCACGCCACAGGAAAGAGTGGTGATTGAGGTCTTCACCATTAAAAATTCCAAAGAGCTTATAGTATGGTTTTCGTAATATTTATTTAAAATCCAACCTGTTGATAATACCAAGAAGATCTGGATGAATTGAAAATACAAATATCGGCTTGATAAAAAACTGTTATGGCCCACAAAAAGTTTTTAATAGTCGTTCATCATTATTTCTAGTGGTATGGTCCACCTTAGATTTGGATATTGTTAAGGTTTAGGATCTAATCCTAAAATTAGATGGAAAAACAGATGGACAGCTTGGATATACAAAAAATAAATAATAGTGGACTCCACACGGTTAGGGTAACACCCACTAAGTTGTTACCCGGGTAACAGCTAATGCGCTTCCTATTGGCTGACCTCCCACCTGCCCATCAAAACAACATGCTCTGTCCGTTCCAACGTGAATATCTCCGTACGGCCTATCTGTGATTTTCCCTCTTTCCACGTTGCCTTCAATTGTCTATAATGAATGCCTTATATCTTTAATTTTCAAGGTGAACTTGGGCAATCCAGTCCATCCATTATGATGACAAGATCAAGGATAACAATATTTTCCTGGAAAATCAAAGAAAATTTTACAAAAAGCTACTAACATAGAATTTACCATTCAAAGGGTTTTCAAAAATCTACTTATTATTTCATATAAATACCATATGCTTGTGTCACCACAGTCATGCAAGCAAAAGAGCGAGTAGCTCGGATGGGCCCACCGTGATTTTATGTAAAATCCACCCCAACCGCTAAGTGTGTCAACCCATGATACGTCATGGGCTCAAAAATAGCTCCATATGTGATTAAGGTGGACCACATGATTGGAAACAGTGTACAGGGCAATACTCGCCCTTCAATCTAATTCCATTAGTGTGGCACATGTGAATCATGGATGGAGATGATTGTCTTATGTCAAATCTAATGGTTGATTGGATTTCATATAATTATGGTGGTTAAACTATAAAAATCAAGATTGGACGTCTCTCCCAACCTGATCCTTTGGTGTCACCTGACAAAATAACGGACGGACTAGCTCTATTATTTTGTCTCTGGACGAGTATGGGACTAAAAATCTAACAGTCGAGGTGGATCTCACGTAGAGATGATGGTGGACGCCATCAAAATCAAGATCGTGTCCAATGCTATTTTTGGTGGGGCGACCATATATTATTGTGTATGTTAAATACAATCTGACCATTAAATGTATAATCCCAATTTAGGCCCCATGCCAAAACAAATCAGGCTAACTTACGACAGGCCCTTTGGCTTGGAATACAAGCCATTTAAAAACTACTCAATCTCTAATTAAATGCTAAGTAACAACTGGCCCATTTGTTTTTGGAATCTAAGCTATTTAAAAACTAATTTACAGTGCCCATTAAATAGTCTCCTGGAATGTGGGCCCCACACGAACAGCATGACCATAATAAAATTAGTTCGGCATCAGTTTTACAACCACCACATCCCATAAGACCAATCCCATCAATCCATCTCAACCATCCAAAATACAGGCTGCCAAACATGAGTACACATCTATCAATCTGGATCGCTGATCAGTGGACTGATTCAGGAATAGGTCATGGCATAAACACCATCAGTAGCCTTCTTATAGACAGGCAAGGAAGGTCAAGGCCAAATATACGTTGATGGCCCACTTCATAGGCTCTAGATTTAGTGATTAACCTCACAAGCAGACCATAGTCATAAACAGTGAAGTGTGAACTGACAGTGGGTGCACTAACAAGCGAACAAAAAAAAAAAGACCATAGTCATAAACCAAGCTGATGGGGCCATGGCAGCCCCTGTGATCAATGGAATGGAGATTGACAGTTAGAACAAGCAGCGGTCCACGGTAGATGGCCAAAATTCAACACTTGGGAATTATGATGTTTTGGCCCACAGCCCATCTGCATTTTTACCACATTCAGGATGCTATTGCCCTTCATAAACTTCTATTAAGCCCACATCATACTAATACTTCTTCACTGCATAATGATCAAAGATTAAAAGCACATTGAAGTAGATGTTTTGCGTGCATAGCTCATCAAAAGCCAGACCCATCATATAGGACACTTCAGATCAATTGATCGAGTGCACCATTGTCCAGGCGGACGGTCCAGATTGATGAACGTGTTCCATGGAAATACCTTCATTTTAGTAGATTGAAGAAAAAAATCTAGGTATGCATCCTTCTATACTAGACATTGGGAGGTAGCGAGACTCCAATACAAACAGCCAATTTTGAAAACCCAAAATGAAAAAGGTTTCTACAAACAAATTTAAAATTTAAAAAAAAAAAACAGGAGCCAAGGAGATAGTCTGGGACTATGAAACTGTTCAAGAAAGCAAACTACCTAGATACCAAAAAAATGATTCCCAGCTTTTCTCAATCTCTCCTCTTCTTTTATATATAGATATATATAAACCCTCTTCCTAGTTTTTCTATACAACCTTCCTACAACCACCTTAGTCCTCAACAGTTCCTGCACAAATGTGAGAGAGGAGAGCAAAAGAGAGATGTCATTTGTAGCCCATCAATACCGAATTAATTACATGCATGATGAGGCGGATGTTGTTTGTTTCAGCTGCAGTGGTGATCGGGAGCGTCCGCTGGCGACCCAGTATCTGATAAACCTGTTCAAATATTGGCCGCACATGCATCGTAATTGTTGGGTCCACTGGATCTATAGCAACAAGAACGTCTCTCATCCACTCTAGCTTCCGGGAGGTCTCATTACCAATATCACATGCGAGCTGCTGGAGAAGGGATAGCAAGACTCCTTGACTCAGAGGAAGAGGAAGCATCGATAGAATCCCTTGCAAATCAACCTGAAACGAGTAGGATAGGCACATACCGTTAGGATATTGATTGACTACATGACAGGAGTTCCAAGAGGCAGTAACGATAGTAATATGATAAAACGAGCCATCATTATACCCAAATTCCACGTGGTGGCTCCATCAAATATGTATCACAGTTAGTTACTTGTGAACATATTTAGCAAAACGCAATACGGTGAAAGAATGGTACAGAAAATGTTCAGGTTTAATTCAGTCTCTCTAATTAAAAATTTGGTTAAAAGTCTGGAAAAAACATTTTTTTTTAAAAAAAAAAAAAAAAAAAAAAAAAGGAACGCCAAAAATATGGAAAAAGAAAAGTTCAGGTTTAACACAATTCCAATTCAACAAACTGGAATGAGGAAAAAAAAAAAAAAGGGGCTATGTATGGATGTGTTTGTGTGTTTTAAATAAAAGTTTTTTTAAAAAAAATCTATTAAAATGGTTAAATTTTCTAAATGCAATCAATTAATATTGTTTTCTGCCTTTCTTAAACCCTTCTAAAGTATTCCCCATACAGATTAATCCATCTTTATTGACATCTTCCACCATCTGAACAAGTAGACTCTCACCCGCCAAAAGGGAGATGAGATCAATGGCGCTAGTGATAATGTGAGTTAACATAAAGAGACCTTCAAGTTGAATCTGAAACACAGACATGGGAGGTACGAATGACTCCTCATTTTCTGAAATCTACAACACATACAAAGACTGCCTTCCCATCTAATGCTTAAGGGCTTTATTTGGAAAGAGATTATCAAGTTACACAGATTTCGAATCCAAAAATATTTGAATATGGAAATACATGTTTGGTTCAACAATAATGTTGCAAGCAAGAGGCGGGACTATGCTAAACAGTGGGTTTTTTCAAATCTATTTCCCTTGTATTCTTGCCTGTAATGGCTGGATGGGGACATCCTATCCAATTCAACCGAGGAAGCCCATGTTGATCAGAGATACCCTGCACAAACAGGCCTTTAGTCATCATATCCTAGTCCCGACTATTTAGGGTTTAGATTTACAAATGCTAGTTTGCTGATCATTCCTATCTACATCCTTATTGATGAGGACATCCGAGCACCTATCGGAGGAGGGCCGAGCCGTCTCCTTATAGCTAGACTACCACTACATCCGGCCCACTTGGCCCAATTCACATTCCTAGCCCTGTTGAAGACCCCATGTGCATGTTCATGCATGTTTGAAGACCCCAAACTGGGAAGATGCACGTGAGTTGCATATAGGAGCTTGATGGACACATCACACCGTTGGATCGAGTGGACACGATGATTGGACCATTGGATCATCATCATCGGACATCTTGATTGTGGACCCCCATATGGCATGAATTAATTTAGTTGTTTAGATTGTTTACATACTTCATTATTCTTTGTATATCTTATATTTGTATTGAGATTAGAGAGGAATAACTTTTAATTTATTAAGCGTCTTTATATTGAGAATCTTATCTGAGAGCATCTTTTTTGTAAAAGGTCTTTTATGAGACTATAAGGGGGGGGGGGGGGGGGAGCTCTAATGCCATCATTAAAAAAAAAATTGTGTTTTCTCCTCTTCATGTGATTTGAAGAATACTCCATGTGATTTGGAGCTTGAGTGTGGTGTTATTCCATTCCCCATTTAACGGAGGTGCGAGGCTTTCGTCTGTCATCTTCCTTCTCTCTTCCTTTCATCCAAAAAGAGGTATTTTCCCAAAAAAAACTCCACCTCTCTTCTTCCATTTCTATCCAATACCATCCAAATCATCTTTTTCCTCAACTTTTCACCATCTAACTTCCAACCCCAACCGAAATCAACCAATGAGGACCCCAAAACCCTAACCAACAACCCACACGTGACCATACAGCCACATGTGAGAGCCCTTAGGCTGATCGTACAAACAACCCCTCAATCCCTTGATTTCCCATTGCTTCCCCCATTAAAACAATTTAATTCCCCATCCCTAACTCTACCTATAAACCTAACTCTAACCGTAGATTCTTTAATTCCCTAATTTACCCAAATTTCCAAACCCTAAATGTCTAATTTCCATAATTGACCCAAAATCTCTAACTTTCATTCATCCAAAATCTTAATTCCCCTCTACCAATACCTAAATTCATCCATCTCCTAAACAAATTCACCCAATTTAGCCCTAATTTCATCCTTTTCCCAAATTATAAAAAACCCAAATTCCAAAATCACCAATTCCCATGAACTCTAATTTTTCAAATTTCAGATTTTCACATTCCTAACTCTAATCATAGAACCTACAAGTCAATCCCTCGAGCGTGGAACGTACCTGTGCTAAATTGAAAGTTTTATTCTTCTATCGGGCCTAGTTTTAATTGATTTATGTGATTTCTTAGCATGCAGGCATGTGATTTAGATTAAATCAGATTTTATTTCTTATCGTTTACTCTTTCATAATCTCCACGTTGCATGCTAGCATTAAATCATGTGTCTTGCATCATTTATCATTGGTAAGTGAACCAGCTTTTATATCCCTTCACCAGCTCAACCAAGTCCTTGAGTATTCCCCCTCAACACTCCTTCAAGATTCAACCACAAATATCACCACCTTATAGAGGCCATCTCCAGTGTGCACAACATGGTCAAACCATCTCAATTAACTTTTCCCCATTCACTCATTATATTTCATATTAGAGTTACGCTTAGGCTGCTCGGTATGCCATTCTTCTTCATTCTTTACTTGGTGATCTTCTGTAACATCCCGGATTTTTGCCAACCTGTAATTAGACGTCCTTAGGCGATGAGTCGATTCTAACACCTGATTAACTTCTCAAACACTCAATACAAAAGTCTTAAATCCCTTTTCAAACCGTTTTCTTCAAAATCTCCCATTTCACCTTTCATCACCTTGTTCTTTAAATGCTTTTAAGTACTTTCATATTAGGCAGGAATCCTAAAGTTTAGGTGATGAAGAACAATACTTTAGAAATCCGTACAAAGACTCGAGTATCACCTCAGGCAGAAATCACTCAGGACCAAAATCCTTCAGAAATTAGACGAGAATTAGCTAGTGCTAAACTAGATTAGCCACGAAATCCGTTTGAATCACTTTAAATACGATCTGCAAGACCCAAAACTTGTAGAATCATCGATGCTACATTACCCTAAAATCTAGGATCAATCTCATTACCCGGCTGCGCTCGGGAGTACATTGAAACTCCGTATCAGATCTGGACCACACATCGAAAGTCCGATGACCACGAGATTAAGCGTTTGGGACCGCCTTGCTGGGCTTGACAACCATCTCAAAAATCAAATCCAGACAGTGTCCCAGTGCTATTCGCTTGAGCCCGGAGCGAGGAGTGTGAGAAAATGTGGATTTCTTATTAAATTAAAAATGATTTAAGTAATCTGGAACGTGTCGCTTGCGGACAATTTATAAGCAACCAGACCGTCGGAATCTGACCCAAATTCACCCTCGGATCAGGGATATTTGCCCCTACGTGTCAGTGTACTTGAAATCTCTGATCGAGTTTCACTGACCGTTGAACTAAAACTAGTCCGCCACGCGTGATCTGGGAAGCCGACCGAAACGAAAACTTAACTAAACCTAGATCTAGTATTAGTGAGCTTAAGTCCGACCTTTGACTCAAGGGAAACTTCCAGAAGTGCTCCGTTGAGACGGAACAGCCTCGCTTTGGACATAACCTAAGTATACCTTGTTCCTGAGTCTATTTTAGAGAGTTTCTAGCCTATATAAGGACCTTAAACCCTCTCTCATTCAGCCCATACGAATTTGAGAGAAACCCTAGGAGAGAGGAGAGAAAAGAGAGAGAAAGTGTGAGTGAAGTGGGAGCATCTCCCTGCCATTCTACCCTGCCGCTATACAAGCTTAACCATCCCGTTCTAATCGCTTTCCCGGCGATTCCAACTTCGTTTCTAGGTAAGAAAACCCTAACCCTAACCTGTTTTAGGGTTTGGATTGATTCAAGTAGCGAAATAGCTAACGTAACTCGTGATTTAGGTCGTCATATCGACGTTGACGAAAGCGTAGAGATTCTATCGACTCCGTTACGATTCTACGGCATAAGGTGCGGACTTTAGACGTATAGGTTACGGTTTTCAACACTTTCAATGTCAGATAATAATAGATTCATGATCTGGATGTAATTGCACATGTACAAAGTGCTGTCCGTTTCGTTTTTCGGTTATATGTTAACTATGTTGAATATATTGTATTCCTCGTATTTGTAGAAAATACCGTATACGTATGAAATACGGATTTGTGCTTGCCATGATTAATTGTTGTCTAGGTATGCTAGATACATGGGTATCAACTTCTAGGTGAACGTATTAGCCTAACACCTATTATATTAACATACGTCGTGTATGTACTAGTTGTAGCCTAAGTGTTTGTAGAAATATTCGAATGAATATGGAACTATGATTTATGCTTGCCATGACTATTGGTCGTGAATGCATGATCGTGGTTCATGTGGCAATCCTTTGTGAAAGGATTCGCTACGACTTGTGTTTTAACTAGCATATTATAGGTATGTTAGAATGTGTAGTTTAAGTGTTTGTGAAAATGCTTGTATAGATATGTACTTAATCTAGTAGTGCCTTGAGTAGGTGTTGAGATAAAATTCTCAACTACCTTAGTGATGTGTATGATTTCCTTCATGTAAGTTGTTTAGTTTAAACACTTACTGGTTTATGAAACGTGTGTGTTTGGTTTTTCTGTTTGCATTGTGTTTTATAACATGCTTGTTAATATGTTTGAATTACTTGTTTATTTAATTCTGCTCTAACTATTTCACATGTTTAAGTTGTATTCCATAAAGGCCGTGAAGGGTGATGGGAGAGCGGTGTAACGATTCCGTGCAACAGCCCTAGCAGCCCTAAGTGGACAATACTGGATATTTGATTGTATGATTTGAAATCTTGATCCATTACTGCTTTAATTGTTCCGTAATTTAATGTGATTGGGACTAAGAGTTAGTCCAGGCGATTGGTAACGGAATGGAATTCGTGACTGAGATTCATTCGTCACGCGAGATGTGTCTGACGAACCCGAGTCGTACTTCGGTTGGCGATAGTGATTGGCCACACGAAGTGCTTATGCGCTTCATATCGTTCAACTTGTTGTGCACTCGAGCTAGCCGAGCTCGTCAAGTAACCCGATCTGTCTTATGTATGTTCACCATGTTTGGACGCTACTGTTTGAACCTAAGGTACTAACCTTACCAGTGGAATCCCGTTAACCGTGGTACCTCGATCCGCTAAGACTCATGAGCCGGGCATGGTGGTATGGGACACCGTGGTCGAGTTGTCAGCCTACGCTGGGGCGATGTACCTCCCCGTAGTGACCAGTGAGCAACCCAGACTCGTGAGCCGATTATGGTGGTATGGGACACTATATTCGAATTGTCGGCCTACATTGCTTTGATGGGTGATGGGGGAGTGGTGTAACGATTCCGTGTAACAGCCCTGACAGCCCTGACCGTACCCGGTGTAATGACCTCGAGCATACTCTGAATCTGCGGAGAGGCGACGAGCCTTCCCGTAGTAAACAGAGTATAAACTAGGCCTGTATTGATAAGGTGATGGGGGAGTGGTGCAACAATTCCGCGTAACAGCCCTGGCAGCCCTTGCAGCGACCTAGAACCACACTATCGTATGAGATTATCTAGGATTGACGACCCTAGAATGGATCATTGTTTGGGAATGATACAAGGGAGGTACCTTAGTTTCCCAATACTGTTGTATAAAAAGGACTAACAACTTGGTAATCATGCTCATCATCGCACTGCATGTGCCTGTAAGATGTGGAGCACTGAGGGATGAACGCATGCCGCGGATGTAAGATGGTGTCGCATGAGGGAGTATGTTGGTGAAAGCATGCATCATGACTGCATTCATACTTGCATTAAGAGTATTTAGAATTGTTTGATTGTACTGCTTTATCATTACTGCTTGACTGAATTGATAACATGTTAACCTATGCTTTATTGTTCCACTGAGTTGATCACTCACTCCCACGTTACGGGACGGTGCTTGCAACACCAACCAGACTGTCTTAGCTGCAGGTGATGGCGATGCTTATGAAGCAGAGGCGGACTACTACTATGATGTTGAGGAGTTCTCCTACATGTAACTCTCTAACGGATCTATGAAGACCTGGAATTGCATTGACAGGGCTATGGTATTTGGGATAGAAGACATTACACTTCCTCAATTTGGTATATTTTGGAATTGTACTTGTAAATAGTTAACCTGGTAACATTATCACACTCTGGAGACTCACCACAGTTTATATAGTTTATATATCTATCACAGTCTTCCGCTTGCTATCTCACTTGTCTCTGGAGTATGATATGATGTTTTGGCTTAATCTCACTCATGTTCAATGCACTAATATAGACAACATTCAATCATCATTCATTATGTTGCATAAGTGATGCGTTAGAACTCGGGAGTTGAGTTTATGCTCGACCCCCGATTTTCAAGGCGTTACATCTTCTCACACATCCAACTCAACATTTTCATCTCTACGATGCTCATCCCAACATTTTGCTCCATAAAACAGGACCATCAAGCAACTGTCTGTGAAACCATTCATTGGTAGGAGGAGATCACACATATCCACTTACACGTGCCACCTCTGCTTATTTGAAATATTCCAACCAATAACTGATCCATTTGAATCATATAGTCATGGTAACGAAACAAAACACTTTGAAGAATCTCCTGGGTGTTGATTTTAACAAAAGCCTCACTTCTATAACCAGCCCAAATTGAGATTCAACAAAAAAGAGCCCACCCTGCGAGATAAAAGGTCAGGCTAAGTTAATAATCCCAATAGACAGTTTTTTTTTTTTTTTCAAAGATAACGAAAATATATTAAAGGAAGCGAAACAAAAACAAAACAAAGGACTGCTGAGATAGCAGACAAGAGGACTAGAAACCTAGAAACAGAAAATCAGTATCCTTAAAACCACTGACAGAAACCCCCCATTCTAAAATTAACTTCTTGGCTCTAGCCCAAACTGTTTGAACCGAAGATTGCCTATCATTAAAGCATCTATCATTTCTTTCCTTCCACACTGACCACCAGATGGCAAGGATTGCCATTTTCCAAATCCGAGATTTGGTTTTTCCCAGCTTGAAACCATGCCAATACGCGATCATGTTGGCGGAGGATTTCGGCATGCATCCACTAACGTGAAACCTGTTGAAGAACTCCTCCCATATAAGGGAAATGAAGGGGCAATGGATGAGAAGGTGGTCCACCGATTCTTCTTCTTGCATACAGCAAAGACAAATATTAACTATTTGCATACCCCTTTTACGCAAGTTGTCGACTGTGAGGATCCGATTCCTGCCAGCCAACCAGGTAAACCGAATGTACTTGGGAGGGGCAGCGTACTTCCAGATAAGAGGGATCCCAGTATCCGCCGAGGAGATGCGAGGAGCAAGGAGTATAGAGATTTGACAGAAAAGATGCTGGACTTGTCCCTTTGCCAAAGGATTCTATCAGAGGCGAGCAAAGTAGGATACGTCTTAGAAATACAATCCAGCAGCTCCACATATTCAGATATCTCCCATTCATTGAGATTCCTGACGCACTTAACTTCCCAGACAATGTTGTCGCCCGAATGAGTATAGCAATTAGCAACGAAAATAGACTTATCTGGAGCCAGTCTATATATGTTTGGGAATCTGGACTCCAAGGGCTCTTCACCTACCCACCTATCCTTCCAAATCTGATATTAGCACCATTGCCGATATCAAAACTAACAATATCGATCACCGCTTTTTTGGATCTCAAGATCCCTTTCCAAACATGCGAGGCCCTATAAGCTGAGGAATTAGCGGTCCACCACCCACCAGGTGAATAGCCATATTTACCTTTAATAATGGATGTCCAAAGAGCATTGCCTTCACTGCCTAACCTCCACGTCCACTTGCCGAGCAGGGCCTGATTCATGATTTTCAAATTTATGATGCTCGCGCCCCCATCCTAAAAGTGTTTACACACTTCATGCCATTCAAGCAGGTGCAGCTTCTTCTGATTTTCCTTTCCACTCCATAGGAAGTCACGACGAAGTTTGTCGATTTTGTGGAGCACCGAGGTGGGACAACGGAGGAGAGACATGATGTAGATCGGAAGATTTGACAGGGCTGATTTAATAAGGGTCATGCGGCCTCCCATCGATAAATATTGGCACTTCCATCTAGTTAAGTAGTTCTGAAGTTTGGTCAGGATGTTGTCCCACATAGACTTCGGTGACGGACCCAAAGAGGGGGAGGCCCACAAAGGTGGAAGGAAGAGATGCTGCAGGACGAACGTAGCTGCGAAGCTGGATAACTCTTCGTTAGCGAGGTTGACACCAAAGAGTTTTGATTTCTTCATATTGACACTTAATCCCGAGACGGCCTCAAAACAGTGTAAGGTCGTGCGGAGATTTTCAGTGCATTGCGGGTCAGCTGTCATGAGGATTAGGGTATCGTCTGCGAACTGAATGTGAGAAATAGGAGTAGGGATGCCCAGCATCTGAATGTCTTTGAAGAGACCCGCAGCCTGGCCCCGAAGCAACATCTGCGACAGTGCTTCTCCAACCAGAAGGAAGAGAAGCGGAGACAGAGGATCACCTTGATGAATGCCACGAGAGGAGGTAAAGAAACCTTGAGGAATGCCGTTGAGAAGAATTGAGAAGTGGGCTGACCTTAGGCATTCTTTGATCCAGCTCCTCCATCTGTCCCCAAACCCCATTCGGCCCATCATGTATTGGAGGAAATTCCAATCGACATGGTCATAAGCTTTTTCGATATCAACCTTACAGAAGATGCTCTTGATTCCAGACTTGTGGTAGGAATGAAGAACTTCATTGGCAATCAACACACAATCGACGATCTGCCTCCCTCTAATGAAAGCATTCTGATAAACGGAATTCAATTTCCCCATAACTTTGGCTAATCTGATGGACAGAATTTTGGCCAAGATTTTATACGAGCCCCCGATGAGGCTAATGGGCCGAAAATCAGAAAAAGAAGAAGCCCCCGCAACCTTTGGGATTAGAGCAATGAATGATGCTCCAAGACCCTTGGATATCTTCCCCTCTGATAGAATTCAAAGAGAAAGTCCATAATATCAAGACGAATAATTTCCCAGAAGGTTTGGAAGAAGCTCATGGGAAAGTCATCCGGGCCCGGGGATTTTTCACTACCCAGAGAGTCCACTGCCTCTTTGGCTTCTTCCTCAGTAAAAGGAGCCTCGAGGAGGCTGGCCTCAGAGTCATCTAAGGAGTTGAAAGAGATACCGTCAAGGGTGGGTCTGTTCCATCCTTCAGAGGATAGTAAAGCTTTATAATGGTGCACTGCGAGCTCAATTATTTGTTGCTTATCATCTGTCTGGACTCCATCCACAGTGATGCTGAGAATAGCTTTGGCTCGGGCCTTCATATTAGTAATGCAGTGAAAATACCTAGTGTTTATGTCCCCTTCAGCTATCCATTTTGATCTCGATTTCAGCTTCCATGAGGTTTCATCTTCCAACGCTCTGGCCGATATGGATTGAATAACTTGGATGCGTCTGCTAAGCTTTTCAATGTTCATTATTCCTCCCTCTGCTTCAGAGTCAATGAGTTGAAGTTCCGTAAATAGGGCATCCATCTCCTGCTGTCTTTTGTGGACCTCTGCTTCCTTCCAGCCTTTCAGTCTGTCCTTGAGATATCTGAGTTTGCAGAGCAGTTTGTGCCCAGCGAATCCCTCGACCTTGCAGGTGGACCACCACTCTTCGATTTTTTGGCGTAAGCCTTCGACCTTGAGATATGCGGAGTTGAAGGGGAAAGGTTTTGGACCCCAATTGTCCTGTTCCATACGCAGAAGAATCGGGCAATGGTCTGATGTCGTCCTAGGAAGGGCTATTTGAGAGGTGTTGGGGAAGGCCTTCAGCCAGTCCGTTGAGAGGAGGAATCTATCCAATCTCGATTGGATTTGATCCCTTCGTCCATTAGACCAGGTGAATCTGGCCCCAGACAGAGGGAGATCGACCAGCTCCTGGGATTAGATCCACTCGGAGAAATCCTCCATGGCAATAGACATTCGTCTGTGGCGAGAGTGCTCTGAGACGAATCGGACGACATTGAAGTCTCCTACAAAACAGCAAGGCCCAATAAAAGACTGTCTAGCAATAGACAATTCAGCCCAGAAAGCGGGTTTGAGCGAGTCCTCATTTGGACCATAAGCCGCAATAATCAGACAACGGAAATTGGAGAACTTATCTTGAAGAATAGCCGACACATGGAAGGCTCCTGAGGAAGAAGACTGGACTTCCCACAATGAGGACTTCCAAGCAATGAGGATGCCACCCGAGGACCCATCAACATCCCACGTCACCTTTTCGGCATCCCTGACCTTCCATATCGAACCGAGAAGCCCATCTTTGAATTCGGGGACTTTGGTTTCCTGAAGACAAATCACGTCCGGGTCTTTCCTGCTTATGGACTCCTTGATCAAACATCTTTTCTGCTTGGAGCCCACCCCCCTCACATTCCAGGAGATGATTCTCATTGGGGCACCGAACTTCCCCGTTTTCCTTTTCTGCCTTGTCTCGCGCCGGTCACTGCTATGAGCCCAGGGCTCGGATGAAGGCTCTGAAGTTCCCTATTGATAATGGGTTTAGAGGTTTGTCTGTGAGGAGTTCTGGGGGAAGAGAGGTTTTCCTCTGCTTTCAATATAATGGAACAGGGCGACATAGTCTTCATCTCTGTCACCGAACGACAGTCCATGGGATCTTCCAACGTGGCCTACCGCGTCTCTGATCCATTTCTTGGTATGGATAGATTCAAATAATTCTTCCTTACTTTTATCCGAGTTTGAGGTGACCTCGAGAGAATCCTGTTGAAGATCAGAGTAATCCGCACGCATCTGAAGGGGTTCGGCCTCAATCGCATCCTCTGTTGGGTCTTGCTGGAATAGGGTAATGGGTCCGAGGTCGGCCCAGTCTTTTGATAGGTGCCCGAAAATGGCAGGGGAGGTAGGACGGGAAGAGAGTCTAAGTATCAGAGAAACGACACTCGGAATCGTACCCTGGAGAGAAGTCTTCGCCCATAGCTAAAGAGGGGTGATGTCTGTTTGTAATGGGGGGTAAGGGATACTGGAGTCGCGGGAGGGTTGTAATTGGAAGGTTGTAAGGTCGGGTTCAGGTGCTACTATGTGGGTAGTTGAGGTATGGTTTGGGCGGATCCAGGTCGAAAAGTGGCCCGAGTCAGTGGACCCGATATCCACTAGGGAAGTAAGACGCGGGGTATCCGGTCTTGAGACGACATGGCCAAACATGAATCCCACAGCAGCCACCCGTTCAGTCGCGTGGCGAGATCTCGTCGATTCGTCGTCAGAGACGTCAAGAAGCCTCGAGGTACGTTGAGGTGAGATATGACGTGGCTTCATCTGGTCCGTCCGCGTGGAAGGCTCTGCAGAGGCGTCTACTCGAGATCCCTGAAGACGATACGACAGCGAACCGAGAACGCCACGTGTCGAAGAGGGCGGCTCCCACGGTTGCGTCTCACGAAAGGTATAGACGGCGTGTGCAGGGCAACTCGCTTCGTCCTCCAGGAAGTCGCCACGTATCGCTTCAACAGTCGAGGTGCAGCCGCGCTCATCAATGCCATCGGCGGGATTGATGGGAGACTTTCCGGGTAGTCCGCAGGAGTATGGGAGACAATTTCCTCCGACTGTCATCTTCTCCGGCCTCGGTTGAGGATCCTGCTGTAAGGTAGGCTTGGCCCTCCAAAGATCGCCCCATCTGAGATGTGTGTATCCCGGTTGCTCCTGTTGCACCAGGAGTTGTATTTGACGATCAGCTACCTTGAGCAGTAAGTGAAGAGGCAAGGGGGAGCCCTTCTTCTTCCTTATACGGGCTCTAATGACGCCCAATTCTACTCCCAGTTTCGTTTTATCGTCGATTTCAATCAAAGAACCCAAACAAGAGGCTGTTGAGATTAGGAATTCATCATACTAGCATTCTAGAGAGACATTCCAGATCAGCACCCACACGTTCTCCATCCGAATAGGGAGTACTCCTCCCAAGCCATAACTCTTGCAACCGGACCATGGGAGTGCAGGTGTCCCGCCATTGTAAGCATCTCATGGTTGAGGCCAGGGCATACGTTAACCCAAAGTTCATTGTATCCCAGGGGCTTGATCGTATAGTGGGCAGGATGAAACCCCGTACAGTCACTGATCCACTCCTTAACTTGTTGAATCGTAGCTCCTTCATTGGTTAGGATGACTACCGATGTCGCCAGCCCCTTCCTTGTTTGGTTAAAGAGATCCTGGTTAACGGGGACGGAGCAGTCCGTCTGAGTAACCTTGTCCTCTTCACATGATGGGCCCATGGAAATGAAAGGGTCAACAGGCGAAGTCCGGGGATTTATAGGGAGGGTATTTGCTTGTCTTCTAGGGGGTTGAGGGTTTTCAAGGGGTTCATTTGTGCGTCTTCTAGGGGGCCGATTGCCACTAATAAGAGCATCTTTGAATGATTGGCCGGCCGAACGCACTTCTTGTGAAATAGAAGCGAGAGCGATACGATCCTTCGGCGGATCTGATGAAGAAGCAACTCTGTTTTGGTCTCTATAACTAGGGCCGAATCGAGCGCGTTGCACCAGCAACGGCATTCCCGCAAATTTGACGCCATGTAGCATTTCTACTGCTCTGGCAAGCTCTGATTCGGAGCTCATACGTACGAGGGCAAAGCCTCGATAAGCCCCCGTTGAGTTTATCTCGTGGCATAACAACGTCCATTACGGCCCTCGCCCGACCGAACACCCTGGAGATGTTGATCGGTAACCACCCAGGTGGATAACCTCGAACAAAGAGGGTAGGATAATAGTATTTCTTTCGTCCAGTTGTGTTCGTCGTTCTGTAATTGCGCGTCTTGGCGAAGACCAATCTCCATTCATTATCGCCGGTGTCTGTTGGATATGCGTTATCTTCATCAGCTTCCCCTGAAACTTCATGTTGAACAGGTCCCTTTCCTTTGCGTTGTTCACCTCTTCTTGCGTCCACTGTTGTTGCTATTATCTTACCGTCATCGTGTCTGCTTCTGTTCCGTGATGTCGTCGCCGTCATCGTGCTCATCTCGTCATCATGCTCATCGCGTCATTGTGCTCATCGCGGTCAGTCTGAAATAGACAGTTACCAGCATATCCAATCACATGACTTACACAAGGGCCAGACTGACCGAACGAGTTACAGTAAGATTGTTCAAAACAATAGGCTGATTGGCCGGTGGAGGCCACAAGTCCAGCCGGAAATTTATAGGACTTGATAACCAACATACACAGTTTTGAATGTTTGACATTCAGATGTGTAGAAGTTCCTAAATTTTAATAATTGAGTGCCACTATGTGTTTTAGTTGGTTCCCATTCTCTTTCTTCTTTCATGACAACCTAAATACAGTTTTTGAGTTGAACTGGGAACACCCATATGTAGGCCAATAGGAATCATGCATTGGTTTCAGTGTAATTTAAGTAGGATCATAAACAAGGCTATGCATAGCTAGACGTACAGAACTACAGAAAAATGACAGAGACTATCTGTTTAAATATAATTTTTTCGGATATATATATATATATATATATATATATTATATATATATATATATAAGAACTCTTTTCTCGGTTCCTGCAATGGGAATTTTTTGGTTCCTATGATTGTAATTTTTCTAGAGGTGAGATGCTTCTATCCTCCCAAGATGACCATTTCCAATATCTTCGGTCAATAATTCCTCAAAATGGAGAGATTGAGAAGTATGGTGCTCATAGAATTAGGATGGGGTGATTGAAGTGGACATGTGCCTCAGGAGGAACGGTTCAAAAGGGAGTGGATTTGAACAAGGATATGGTCCTTGATAGAGTGGGATGGTGAAACAAGATCCATGTAGCTTACCCGAATTAGTTGGGATATGACTTAGACAATAATGACAATGATGAGGATGATGCATCTAATCCTAGGGTGACTACTCTAGCCTGTGGTAAGATTCCACATAGTGCTCTTCTTCGGTGACATTCCACATTGTGCTCCTCTAGTCTATGGTGAGATTCCTCCACTACAGCCCTGCTGCAAAGCTATTAGCAATTTGAAGCAATTAAAGGTGGATTGAGCTCTCTTAATTGGTAGTTCTCCAACTCCTTTCAACTGAATCCGTTTTCCATCTTAGTCTTAATGTTTCATCACATTGTCTTGGTTTTGCTTAAGCTTAAACCTCCAGACACTAAAGCCTTCCTCCAAATTTCCATCTTATAATTCTTATTGTTTTATTACATTTGTCTTGGTTTTACTGAATCTTGAACCTCTAGATGCTAAAGCTTCCTCTAACTTGAAGTTGTGAGCACGCTTGTCTCATTGACCAACACTGCACCATCCACAAACAACACCAAGAAGAGACCTTTTTTTTATCTACACACGCACTCACACCCCCACACACTCAACATCACAGTGGGATTTCACCAAGAAGGGACCTCAACTTGAATATTAGTGGTTAATTCATTAATTTATTATTTAAAAAAAAAAAAAAACGGATGCAAGGGCATGAATAACATGTGGAAACAAGGGTTTAATGTTTGCCCCTAATGAAGAACATAGTTCTAAAACTTGGCAGATCAACTCTTTTTCTTTTCTTTTTTTTTTCCGAGATGGATCATGAAGAAACTTGATCGTAAGTGCAACTCCCTGACGGCACTCGCCAAATTGCTGACTGGGTCAACTCAATGCAACTAACAACTTCTTGAACCAATTTTTGAATGTGTGACCACCAAGGTGTTCCATATCCATTTCGATTCGCCCGTAAAGGTCAATATGTATAGGTAACGGCCATGACTGTTATGTGATACAGGGGTGAAACGAGCCAATTGATTTTTTGGGACCATATCAGCCGTTATGGGCCGCTACCCCCATAACGGTCGAAAAACAACCACTTTTTTTCTATTTAAATCAATTTCTCCTCATTTTTTTCACTTTTCTCGTTCCAAAAACTCTCCTAGATCATTTTACAACAGATTTCGACCACTCTTACTACAGTTTTTAAGAACCATAAATTGAAATGATTTGAGCAAATTGAAGCTTTTTTTTTTATTATTATTGAAAAGGCAGTATTTATGCCTTTTTATTTCTAGTCCTAACACTTAATTGTAATGTGTAAACATTAGATACATATAATCATGTTCACAAATTCACTAGGTGGCTCGATACAACATTCTCAGGTGATACAACACTCTCAGGAAAGAGTAGACCGTTACACTACCATAAACATGTTCAAAATATTATATATATATAATATATATATATATATATATATATATATATATATATATATATACACACACATATATATATTAACATTATTCTGAATTTTCTAAATATTTTTTCATAATTTTCCGAGCAAAAGAAAATTTTCAACCGTTACGGGGGTCATAACGGTCGTTACACACCCGTATCGGTCGTTAGGGCTGATACCCATATCAGTAATGGTGATAACCGTTACGGCCACCGTTACCATTACGGAATACCTTGGTGACCACTGTCAGAGGAAAGCATAAACTCCGCATCTGTTTATTTCAGCAATTTTTTATATTTTAACTATTTTAAGCTTTTATAAAAACCTTAGACATTATGAAATTAACTATTAAATATTGAGTAGGGTCAAGTAAAGACCCGTCTAAATCCTCCAACGGATCAAGTCGGCTGAATATCAAATCAGGCTGATTTTTTCAATTTTCGAACTATGATGAGGACCCCCCAAACAGGAACTCGGTAGCAAGATAAAATTGCCAAGAGCCCGCCACAATAGAATGTGATTTGTCCTGTATCTTACATGTATCCATGTGGTGTCGGCAACAAGTATCAACAAACATGATACCATGCCAGCAGCACTCTAAACGTAAACAGGAATCCTGGCATTTTAGTGCCTCCAAATCACCTTGCAGGGTGTTACTCACATGAACCAAATCACCAATGAATCAGTGACCCAGTGGTGATTTCATGCACGGCCCCTTAAATATGAGGATGACAATATTGTGTACCTTAGAGCATAACCAGGACACAATGGTTACATCACTTCTTTGAAGGGCTGATGTGAATGCTTCCCCATACTTATGTTCAGATATCAATCTTTCCAGCTCTTTCTTTGGATCCAAAGGTGCCTCGACCTGTTGCACAGTCATGGCCTGCACAAAATCAGTAATAAAGCACCTCCAAAATTGATAATATTCACTAACAGCTTATTTCCACCAACTGAAACACATTAAAGAATCAAGAATAATGAAAAAAGAGGAACACCAAAATGATGAACTGGCTTTACCATGTCGTGTAACCCACTCAAAGGTCCATTGCTTTGTTGTGGAGCCAAGGGATTCATCACTTGCTGATTTGCTCCAGCTGCCATGAAAGCTAAGATATTACGCTGGCCATCAGCTAGTTCACCACTTAATGATTGGGTGATGGATGATGCAGAGCTCATCGCGTCCTGCAATTTGAAAGCATGGTTAATCATAAAGGGTGAGAGAGTACGCATACATGCATGCATGTGAAAAATAGATACAGAACCGAATGAGCAAAGAGCCACTTGTATTTGATCATATACATGAATACACCAAGGAGAAAATCAGGGATTATCCTACAAACAACTGTAGGTGATCCAACCTCGTGCAGAAAATATATAACATATGAAAGACAAAGGCATCAAGCTCCAGCTGTTACGATGCAATTCTAAAAATCACAGAGCCAAAAAGTAAGAAGCTAAGCATTGAGAGAGGGAATGTAACATTGTACCCTCAAAGCAAGTGCTAATGGAGAATGTGTGGATTCAAACTGCTGTTGTGCAGCACTAGTGTGTTCGACCATTCCCCTCTGAAATGCAGCATCGACTTGCTCAAACATTCCTTTGCATGCCTGCTCAAATGCAGGAATCACTGAAGATTCCAAGCTAGCCCTTAGTGCATCCTGCATGAAATTTTCAGATAGTGATAAATTTTTCGTGGATGAAATGCATTTCCACATGAGGCATTTAGTTAAATTTGAGCTGGAGGTAGTGCGATGATTACTGTTAATTTTCATGCACAAATGCACTTCCGCATGAAATGACTCTCAATTAGAAGTGGGCATCAAGTCAAGTCGGACCGAGTTGGGGCTGATCCTACTCAATCCGGTTTTGAAATAGGCCTAACCCAAACTCGACCCAATTCGGTACCGAGTCCAACATGCCTGACCCAATCCGAGTCCGGGTCTAACCTGGACTAATCCGGACTGAGTCTGACCCGGTCACAAGTACCGAGTCGGGTCAAGTCGGCACCGAGTCAGGTCGGGTGCAATGGGTATCCATGGGCTGAAATCAGGATTTAAAACGTAAAATTTAAGTTTCAAACACACACACGCGCGCACACACACACAGAGTTCGGGTTGGACGAAGTCAACTCGATTCAGATCGACTCACCCACTCAGTTCGGATCGAGTCGGATCTAAACGAGTCAGGCGAGTCGAGTTTGCCGAGTCGAGTCATCCCATGCCCAGCTCTACTCTCAATCATGAAAATGGTGGGTCTTTTCTTTATTTTGTCCATCCCAGCATGGTTATAGGTGGGATGGAATCCATCTTACAGCAATTTGATCCACTGATATGGTGAGCCCCATCAAGGGATGGGCCTTGCCTTACCACCTCCCCTTGAATGATCCCATCTGACAAAAATGAACAGTAACAACTGAAAGTCAACATTAAAAAGTGCCAAATAGGGCAGGTGGGATCATCCAATGAAACTAGAAAGAAATTCTGGGGTGCCTCCCATCCCACCAGGGGCCCACCCTATGAACACTTTGAATCACCCAAAAGTGGACCCAGCACTGAGATTTTGTCAGGCTCATCAAAGTTGGACTGAGAACTGTATATTTCCTATGTGTTTTTCAAAATCTAGCAAATGCTACTTCCATATATCTTCACGTATAGTAATTTATTCATACATACCTGAAGAGCTTGCTTCCCACATGTTTGGAATTGTGATTGAATTTGTCTGGCCACTGCCGTTTCAAGTTTCGAGTTGACTGATTTCTCCAACTGATTCACTGCCTTGTCTCCAACCCCTCTCTACAAAAGGACACGTCAATCATATACTGAAAATATAGAATAAATAATGCAGGCAAGATTGATTGTACTTGACAGGGCATAAATTAACCTGGAATGAATCAGCAATAGCTGAAGAAATGTTCTTCTCCAAAATCGGGGTAATTGCACGAGCTACTGCTGGTCCTACCGCAGCAATTTCTTTCTTCAATGCCTTCTCGAACATGGTTGGCCACTCCTTGTTCATTGAGCCAGAGATCGAACTTGTTATCTGTTGTATGCGATCCCGTTCTAACTTCTGTTTTGCATTCTCCTCTTGGATGCGAGCCCACAGAGCATCAGAGTTCGACTTGAGAGCTTTCTCCATGCTCCGGCCCATGGCTGCCTCTACTCTTCTACCTTCTTTGTTAACAGGGACAGCCACCATAGCAGTCATTTGCTTCTGCATTTCCTTTTGAATGGTCATGAGCTGCAATGAGAGGATACAACCCCAAAGTAAGAAAAAGGTGAATTTTTGTACATATTTCTTTGTAGAATATTAGAAGATCTCATACTAAAAATTAAAAAATTTTAAACAATTTTTTAAAAAAAATCTAGCAGAAATTTCCACCTGCTCCACAACAGAACTTGCTTTTAATCATCTCAGAAATGAGGGTGTGGGAGGGGTTCCTTGTTGTCCAATGCAGTGTGGGTAATGTCATGGACAATTAGCGATCTCCTTTCAGCCTGGGATGAAGGAGGGATTGGGAAACAAGGTAGGATACTGTGGCACCTGGTCTTCATGGCAGTTCAATGGGCTATTTGGGGCGAACAAAATAATCAATGTTTTAAGAGCAGGTCAGTGCTGGAGGTGATTAGGAGGGTTAAGAAGAGTGAGGTTATTGGTTTCCAGCCTGAATGCTGGTAATATTCATAATTTGTTTCTTTTGTTTGGGATGTAGTTTTTGAGCCTGGTTTCAGATCTCTTTTTTAATAAAATTCCGTTACCTTTCAGAAAAAATAAATAAATAAATATATCATCTCAGAAATGAATTACTCATTCAGACCAAGAGAAATGGATAAATCTACAGTTAGCGTTAGTTGGAATTTGTCATTGAAGAAACTATTCATCAGGACTTCCTCTCACACTCTGGATTTGAGTACATTTTCTGTAATAGATACCACATCCAATATGACAAAAAAGACGAGCTTTGTTGTTCTTTTTATGTTCATTTTACCTTTGTCGGAGCTAATCTTTAAGCCAGCAAACTAATATTTATTGAGGTGATTATGCATGATTTTCTATGTTTTGTTATGAATTATTTGTTAGTTTAGATCACTAGTAATTTTCTTCCGTTGGAACCATGCGAATGTTCTTTCCTTATATTGTTTGTCTTTAATGTTTTTCATTGTGTTATTAAATTTTTATTTCATGTTTAATTTTATTTATTTATTTAAAATCTTCATTCGTGTACAGAAATGTTCCTGTGCCTAGATCTTTGGAGTTTGCCATGCCGCACACATGACACTTGGCCACATGCCTAGGTAACACTGACTACAGTGCTACAACTACTTCCAAGAATAGACACCCAAATCCTTCCCACCCCACACAAGCTAATTTTGTATCTATGTATGAGATACGAGCCTATCATCAGGTAGGCCTCACCTATGAATTCAGTGGCAAGCAGACAGGTCCAGCATGAAGCAAGCCACATCAGTGTGTTAAATGTGCTTTTGGTCCGTATCATGTAACCATACATTTTTTCATACATGTGTTCCCCACCCGATGACCATATGGACTCTTTTAGCCATGGCAAATGAGAAGTGTGGCACATCAGTTCAAGTACATGGGCTCATGGATAGACTAGAATTCATATGGCTACTCTCAATAGTAGCCATCGCATTCTCCTAGCTACAAGATCCAGTTGACAATATCAAATCCGGTCATATTTCAAAAGAAAAAGGAAAAAAGCAAAAAAAAAAAAAAAAAAAGGATCCAATGTAAGATCATATAAGGAATAAAAATAGACAGTTTTTGTACACCACGCGAAGTCTGAAAACCTCATTAATTTTGCTAGTTTCAAGATTTTCTAGAACCTCAAAGAAAAACATGTAAGTTTCCTCTAGCTGACCACCAAGGAATTTAAAAGAAGATGGCATCTTACAAAAGGAAAATTATATACCTGAAGTTTTAAACAATTACCTGTTTCATACTCTCCTGAATAGCCCGAATTTGAGTAAAAGGGGCCTCTTGGGAAGGACTGCCATTGCTGCTGCCTGGTTCATTTGAAGAATCTGCAGAGTTGAAAGGGCTAGCAGAAGGGGAAGATGGACCCGCCAATTGAGAGGGTTTTACTTTCTGTTTTTTCCCTTTTGCAGCTGATGAAGGCAACTGAGCAACCACAGTAGCTGAACTCGATTCGGTATTAGGCACATCCTTACTCGAGTCCTGAATGCCTTGTTCGCCTGCACTCAAAGGCCGCTCGAATGACTCGGCAACACCAACATCTTCAATCTGACGAGTTTCCTCCACTCTCGAAATTTCTGTAGAGAATGAACAGCCGTCTCTGGCCATCTCAATGCCAAGATCCGATGCTTGGGAATAGAAGGTTTTTTCTTTTTTCTCTGCACGGAGAATACGCTGTTCTCTCTGAGAATCTAACTCCTGGTGCTGATTCAACCCACTCTCACCCACCTCTTTAACCTCCACCTCTACGCTCTCAATATCATTGTTCACAGCAACATCTTGAACCTTTTTTTCTCCCACTTTCGAACCCTGGCCAACAAGAGTACTCTCAGAAGAAGAAATGGCCTTCAATAATATTTCTCCTGGAGTTATCAGATGGGTTGGATGTTTGAAAGCAATTGGAGAATTTGGCACCATAGAAATATCATTTTGCCCAACTTTAGTTCCATCCTTCACAGAGCTGTCATCTAAGGAAGAAACATCAGTCACGTTCATACGACCAACATCCACTCTCCTGTCAACTGAATAATCAAGAACTGGTGGATCAACACAACGGTCACCAAGTGGGGAACCTGGCTCAAAGTTATTTGATGGGTTCCGAAAACCAGATAGTCTTCCTGACAACCTCGGACTCAAAGGAAGGGGTGGGGATGCAACACGAGCATCAGCAACATCGCTAGTTGCAGGTGGCAAAGCACTTGGATTAGGTTCAACACTTGACGTAGCCAATTCAAGGCTGGGTAGCTCCGGGGTGCCTGAAAATACAGGATATATAGCTGCAGCTGAACTGTGAGGTGGCTTTGATGTAGCACTTCCAACAGGTATCTCAATTGGGGCATTTCCGGAAGATGGGTCTAATGCAGCAAAACCACCTGAACGGGGTGCCTCAGAAACACGTGAAATACCAGAATCCTTCTCAATTTCAGCATCCTCCAGTGGTGGCGGCAGGCACTGTGATAAATCCAAGGCATACTGTTGAATGGCCTGTGTCTGAACACAGTAAACCTGAACAACATGTTCCCCATCTGGTGCACAGTCACTTGTTCCTGTTAGACTCAAAATAGGCATTGTGACGGTAAACTCAGCAATATAATCCATGCGTGTCGCTGTCGGAGATGGCCCGTATTCTACATGCACTGCATATATAGCATTCTTCTTGGCATTTGCAAGTAAAACAAGACCTGCTAATGGCAACACGATAACTTGGTTGAAAAAAGCCTCTTCAGCTCGAGGTTCGGTGGAACTCTTCAAGTCCAAGGTCTGAATGCACTTCCATGATTCAGAATCACTAGGCAATAGCCACCCTTCTTCGCCTGCTGAGGCCCACACCTTCAATTCTCGATTCAGATGACCCTGCAAAAGAAATCAGAAAATAATTAGCACTCATTTACAAGGAAAATTTATTCGTCCAAGCATTGAATAATTAATATTTTGAGCAGTAAAATGCTTTCCTTCAGCAGTAGAATACTGCCAGGCTTCAGAAACGAACAAAAACACTTGAACCCTTGTAAAAAATAGAGTTCTGGACAGCCCACCGTAGCCATACATGACAACCTGGCATATGTATCAGTGTGTGGAACATCTGTATGTAATGAGTGCCACTACTGTGTCAACCACCTTGTTAGAATCATGTGCCTTGAAAAGCCATCATGATGACCTCAACGAGTAATTTAAATATTGATTGTATCAGCTATCACATGTGTTCGATACGATATGAAGGGCAAGTAATTAAATTCCCATGTATCGCACAAAATATCGCAACGTATCACAGACATATTGTTGAGGGTCAAATATTGCATATCAGACCCCGGTTATTGTCTAGATTTACGAACATGGTACTGTTTAACGGCCCAATTTAATTGTGTTTATGTTGCAAGGCATATTTACGAGCTTGGACTGAAACGGGGTACTAAAAGCATGGATTTAATGCTCAGAATTCACCAAGGTAAGGGATGGACCCCAAGGGACCAAGATCAACGGATTTACACGCCAGAGATTCGAGAAAATCGAGAAACTAAAGCTCAAGTGGCCTGAAAGTCGTCCAGAATACAACATCAAAGGGTTTCCACCATCTGTTCGGCTCAAAACTCCATAAATGGCCTAAGGACCACAAATTAGCCGTACATGTCAAATTTCATCCATTGGATCATTGTGGAAGTGGCCCAACAGACAGATCAGCCCTTTAAATACTGATTTGGGGCCCACTGGATGTCTGGATATGCGTCAATCTTTGTCTCAACCCCTTAAATTGGATGAAGGAGAGGATGAGCGGATCGGATTTCTCTTAAACATCACAGTGGACCCCTCCTGTGGCCGTGCGTGTGCACAGTGCGGTGAACTCCCGCAACGCACTAGTACATCCAATTCAGTCAGCACCCGCTGACCGACGGTTTCTTTGAAATCGCAAAGACGCAATAGCGTCCCGAGGCACGCTGGCCGGTTTTGAGTTGTGTGGCCCACCCATCATTCAATTGAAAGATCAAGCCGTCCATTCGATCCGTAGAATGGCCAAGACCAGTGCCTAGGTGTCTTTCTGCCACCATGGAAGCATTCGTATGAATATCTCAGCCGAACGGATGATTGACGGTGAAATGAGAAGTTCGGTGAACCACACCTAATCCAAGCCAAACAATCCATTCCCGAATGGTTTTTCGAGAGTATTCCAATGAACGGAATGGATTTCCTATCTGGCACCAAACCTAGGCCCGACCATCTCACCAGCGCAAACAGAGCTACGTAAGCTCTGTTCTGCGACCAGATCTGTCGATCCCAGTGGGCCACCACGGATGGCCGATGGGGAGATCCAACCCGTTCATCTTGTAGGCAAGCCAAAACCGCCCAAGGGAGGGTCTTTTTCTTAAAGAAAGAGAGAAGTACGCTCTTCCAACTTGTCAAAGAAGGCATTTTTTTTTCTGTCTTGCGTAAAGTTACGCACGTTGTGCGTATCCTGGAGGCTGACTCTGACCGACCTTGCTGGCTCTTTACTGGTTATAAAAGGAGAGCTGGGAAGTGGTGATGGGGAGATCTGGGGGGATGCCGAGGAGGCATCATCCGACGTATGGAGTGTGGGCCAGCTAAACGAGTCTTTCTTCTTCCTTTTACCTAGTTTATTTTATTAAGAGATTTTAGCCACTCATGTCTATGATCGGCTAAACCTTTTAGTTAGGGCTAAGAGGTGAAGCTTGTAACGTAATTGGGATGTTAGCTTTGCTTTGATTTATGTTTATTGAACTCTCATGGATTCTAATTTGATTATAAGGAATGTTTTTAGTTTTAATGGTTTGTTGTGACTCAAATTACAATATATCTGCGATAGCTTGAGATATTCCCTTTTCATGTATTGAGATTGTGAACTTGGGAACCCTGTTGTTCATCATTGTCTCATGGGCATGGTTGAGTGATGGAACCTTTCCTAATTTTCACAATTCTCTCATGATTGACTGTGAGATTGGTAAATTGCTATTGTTTTCCATAGTCTCCTAGGCATGGTTAGGTGACGGAATCACTTCCAAATCTTCGTCATTCTTATCTATTGATGATTAGACCCATGAGAAGTTCAGAGATCTGACAAATCTTTTCTTACCAACTGGATAGGATAGGTCTCTGATTCCAGTTGTGTCCTTGAATCATTGCTAGGTAACTTTCCAATTGCTACAAGTGGATCCTTGGCACCCTAGTTCCCTACCTTTGAATTCTACATATTTTAGTTTACTATTTCACCATTATTCCCTCATATTCAGTTAATTTAGATTTCATCTTTATCTAGTTCTAGTTCTAGTTCTGCTTATTTTCCGATTACGTACAGGTTTCAATCCCTGTGGCTTCGACCTTGGTCTCACCGAGTTTATTACTACATCACAACCCTATACTTGGGGTGTGAACACAAATCGTGATAGATTGATACTTTGGGTTTTTTGCCCAAAAAAATATTAAAAATAAAATAAAATAAATAAATAAATAAATAAACTCTTTATAAAATTCCCCCATATCTTTGATACATGTGATGCATTGCAATATACATCGGCAATACGTTGCGATATATATCAGGGATTCATTGTGATACATTCCCCCACTGAAAATTCGGGGGAAAATCACAAAAATACATTTTCTCCCAAATTTGTTGGGGGAATCTGTTTTTATCCTTGTATTGTATGATTTACGAACGAGTTTTATGAATTATATGAACTCATCTTGGATATAATTGCACTACTGCTATCAGACAACGCTCAGTGTAGGACCCTATGCAAAGGAAACTTGTTGTGTATACTTGTTTTTTGTGATCTTTTGAGTTCTAAGTTTGTAATCATGTCTCTTTCAACAAATCCTGAAGTTTTATTGAAAAATTCCATCATTTCCCATTGTTTCCCTCAAACAGCAATACATTCCCCAATACATGCGATATTTCTCATACAATACCAACATGTTTCCATATCCCAAGCGTGTGATACATGCGTTGATAGCTATATTTAAATGATTGATCTTAACCATTAAACTAATGACCTTGTTCGTAAATCATGATGACCATGGGTCTTGTGTGGACATGTTATTAATGCCATGATTTATATGTAGGTTAAAGGTGAGGGTTTCCTTTGTTACCTTTGGGAACATGAGTTTGGGCATAAAGGCAAATGGTTGAGGGAGAGTTGTGTTCCATGCATCTTAGTACCTTGATAGTCCATGACCACCTAGCAGGTTTTAAGACGAACCAATGGTATTTTTATGTGATTGTTCTAGTGAGGAGACCAATGATGAGTCAGGATAGAAGGTCTCCACCAGCGGTCTCAACAGCGAGTTGGTATCTTTGCCATACCTCGCTTAGGAGTTAAGAGTGTTAGTGTCCATGGATACAGGATCTTGTTATTAGACCCATTGGATACTTGCATTGGAGGATCAATTCAAGTCTCTAGATCAAGAGGCCCATCATGCTTGGTTCGAAACAACTTGTGTATGTAGTAGCTTTGACTAATTCTTAGACCTAAGGACATATGGAGAGTTAAGTTCTTGATGTAATGTGATTTAGCTCACCTCAAGAAGTCTATTGCAGTGGCTTGTACGTGGGTCTCGCTGGGTGCATGCATGAGGACACGGTTTAGGTCCATATGATTTGATAAGGGATCTACTAGTTGCCTAAGAATATTTTTATGGCTTAGATCTTTTGTTTCAACCATTAAAAGTTTTTAATTGCACATGATAGCAATTCCAATGGTTGAGATTGTGTGGTCCACCAATTGATTTGCTTGGGTATTGGATCAAGGGTGGATGCTCATGATTAGGGGAGGGATTGGACCAAAGATAGGCAAGATTGCAGACTTTTGATGTATGGGGCATGGTATTCCACAACGATAATGGTGAATGCAATGGCCACCATCGTTATTGGTACAATATGAGTCGTAAAGGCCGTTTCACGGTCTTTAAAAAACCGAGGGAAAAAAAAAAAAAAAAAACATTTATCGGCCCTATTACGAGGGCCGTTATGGGTTATTTTTCCGTAACAGCCACTAAAAACCCCATAACACGTAATGCTTGTCACGGTAAACCGTTACCATTACGTAACAACTGTTACAGCCCAGTAATGGCTGTTACAGCACACCTTGGTAGAGAGGCAATACCAAAGTCTATAGGGTAGCGGAACACCATAATTGGTGCCAAAGGGTAGAGAGAGAGAGAGAGAGAGAAGGAGAGAGAGAGATTCCCTTAGATGTCAAACACCCTTGGGCCTCACAGCTAAAGAAAGACAGAAAATAGAAAAATGAGAAATGAGAAAAATCCATCTCTCCTCCTTCACATCCATGCTTTCACTCGCAAAGGTCCACCCATGGACGGCACTTTGCGCTTCCCCAGCCCTACTCTTGTTGTTGCATGTATGCTCTCAATCCCCTCCTCATCTAAGATGGATCTAGGAGAGAACCTTATCGGGTGAAAGTATGACAGTGGCATTCTATATGGTTTTCAGTGGCTGTGATATATAGGTAATCCTAGCCCTTGCTTTTGTTTTTATTGTAGAAACTTGACAATATCAGGATAAGGATCCATAGAACTAGGTTAATAACAAATCTGGATTTTTTGGAAATTTTAAATTCCACTTCATTTCGAAAAGCTCTAACTTGGCCCTAAGTACATGCTTGGCCCATAGAATTTTTCGAGGTCAATTACATGGTTGGGGATGAATGGCTCAGCGACTCATGTGCCAGGTTGGCACAATGGACAAGTGTAGAGGTGTGTGTCAACAGGTTCATGTGGCTTAGTAAAATGCAAAAAATTGACAAACTCACATTACAAGCAATTAACTTTAAGAAAAGTTAAATCTTTTAAGGATCTGAAGGATTTTTATGTTGAAAACTACTTCCAAGAAACCCTTGAAATTACAATTCAGAAGAAATGAAGAAACACAAACATGTAGGGAAAATACATCATTTAAAGTTCAGAATTCAAGAAAGAGCACGTACCCCCGTTATAAGAACAATGTGGTCAGGGCGATGAGGTGCTGTCAGGAAAGTAACTGAGCTAACAGGTTGGCCATCGTGTGGACTTAGTGTCACGAGGGGCACTGCCTTCCGGTCCTCCCAGATCTTTACCTGTTGTATAAAAAAAAAAAAAAAAAAACAATGAAACTAATTTCATGGTACTAAAACAAGGGGGGGAAAGCCAAGAAACAATAGCAACATCAACAAGCTTATCTCATAAAAAAAAACAGTAATACATGCATTCATATGTATTCACTACACGAAAATTTCCCCATTTGACTTGACTCATGGAAGGCAATCATCTTCACAAAAACGTAGGTCAAATATTTCCTATTTTACACACATTTGATTATCTACACAAAATTGCAATTTCAATAGTTTTATAGGGTTAGAGCCTTAGGATAGGCATCATAAACCCAAATGACAATAGATAGTTTCAGAGGATTAGCACATCTTAAGCGACAGAAGCTCTGACGACAACAAAGACAATAAAGGACCTACGATCATATGGTATACCAATAGAAGCTTTGGAAGTGCATGGTAGATGTTAATTTATTTTTGTTGACAAATTTGTTCAACAAGATTGCAAGATTACCCTTTCTAAAAAAAGGATTGTAAGATCAAAGAAAACACAAGATGAATGGAGGAGAAGTACCATGGTAGTTATTTATAAGAGTAAAGGAAATATAAAGAGCTGCACTAACTATTGTGGGACTAAACTTATACTAAGAAACTTTATGAAGGAGTGATTAAGTAAAGATCAAGGAATGAGAAGAATGTATCGGAAAAGCATATTGGATTTATGCCAGGAAGGTCAACCATAGAGACAATTTTCGTACTTGGACAGTTAATGGAGAAATAGTGGGAGAGGAGAAAGATCCCCCAATAGTCTTTATTGACTTAAATAAAACAAACGATAGGGCGCCTGAAGAGTTAATCTGGTAGGTGATGGGAAAGAAGGTGGTCTCAAGAGGATATATTGAAATAATTATGGATATGCATGAGGGAGAGGTAATAAACGTGTGGACTACTAGTGGAGAGATAAATGAGTTCCAAATTATTGTAGGCTTACAATGGAGCTCCGCATTGACCCGCTATCTTTTTGCATCAGTTATGGATGACTTAACAAGGCATATATAGGAAGAGTAATGTTAAGTATTTTGTTTCCAGATGACATAGTTTTGATTGACGAGACAAGGGAATACAAAGCTAGGATTATAGAGGGATGCTTTAGAATCTAAAGGTTCTAAAATTACTCAAACTGAAATAAAGAACTCCAAAATGACCTTTTTGACATCTTGGCTGATAATTCATGAGAGCGGTGAGTGGAGAGATTGGGCAGGATGTTGCCCATAGAATTAGAGCTGGTTGGATGAAGTGGAGAAATGCCTCTAGAGTTCAATGTGATTTCTACATACCAATCAAACTGAAGAGGAAATTTTATACAATAGTATAAGATCAACCATGCTTTATGCGACAAAATGTTGGGCAGCTAAAGAACAACATGTTCAAAGGATGAGCATGGCTGGAATGAAGACGTTGAGATGGATGAGTGGCAAGGCGAGGACGGATAGAATTAGAAATCAATGCATTCAAGGTAACTTAGGAGTAGCACCATTGGGTAATAAGATGACGGTAGGTAGACTGGCTTGGCCACGTGCAACATTGACCAAGAACTGTGCCAGATCAAACGGGTGAGTTGGTACAAGTTGAAGGGCTTAAAAGGGAAAGGGAAAAGCCCAAAAAGATGCAGGTGGAAAAATAATAAATGACTCGGTGCTATGGTCTAAGGATATGGCCCTCAATAGAGTGGCTTAGATGGTGATGGTGATGATGTTGGTGATATGGTGATTTTTTTTAGAAAGAAGTGGATACAAGGAAAAAAAAAAGAGGTCACAAATTGCCAACAAGTGACCCACTCATCAATCCATCTACAGCCAGTGGCTAGGCAATTTCATCAGCCACTCTAACAGGTGTCTGCTTTTACTCGAGTACTAAAGCATAGAAGATAGAAGGAAACTCAATGGGAAGAAAACGCAATCAGAATTGATTGATCATATCTTCCTCAAATGCAAGGAGGCCGAGTACATCTGGACCACCTTCTTCAGTCTCTTTGATATAAATATTGATTTGGCTCTCACTGGTCCAGCAGCGGACCTTATTGATGGTAGGCGTGGTGGGTCTTTTAACCCTATCATGTGCGAAAGGAAAAAAAAAAAAAAGAATATCTTAAAATATCCCCTCAGCCACCTCTCTAAGTGGGTTCTAAAATAAAGATGACTTTAATTGATTATGGACTGCCAAGGAAGACGTTAGAGGGATTCCTAAAGATAGCAGGGAATAACAGAAGATTTCCAGTATCTTCCACTTAAACGGGGTCTTTCAATGGCTAATACCCCAAGTTACTAGAAGCTTAACATCAGTAGGAGCTCAATGGGTAATGCCAAGGTTTCGGGGTTCAGAGGAGTTTTATGAGAATAGCAAGGTTCAATCAAGGTTTCGCCTTCTGGGCTAGTCAGTGTCTGATCATCAGATGGACTTGTTAGAAATCAAAATATGTTTGGAGAGATTTGGAGTCGAGTGAATGGGTGCCTAATGGTGGAGGTAGACTCCCACAATGTGACTGCTAGTGTTTCTAGGAAATGTTCCCCTCCTTGGGATCTTATCTTTATTTTCAATAGTCAAAGGATGTATGCTTGCCCACTGGATATTAATTTCATCATATTCCTATAACCAAATTGAATCGCTGACTCTCTTGATGTATAAGGAATGCGCAGACTTTGTTGGTATACTGTATAGGGGACTCTAATCCATTATCTTGATATATCAATGTACTCTTTCTCAGTATGAGCTTTCTTAATAAATTTTTTTACAGTAATCACATGCACAGCCAAGCACGGATGCGTACAAGCGAGCACACACACAAAATATGGCATTAACAGAATTCCCTCAAGCACAATTAGCAGAATACTTCTTCCCTTTCTCCTTTACCTCAAGCTCTGAGAAACATATAAGCAGACAAACCGAATAGTAGTTTTTCCATATAAACGGGAAAAAATATTCTGGTCCTGAATCAACCATATCCAATAGTTATTGGCTCAAACAAGAAAAAAGCTGAGAGTAAAAGACAAAAGCACAAACCAAAAAACATGAGATGCCATTAACATCCAAATTACATATTTCAATACCATGCCGAGGTCATGCATTTCTCAACAGAAATTCAGCGGATCTCGGCAAGGTAGTATAATTGTCCACAAACGCACAAAGAGAAGTGAAAGAAGCCCTCCAGTACAAACTGTGCAATGCATAGTTCAAGACATTCTAAACTGATTCTAACAAGAACCTCTCTTGAACACGGGTTGTAGAGATGGGTTGTATTTTTTTGCACTGTTTGACGCGCTTCTAATCAATTTCAGTTACCTCTAAAAATATATATATAAACTCTTGAACACAGAACTGAACTTGCAAGTAACAAAGAGCAGGATAACAGTTGCAGAACATATACAAACCATGCCATCTGTAGATGCGGATACCAGACGAGTAGTCATCCACTGACACATCGATAAGTCAGTCACTTCCCCCTCATGTTTACCAACAAGTTGGACTCCATCGATCAGCTCCTCAACAGGGCACTTGATGGGTTTTTCTGCTGAAAACACCTCACCTTTCCCTACTTTTGTTGTATCAATTTTCAGAACACGATTTCCAATCGCAACAACCAAAATTTCCTGAAAAAGAAAATTGGCAGGTATATATAATTAACAGATTTATCTACCTGCAACTAGCACTCTGAAAAAAAAAAAGGAGAGAAAAAATATCACTAACACCAGAATAAATCACACTGGTTCAACCTATGATACCAGAAAACTTGCATATGCACAACATACCAATATAATACCATATCGATAATCGATATTTGTACCAGATATGCAAGGATGCTTGTAAGATACAGGTTAATAATTTCCAGTTGTATTAGGTTTGGTATATCTAAAGTACGAACTATCAATTTTATGAGTGTATCAAAGTATCAGATGTGATACCCATCAGTGTCCTAGTTTTCAGAAATCAGGAGTGCATCTCAGCTCCCGGTATCTAGGTATCATAGGTCCCAAGATTCACCAAAAAAAAAAAAATCAACATATAAAAATTATCTGATAAATAGTGCCATACGAAGCGTGTCATTACTTGTTTGTGAGAATGCCAACAGATGCGTGGATGAAATGATTCCCCGTCTCCCACCATATGAATGGCAACAATGACTTTTCCAGTTATCTGTGGCTTATCTTCCTCGTCAGGACCTTCATTAATCTTCCACACAAAGATCCTTCCATCTATGCTCGAACTGAAAAACGCAATCAAAGTTCCAATAAAAACTAGATTAAGTAAATGTGTAAGTACAGACAAAGAAATACCTGGCCAAAAGGTGAACATCCTCAGCAAAGAAAGCCATGTCAGTGACCCTCTGACAGAAATAACAATCAAGTCAAAACCAGTGAAAATCAAATATCCAAAAATACAATCAGTCTAAGAATAGCATCTCAGCTTGAGTATCGCTATCAACATAAAGTCATATGATAAACCGGACCCATTTTCTTCCAGGCCTGAACCGGGCCCCTGCCCACAGGTTTCAGAACCATAAGCTGAGATTGCATTCTATCCTCATTATTAGACCATCTAAAAAGGTATTCACAAGAAGTTCATATATTGGTCAGATTTTATTTAGCAAACAGCATATTCACAAAACAAGGCCGCTGCCATATAAACCTAACAGCCTGAGGGCCTGAGCATGTCCAAATCTATGATGCCTGTAAAACTTAAAAATAGGTAATGCACCGTGTATCTTGTTGGATAACTTCAATTTATGAGTAAAAGCAGCAGTCATGCTATATCCATGACTCAGTCCATGGCATATGCATGCCATAACTGGGTTTCACAGCTGCAAAGGTGAATATTTCACATCTTTTTACACAACTCAAATTTACTTCGGCTTGAAACACAAAAGAGAGAGAGACAGAGAGAAGGAGAGATAGAGAAAATATATATATTTTGAGGAAACAAAGTTTCAATAGATTCAATACATCGTAGCAAGGCCAGATTTAAGCAAGACCTTAGCGTGTTAATCATGAAAATGCCACAATCATTGTCACAGAATCAAGTGGATAGTATTGACATTGGCTTCCAACAAGCTGCTCTCGCTCACATTATTGTAACCTACCAAATTATTGACCTTCTAGTTGATGCAATCGATGGAACAACAGTCCGAAGGACCAAACCCAACACTCTCTTCTAAAGGAACAATAAAAAAATAACAGCTTAAGGATAAGAAATATTCCACAATAAATTAACTTAAGAGGGTGTTTAGATAGAAGGAAATAAAAATGTGGATGCAAAATGCAACCTGGAATCCTCAAAAATGGAAAACCATGGATTCCAATTTTCCGTCTGTTGTTTGGTTTGGATTCCAATTTTTACATGGATTTCATGTATGGTCACCTCAAACGGTTCTCTCATGTGTTTTATCTACCTTGGAAGTCAATTTAACGTCATTTTTGGGAGAAATGAATGTCCTCAGATTTGTTAGGAAAAGATGGAAAATGAACATTGGTTTACAAGGTTAATTTTTTCACAAAAGGAGAAGTGGATTTTTCTCTGAAATTGATTTCACTTCTAGGGTATTCCACATTCCCAAGAAACCTTGTAGAAAAGTCATATGGGTCACCCATTTTTTTTATCAGTGTCAATAGACCAATACTCAGTACTTCCATAATATGAAACTTCAACTTCATTGTAAGCTGTTTTTATTATATTCAAATGCGATGAGCAATGCTTCCACGTATCCAACATGAGTACTTCAATAGTAGACAAACAACCACTAGAATTGAAGTTTTATTAACTGCAGTTTTCTACTGTAGAAGCTCTTTGAGGCCAAAAGTTACATATAGAAAAAGAAAATTACATTAAGTCACCAATTCGATTTTCAACTAAATTTATGTGGACCATCCATGCCAAAAGAACACGAGAAACGTGAAGCAACTCATCCAAGTGGGACTAGGGTCATACTCACTGGCATGTGTGCCAACATCATACACGTGAAATTCAATCCATTCATCAAGCCACCCCGACTGTGTATCTGACATGGCCCAAAAAATTAGGCCGGCCCACTATCAGGCGGACCAAACTAGTACATTGAATGTGTTGTGTTGGACAATTCTTTAAACATCTATCTTTTGGTATTCATTACACACACGATGAAGTTGCAAGAGTGGCTGTTGCAGGTTCAGAAATCATTTGTTCTCTAACCCACCGGAGTAAGATCCATCAAATAGATCAAGAAAGAAGAAACCTACTGTATACCTGGTTCTTTCCTTCTTTTTTCTTTTTTTATTTTGATAAATATATATTCACCTCATCGTCACCATTTCATTAGTCATTTTTGTCTTGTGAGAAATTAAGCCTCCATATGCCTACTTAATTCATCTTCCATATCATCCTCAACAAAGCCTTATACCAATTAAATGAGGTAAGCTACATGAATCATACACCTCCGTTCCACTCTATCAAGGGTCATCCCCTCAGTTAAACCACTGGTCATTATATTTTTCTTACTACCTTCACCCACATCCTTTTGGCTTTCCCCTTGCCCTTTTTGAATCTTCAACTTGAACCAGCTCATTTTCCTAACTTGAGCAGCCATTGCTCTCTATTGCAAATGGCCCAATAATGCGGGGGCATTTTCACACCGGGCTCAAGTGGGGTGGCCTGTGGGATGCGGGGGCACACTCGGGGTGGGTGGCCCGCATAACCCATGGATTTGGGGCCCGTGTGAGGCGGGTGGCTCATGTAGGGCGGAACCCATGGATTTGGAGCCCACGAGAGGGTGGAACCCATGGATTTGGGGCTCTCGAGGAGGGTTTGACTGAGGACCCAACCCATGGACTTGGGGCCTGGGCTATGAGATAAAGGGATTAATTCGCCATGCTCTAACAGTTCGAGCTTTTACAGCAAGTGGTTAATTGTCCTGCATCAAATTGGTATCAAAGCAGGAGGTCTCGTGTTCAAGACTCCTCACCGGGGGTGATTAATGCGGGGGCATTTTCACACCAGGCTAGAGTGGGGTGGCCCGTGGGATGCAAGGGCATACTCGGGGTGGGTGGCCCGCATAACCCATGGATTTGGGGGCCGTGTGAGGCGGGTGGCTCATGTAGGGCGGAACCCATGGATTTGGGGCCCACGAGAGAGCGGAATCCATGGATTTGGGGCTCATGAGGAGGGTTTGGCCGAGGACCTAACCCATGGACTTAGGGCCTGGGCTATGAGATAAAGGGATTAATTCGCCATGCTCTAACAGTTCGAGCTTTTAGAGCAAGTGGTTAATTGTCCTGCATCACCCAACCACCCAAATCTATTTTCCCTCATCTTATCACCTATTGATGTTGCTCCCAAGTACCCCCAAATGTAATCATTTTCTATCCTTCCTCATCTTCCCACTCATCCATCTCAATTTGCTCGTTTCAACCACAATCAACCTATGAACATGTTCCTTGACCATCCAACATTCTATCCCATAAAGCACGGTTGGTCTTATAGCCACTTCAATTTGATTGGTATGCAGGGATCACATTTAACTCTAGAGGCACATCTCAAATTCATCCACCCAGCTCTAATTTGATGAACAACGACCTTCTCAATCTCTCCGCAATCATGAATTATGGACCCGAGATATTGAAAATGGTCACCTTGGGGTACTTTTTGGTCAGCAATCTGAACTAATTCCTCGTTTCCACTCTATTTTTACTAAAATTGCAATTCATATACTATGTTTTATTGCTAATGATTTTTAAATCTCTAGATTCTAAAGCATTCCTCCATAGTTCTAGCATTGCATTTAAACCCTTCCTCGTCTCATCAATAAAAACTACGTCATCTGCAGACAATATACACCACAGAGCCTCTTCCTGGAAGTGCTTCATTAATTCATCTACAACTAATGCAAAAGGATATGGGCTTAATGCCGACCCCTGCCCCTGGTGTAGGCCCATGATAACAGAAAACTCACTTGTCTATGCACTAGGAGTCCTATATTTATTATCACTTCCTCGTATATAACCTTAATCATGTCAGTATATCCTCTTGAAACTCATTTCTTTCCCAATACCCATCAAATCATCTCTCTATGGACCTTATCAAATGCTTTCACCAAGTCAATAAAGACTCTGGAGAATCTTCTTCCTCTCCCATCATTTCTCCATCAACTAAATAGGAAAGTAGCCTCAATTGTTGACCTTTCATCATAAATCCAAACTAATTCTAATACATATGTCTCATGCCTTAAGCTTTGCTTAATCACTCTCTCCCAAAGTTTCATAGTATGACTCATAAGTTTAATGCCATAATAGTAGAGCAACCCTATACATCTCAGTTATTCTTGTAAATAAGCACATTGGAACTTTTCCTCCATTCATCTACCATGTTTTTTATTCTTACAATCTTGTTTAATAATTTAGTCAACCAAAATAAACAATATCTCCTGTGGACTTCCAAACCTCTATTGGTATCCCATATGATCCTGCGGCCTTTCCTATTTCATCTTTCTCAAAGCTTCTTACACTTCAATTAAGCTAATCCTACGAGAGTATATATAGTCTTTACCCCCATTTGAGTTTATGATTCCTTCTATTCCTAGGCTATTAGAGTTAACGTCATTTGTGATTTCCTTCTATTCCTAAGCTCTCATAGTTAACGTCATTTAAAAAGTTCTAAAAATAGTTTCTCCACATTGCTTTGATCTTATGTTCCTTAAACCAATACCTTCTATTCATCACTCTTGATACATCTAACATGATCAAGGTCCTATGACTCCTACCCTTCCTATTTCTCATGTTTGCCAGTTCGAAGTCATCTTTCTCACCTTCTCTTATCCCAAATCCATTGTATAGATCATCATATGCCTTATAGCCTCACTTACAACTTTCTGAGTTTTCTTCTGTTGTTTCTATAGTCTTCCAAATCTTCCTCATTTCTAGTCCCTTGCTATGCCAATAAACATGATCACGTTCCACCACCAAGTTTCCTTATATTAGTGTCTTTTCCTCTAGATATTCCTAGAACTTCTTTGGGCACTTTCCCAGTGCACTCTACCATCTCATTCCACATAATATTAACTTCTTCCTCACATCCTTCATCCATCAATTCATTACTAAATAACATCGTTTTCCCTCCTAAATTCCACCACCTCATTCTTAAACATTGTTTTCTCTCCTTCTAAATTCCACCACCTCATTCTTAAACATCTACTAATTTCACTCCCTCTCTTCCATCTCTTCATGTAAACATCCATAACCATTAACCTATATTGAGCAGTGAAACTCTCCCGGCTTAACCTAGCAAACTTTATATATTCATCGGTGTCTTCCTAAGTAGAAAGAATTATATATCCCTTGTATATCATCCACTATTGAAGATTATTAAATGTTCATGTCTTTTTAAATGTGTTTACAAGAGCTAGATCGCATGCAATAACTGGTGTCACTTAATCGTGAAATTAAAATAATAGCACAGTGACAGGGGACAAAGTTGGAATGAAACCTATGACCCGATAATGTGATTCACACATCAAACCATTAGAGTAAAAAGCTCAAAACTGACAACTAAAATACCATTTACAAGCAAAGAATACAGCACAAGAATAATCCAATTTCAATACCCAATGCATCGGAGAAAAATTCATTTGATTTCCACATCATTAAAGCAATTCATTCAATCCCAAGACACAATCAGACAACAGAACCAACCAATAATCCAAGCATCAAATAAATATAATAACATAAATGCAATAAAATCTTACTGTGTTCATCATAACAAAACTCAATCGGTAAAAGAGAAAGTACCGTGAAATCATCCCACTACATTAACAACATCAAATCCATACATTGCCATCATAGCAAACCTCAGTAAAACAAAATGAGGTACTATACAATACTTGACCCGAAATGCAATCCTTTTAGTTTGAGCCCGCATTTTTTACAGGTGGGCCCCGCTGCCAATTATCCAGAGCATTTATCTGGTGGACCCCACCATGAACCAAAAGCTGCCCCAAACTAATTCAAGTGCCCAAGTTGATAACCGAGACAACCAAATCCAACCATGAAATCTGACAAGAGTTACAGAAATGACAAAGTAATCCAGAAAAAGACATAATTACATGATCCAATCCATGTACAACAGAAGCTTACAAATTTCAAAAAGAAAAGCAAGAAGCCAACCTGGGTATGACCTTTAAGCAAAGATCTCAGTGCAGTGTTTATATTCAGCACCCGAATTGCACCCAACTTCAGTCCGTAGCAAATATAAGTGCGGTTCACCGCAATCTGCCGTCCAAGAACTAATCCAGGATCTGACACGTACTTCGTGATCGGTGTGACCTCGAGCTGCGGCTGCAGCTCCCCCGGCAACCGCACATCGACATCATACACAACACGGTCACCAACCAGGTGCCGCCCCTTGGGCAGCTTGCTGCTTGGCAGCCGCAACGGTGTCGGCTGTGATGGCGCCGATGGGAGCATCGCAGCCGTCGAGGCTGCTACCGGCGCAGGCCCGGGCAGTGGTGGTTCGAGGTTTGCGGTCGGGTTCGGGCTCAAGAGGGCCATCAGGCGGGCGCCGGGGTTGGGGTTGGGGTTGGGAGGGGGGAGGTGGGGAGAGGGAGCAGGATAAGAAATGGGCCTCTGGGCGTGCACGTTAGCGATGGGGTCTTGGGCGTAGTGGAGATAGTGGTGGAAGGTAGGGGGAGTTTGAGGTGGGTAAGAGAAAGGCCCGGAGAGTGGGGGCGTAGGATAAGGTGAGGGTGGCGTAGGATAAGAAGTGGGGATTTGAGCGTTGGGGATTGAGGGTTTGAAGAGCATCTGCAGGTCGAAAGCTCCGGCCTGGTTAGGGTTTCCAGCGGAAGCCATTTTAGAGAGAGAGAGAAGAAGAAGAACAACAAGAAGAAGAAGAAGAAGATGAAGATTGGTAACGGACAAGAGCTATCTTGCGCCTAGGGTGCGCAGGTTAGGACCCCGAGAGAGAGAGAGAGAGAGAGAGAGAGAGAGATTGGGGTCGCCCTGCCTTGAAACGGTGGCGAAATAAGTTGGAAATGTGAGGAAGAAATGTGGGGAAGACGAAGCAGAAAGACCAAGAAAAAGTATGGTAGACTCGCGCGAGTGAGATGGAGAAGGAGCCTTGCTCTACGCTAGCTGACGTGGCTCATGTGTGAGAGATCAGGGCGATTCATCTCATGGGGACCACCACGACCATATTATATCTATAAAATCATATCATTGCACTAGAAAATTAGCTACATTGCATATAAGAAAAATTAACGGTTATAAAATAATGTTAAACTGTCCACCTTAAAATTACACTAATGGCCCACCTTATGATCGTAACTACTTGACTTTTGGGTAGGGAATGCTCATAGTAACACACAACTGATGGATGGTCCGTTTTTCCACATTTGCAAAGGCCTCTTCTCTATAAAATTCACGCCTGGTGGCATTCCCACATCTATCATGAAATGGGCCACACCTTAATATATACTTATCATAAGATCTCATCCATCCGATTGAAAATTAGACATTATTACCAGCCGTTCATATTTATGGATCCGAATCAGATGGTAATGATCATCTGATGGGTGAGATTTAGGGCTTTCTATATGAACGATCTTGATCACTAAAGGGTGGGCTCCACAGGAGAGTATTCAGTCAGGCCGTGACTGTGGGGCCCACATTGATTTATATTTTGTATATCCATTCTGTCCATCCATTTTGAAAGATCATTTTAAGTAATTTTTACAAAAATGAAGCAGATTAAAATCTCAGGTGGGCCACACCACAGGAAAAGGTGATGATTGACCATTAAAAAAATAAACTTTTGTGGGCTACAGAAGTTTTGGATCAAGCTGATATTTGTATTTGTTTTCTTCATCCAGTTCTTTGTGATATTACTAACAGGTTGGATGGAAAATAAAATTTACGGCGGGCCTTAGAATGTTTTAAATGTGGGCGTTCAATCATCACTGTTCCATGTGGTATGGTCCATCTGAAATTTGGATCTGCTTCGTTTCTGAAATCATACCATAAAATCATCTGAGAAAACAGATGGACGGCTTGGATATACAACATATACATCAAGGTGGGCCCACGGTCACGTCTCGACCAAAATCGGTGTTATCCCGAACTGACCGAATCCGCTCTCGGGCTCCACATGCTTTCGCTTTACGGGTTGAGAAGTGATCGGACGAACATTCGATACTTCCACGTAGGGAGCTTTTATTTACGCTACCTAATTGATAGAAACGCCCAATCTTTGTACATTTTCAGTAATGCAGTAGTACAGAGTCTGAGCATTGTATTACCAAAAGTAGAAAAAGTTGCCTATGTATGTATACTAGTGGATGTAAATATCACTTCCCTACCTCGTAGGATAATACGGTTTTATTGATTGATATATGCCGGAGTACGGAAGATCATGCACATGCACGGATCGAAAAATCCAAACTGTCCTGATCGTGATCCTTATATGAGTGGAAAACACCAGAAGATAGAAGTTACTGGATGACGTCAACCGTTCGATTGATAGCCATCAGATGGACAGTGAAAAGAAAAACACATGCCAACGGTTCGATTCAAAAATGAAGTACAGATCTGATGGTCCAGATCATCCAATTAACTCGAATTTTGGACTCTACCCTAAATGCTGTGGCCCCACCATATGTATGTGTTTTGTCCGCCGTCCATCCATTTTTCCATCCCAAATCTCAGGTGAACCACACCATCGAAAGCAACGGTGATTGAATGCCCACCATTGAAAACTTTCTAAGGTCTACTGTAATATTTTTAACGGTGGACGTTCAATCACCACTGTCTCCTGTAGTGTGGTCCACCCGAATATGGATGGGCCTCGGGTTGGGCACATGCATTAAAATGTGGTAAAATAGATGGACGGCATGGATGAAACACGTGCAGAATGGTAGGGCATAGAGCACCAACCAGCAGTCCCTCGGTACTGACAGGGCAGTATGCAATCTGTCGGTCTTTTTGCCTTATTGATAATCCATTTTCAAGCTATCGATGCAACGGCTAAGATCATCCCATTAGAGAAACTTTTTGGGTGGGCCCACTTGAATTTTAGATGGAGTAGATTTGAGGGTTAAATGAGGAAATGAGAGATGATTTGATGGACAGATCAGATGGGATGCACGCATTACGGCTCCACACGTGGCATTGAAGAATGAGCAAATCCTACAATACAATCGTGGCAGTGGGACCGGCCTCTGCTGTAAAAGGAAGCGGATTGGCAGGTGTACCATACACCACCTGACCTGGCTGGTGTGTTGACGTTTCTAACTTACGTGGGTCCCACCGTGAGGTCTGTGTTATATCCAAACCATCTGTCCATTTGGCAAGCTCGTTGTAAGGCTAGAGCCTAAAAATAAGATAGATCTAAAGATCAAGTAGACCACACTGTAAAAAGTAATGGAAGATTGAATGTCTACCATTGAAACCCTTTTGGGTCACAAAATATTTGGATCCATATGATACTTGGTTTTCTCTTCATTTAAGTTTGTGTGACTTTACGAGCGGATTAGATGGAAAATAAACTTATGGCAAGTCCTATAAGGGCGTGTTTGGACGGGCCAATCCCATGAGAATGAGATTGGATTGTATTAGGGTGGTTGGCAAGTAATGATGGCTCTGTCAGGGGATTGGTGCCAATCCAATGGGATTGCTACATTCAGGGAACTCGCCACGAGTATGTTTGGCTCACCTGGCCAATCCCGAGATTACACCGGCCAATCCTAGGATTGCTCCGGCTGTCCAAACATTTCCCAGGAAAAATAGATGGGATTAGGAGGAATTGGGTGGGATTGGGTGCATTTCAAGGTAATGATGGTGATGTAAGTGGATTGCTGGCAATCCCATGGGATTGCTATATCGAACTTCTGCCTGTTTGGCACGCCCGGCCAAATCCCGGGATTGCTCCTTCCAATCCACCCTAATACAACCTAATACAATCTACCTTGCCCGTCCAAACATGCCCTAAATGTTTTAACAATATAGAGAATCACTGTCCCAATGCCATTTATAGTGTGGTCCATTTGAACTTTGGATATGAGTCATTTTTAGGCTCATGCCCTGAAATAATCTCATCAAATGGATGAATGGTGTGGATATAATAAAATCACATGATCCCTCCTTTGGGGATGAGGATTCGGCGATCTATCTGTGAGCCCACCTTAATGAATGTGTCCTGTATCCTAGCTGTTCATCTGCTTTTTCAACTTAATCTAAGGCATCAAAATGAAGCAGATCCAAAACTCAAAACTCAGGTTGAACACATTACAGGAAAAGAGTTGTGACCGAAAAACCACTGTTAAAAACTTCAACCTTTTTATTATGTAAAAGAGATCTGAATGAAGTGAAACCACAAATATCATTTTGATTCAAAACTTTTGTGCCCCACTAAGTTTTTAATGGTGGACGTTCAATCACCAGTGGTGTGGTCCACTTGAGATTTCGATCTGCTTCTTTCTTGAGATCACACTCTAAAATGAGCTGGCAAGACTAATGGATGGCATGGATATAAGCCACATACATCGTGATGGCCCCTCGTTCACGGATCTCTCCATGGTTCCCTATCCACCGAATCTGCTTCTCTCATGTGAAGGGCCGGATCACGTCTCCGGCATCTGGGCTGACTCACACGTGCAAGAGATCCAGGCCATAGATAAGGCACACCGTGAAAATGCCGCGTACCACGGAAGAACTACCAGAAATCACTCATGAGGCGAAAACAGTCTGGGATTGGGGAGTGTAAAACAAAACACGACGTTCATATGCATCTGTTTTATCAACGCCCTCTATCCAAGCTTTCGTATCATTTTAAAGCACGAGCCCAAAAATATTTCCATATCATTTTAATGCATGAGTATATTTCCATATCATTTTAATGCATGAGTCCAAAAATGGTCGGATGCAACTCTTAGGTGGAACACACTCTTACACTCATTTTCGACACCTTGACATATACTAATAGAAAAATATTACGCGAGACACTATACGCTTAGCAGTTAGCACGGTCAAAATCACACTCGCACCCGTGTAAAATTTGCATATGATCTTCCACTGGTATTACCCACTTTATCATTATTATTCAAAATCACACTCGCACTCATGTAAAATTTGCATATGATCTTCCACTAGCATTACCTACTTTATCATTATTATAACGATACATACTTTTATCAAGCCATTAAGGAAATGAACCGTGCCCATTAAACGAGAGATGTGCCTGGCATGGCTATAAAAGAATCCTTGGGCAAGTGTATACTATCTTACAATCAAATATAATTTCATTTATGGGGTCGTCTCTTACTGTCCTTCCTAAATGAGAGATTTCCCTAGAGACATTCAGAGAATCAACCGTGATTTAAAAGATTCCAAAAACCAAAGGGGCAAATCGATATCCAAACCAATCTAGACATAATCATAGGCCTAAATTGAGGAGGGACAGCTGGACTTACATTTAGTCTCATTCTACACGATGATTGAAATTAAGATAATGGGAGATTTGGTCTATCCAAATGACAGACCAGTAACAAGGGTTGAATCCATTCATTGCTCTAGGCCATCACTATTTAAGGTGATAAAATGAAAGTGGTGGTTTGATCCAGATCATCCAACACCTTAAAGTTGACAAGGTGTGCCATCAAGAGATGTTGGGTGGCCATGTTTGATAAATATCAACCCTTGAGGTCCCCCAGACCTTGACATGGTTGTTTTCATCAGAGGAACCTTGGTGGAGCCAGGCTAGATCTTTAGTGGGCCATGAACATCTCTGCAAAGGATCAGTTATGAAAAGAAGATCTGAAAAGGCATCGAGTTGGAATAATTTCTTTCCAAGATAATTCTAAGTTTGCTAATGAAGAAATTAAGTGTTCAAAAAGCCTGCACGAAGAATCCTGAAGGACCCATAAGTCCAACAATGGGCTTTCATCACCTCGAGGAAGCTATAAAAGGAACACTCGGAGAAGAGCTCGAGGCTCCATGCCAAATACATCTATCTACATGTATATCTTATATTCATGTGTATTTTACTTTCCTTAGCCTAGCCTAGCCTAGTTTATTACTGCCCAGTGACATCTGCTGCAGTACGTTTATCTTAGGAGTATATTACTTATATGCAACTTTAAGTTACTAGATCCTCATATCCATTTGAATTTCAATTCAGTTGTTCATACTCCAGTTATATATCATGTTGACCATCTGACTCGATCACCTATTCCAATAGGCATATCAAGTATTTATCTTGCTTTTCGCTTTAATTGGATTGTGAAGCACGATGGGTGTAACATGGCTAATACATTAATAAAAATCAACTATGTTTATGCTAGCCTTCATTCTGTTATGTGCAAATCTTATATTCTAATTGAAGAATACTACGTTAAAGTGCCGATGAAAAAGAAAGTTCTTAAATTGATCAATTCCGTAATCACTTCTACAAGACAAATAACTCATTCGTGAGTGTTAACCCCTTCTCTTGCTCAAATCACCTGAGTACGGCGCAGATTGAATCAATTAGTCGATGGTCAAGAGGACTCCGGGTCTTGATCCAGACTACAATATGTCCATCTCAGTGGAGGGGTGTCGGCCAAGTTAGTCAATATCCTTGAGTCAAGTAGCCTTTGTCATGCCCGCACAATCATACACGCACACACACACTTTTGATCCAAGCCCTCAGTCACACGAGTGGTCTTGATTGGTTGAATTGAGAGCAACACTTCCCTTTTTGGCATGCTCGGTGGTACTCGGCAGTGTATGCATTTCTTAATCAAGATGAGATGCCACTAAAATCAAAGAAGACTAGTTTTGTGGCTGATGTTGTGGAGGAACAATAAGATCGGGCTCAACATCATGAATTTGTGGTCGACATTGATGCAAGAACATCCTCCCAACACACCTCAGGCAAATTTGTTGCATTTGAGCAAATCACAAAGTGTATGCAACAAATCGCCAGAAATGCTGAATCACGAGAAAGAGAAATGCTAAGAGATATCTCCAAACACTCAAAGTGCTTGAAAGACGTTCTCCCATTCTCCATCCCGATGGACATGAGCAGAATAACCAACTAAGCACTCAAATAGAGCCAGCCAAAATGAGACACAAAGTCAGCTTCTACCACCCTCATTTGCGGTAGATGAAGAGCAGAATGACTGTAGTTTTAGCCATTCTGAGCTCTCACCGGACAAAGTTACCACATCTCTGGGGATTATGCTCCAGTCGGGTAAAGTAACTCTATTGGCTTGACGACCGAGGTATCGTTATTGCATGGCCTGACGGTCGACCCGCTTAAGGGGGTAGCCCTATAACGAATTGACCTACTATAATGGAGTGCAAAGAGTCTCGTACCCCCGGGAATCAACCCAGGACACACATGCCTTTTACCAAGGGTAAAGCAGGGCACAAGAGTTCATAGGGCAACCTTCAACTATGCCCTAGTTGCAGTGTGGCTCGTATAGGACCGAAATGCTCGAGGGCAACCCTCAGCAATGGCATCGGTCTACTACGAACCATACCAGACTGCCACAATTGGAGGATAATCCCCAATCAAAGTCTCGGTATATCAAGAACCTCATAGGACCAAGGCGCTCAGGTGGTAACCCTACGTCCTGCCTTTGCGCCACAATGATCACTAGAGGCTTGAGATACCCAGTGGCAAATCATTAGTAGCACCGATCCCTATACTCATACCAAGTACAATATAATACTTTGATCCTGACAAGCCACAAAAGTATCAGGCCTTGCAATAGCAACAAGGCTCCTAACAGTCAATCGGTCGAGAAGATGTGATATGACTCATTCAGGATATGGAGGTTACCTAAAAGGCTAATGATTGCCTCAACCAACTTATATAAAATCACATCCTAATTGGGTTGACCTACATTAGAAATTCCCTAGAGGCTTCAAATTCCTAGAGTTTACCTTGTTTTCAAGAGATAATGAGACCTTTACCATCGAACATGTACGTCGGTTAACCATGTAATGAGGAGAATCATCTTGAAATGAATTTATAAAATTCAATTTATTCAAAAATTCACTAACAAGAACCGTGTTCATGTGGTATATCAACATACTGGCGAATTTGGTTCAAACTTGGGCCGAGATGGAAGAAAAGTTTGACATGCAATTCCATTGAGTTGAACTAAAAGTGTCCATGGCCGACCTCTCTCATTTGAGGCAATCACTAAAAGAATCGGCCGAACAATTTATTGCCCGCTTTAAGGGCGTTAGGAACTGTTGCCCGATTATCTTACATAGGGCCATGTTTGCTAGGTTAGCCCTAAAAGGCATGCACTCTGAGCTTCAAAAAAAGTTCGAATCAAATGAAGTTTGAAGAAACTTACTTCGGTGACCTGTTCAAGTTGTCGATCGACCAGGGTCAACAAATATTAGCTAATCCTGCGGGAAGAACAATGGATGAATTCATTAAGGGAACCTATTACAAGTACCCAAACTACAATGTAACCATGGCATATTAAGTATTTATCTTGCTTTTCACTTTAATGAAATTGTAAAGCATGACGGTTGTAACATAGCCAATACATTAATAAAAATCGATCATTTTTCTGCTAGCATTCATTCTGTTATGTGTAAATTTTCTATTATAATTAAGGAATACCATATTAAAGCGTCAATGAAATAGGAAGTCATCAATCGATTTCGTAATCACAGGTAAAAAAAGAAAAAAGAAAAAAAGAGCTCATTTATGAGAGTTAACCCTTTCTCACTTGAGCATGACTTGCATTGAATCAATCAGTTAGTGGTCAAGAGACTCTAGATGTCGATATAATCTGCAATCTGTTAATCTTGACACAAGAGTGTCGGTCAATTGAGTTGAGTATACTGCACAATCATGTTGTCAGAAGCCTTCAATTTGTTTTTTTTTTGGGTTGACTCGACCGGTCGAGGGAGCTGCTCGACTCAAAGTTCAGCGAGCACATGTTTTTGGTGTCTGGGCCGCTCGACTAGTCGAAGGGATGGCTCGACCGTTCGAGAGGGTTCCTCAACCAGTCGAGGCCTCGGCTCGACCAGTCGAGGTTACGCAGATCTTGCGCGAACTACGTAAATTTGAGGCGGTTTCCGAACTTTTCGAGACTAGGTACGTAAGTAGAGTTTCCTAAACTATAAATATGAGTCCCTAGGGCTATTCTAAGTCTTCCAAAAGGTATTCTAAAGGGTTCTAGGGTTATAAAAGGGTGTAGCAAGGGTGAGATTCGAGGTTGTTCGAATCGGGTAAGTCCTCTCTCTTTGTAATTGATGCTTTCATGGTGAAATTCTGTCCCTTTATGCCGTGGTTTTTTCCCAAAAGGGTTTTCCATGTTAAATATGTGTGTTCTCTTGTGTTTGCTTGGTGTATTGTATTGTTATCCTAGATTTAGATCTGTGTGATTTCGCAGCCAAAATCCCAACAAGTAGTATCAGAGCAATCGTTGGGGCACAGATCTGAATCTGAGGGATTAGTAATAATGGGAAGTACCAGGTATGAGATTGAGAAGTACTCAGGGAAAAATAATTTTGAGTTATGAAATATCAAGATGATGAGTTTTTTAATCAAGCAAGGTGAAGATGGTGCTCTTAAGGAGAGAAAGTCTACTATGACTGATGATGAATGAAATATTCTTGATAAGAAGGCTTTATCATCGATCCGTTTATGTCTCACGGATGAGGTGTTCTACAATGTCATGAGGGAGAAAACTGCAGCTAAGTTATGAGCGAAGTTAGAGAATGTCTATGCGAAAAAATTCTCTGAAAATCGCCTACACTTGAAACAGCAGTGGTATAACTTCAAGATGGCAGAGGGTGAAGATCTGGAGGCTCAAATCAGCAACTTTAATAAATTAGTTTGCAAATTGCTGGATATGGAGGAAGTGATGAAAGATGAAGAACAAACATGTATGTTGCTGAATTCTCTTCTGATGTCTTATGAGTCATTCAAGGACACAATGTGTTCAACGAATAAAACCCTGAGTGTCGACACCATTATCTCTGTAACGACCCGTAAATTTCCGTACTTTGGCTCGAGTACCATCTCGACCAGAAATCAATTAGGATTAAATCCTTTAGAAAATTAACAAAGTTAACTAAGTGCAAAACTCGATTAGCCATGAAATCCGTTGGGATCGCTTTAAATACGATCTGCAAGACCCAAAACTTGCAAAATCAGTGACTCTAAGTTACCCTAAAGTTTAGAACCAAACTCATTACCCGTCTGCTCTCGGGAATGAAACGAAACTTCGTATTAGGTCTAGATCGCACATCGGGAGTCCGATTAACACGAAGCTAAGGAACTAGGACCGCCCCACTGGGCTTGACAATCATCTAAAAAATCAGATGATTCCGATGTCCCACGGCCATTTATTTCGATCCGGAGCGAGGGAGTGTGAAAAACACTATTCCCAACCAAATAAAAATATCTGGAATAGTGATCTGGCATCTTTCGGTTGCGCGTCAGTATTAAGCAACCTGACCGTCAGAATCAGACCAAATTACACCCTCGGATTAAGAAAAATTTCAGGAACATTTACATGTACTTAGAATTTCTGATCGTGGCCCACTGACCGTTGAACTGAAAGTGGTCCGCCACGTGCGATCTGGGAATCCGATCGAGTCGAAAACGTAATCCCACGTGGATCCATAGATGGTGAGCTTAAGTCTGACGTTTGGCTCAAGGAGGGCCACCAGAACATCCCTTTTGAGCTTGGAAAGTGGCGAACTGCCTATATATGCAGCCACCCTTGAACCTGAGTCTATTTTGGACATGATTTTGGCTATAAAAGGGGCTTAGAACAGCCCCTCTCACACAGCCATACGAATTTGGGAGCAAACCCTTAGAGAGAGAGAGAGAAAAGTGAGAGAAAGGCTTGGAGTTCAAGGCCGATCTTCCTCCTGCTGCTTCCACTCATCACACGGCCTACACCGCCTGATTCCAAGTGTTTTTCCGGCGGTGTCCATCCCATTTGAAGGTAAGAAACCCTAACCCGAGGTCTGATTTGAGGTTGGATAGTGGTAGGCTATGAAAAAGCCAATCGGATACGCTCTTTAGGCTAGGAAACTCCCGTATACGGAAGCTCCAACACCCTTGCTGATTCGTTGGAATTCCAAGAGCTGAGGTGAGGACTTTAAGTGTATAAGTTACGTTTTTCAACGCTTTCAATGTCAGATAATGATAGATTCATGATCTGCGTGTAAATGCACATGTACAAAGTGCTTTCCGTTTCCTGTTTCGATTAGCGATGTAGAATATGGAATTTCACATACTCTAGATATACGTAGAAATACCGTATACGTATTTTTGTTGGGAAAATGTTTGACATGTTTATTTAATGTTTGATTATATCATATGTGGATAAAATGCTAGTTCGGCGAAAGGAATCGAAAAATACATGTTCATGTGTAAATGTCATGTATGTTGAAATTGCGTATTCTAGAAATACCGCATACGTGCGGATTTTGGAAATACAATTGTAATGATTATTTGCTGTATGATTATGATATACATGGGTAAAATGCTCACGTGGCGAAGGGATAGCCCTAACACAAATTTCGCTAACATACGTCATGTATGTTGGAATAGTGTATTCTAAGTGGTTGTAAATGCTTGTATGAGTAAATGTCTAGGTATTAGTGCCGTAGATAGGCGCTGATATGGGATTTCCGACTCCCTTAGAGACATGTAGGGTCCCCTCCATGCGGTGGTTCACTAGAACCACTCACTTGTAATGTGTACGAAATTGCATCCCTATGTGGATAGTGCTTTATCACATGCTTTACAACATGCTTTGCAACATGCTTTACTTCATGTTTTATTTCATACTTTATAACATGCTTACTAACATGCTTGTATTGCTTGTTTATCATGCTTTACTTCACATGCTAATGATGAAAACTGTTTGAGTTTGGGACTATGTATATAGTCCAAACATTCGGTACCAGACTTGCGATTGTGGCTGAGATTCATGTCGCCACAAAGGACGTGACCGGCGAACCCGAGTCGTACTTCGGTTGGCGATAGTGGTTGGCCACACGGAGTGCTTTTGCGCTCCATATCGCTCAACTTGTGGTGCGCTCGAGCTAGTCAGGCTCGCCAACTAAACCGAAGTGTAATTGTGTGTTCACCCTGTTTGGTCGCTACTGCTTGAACCTAGGGTACCAAACTTACCAGTGGCGATCCCCGTTTAACCATGGTACCTAGATCCGCTAAGTCGCATGAGCCGGGCATGGTGGTATGGGACACCGTGGTCGAGCTGTCGGCCTACGCTGGGGCCATGTGCCTCCCCGTAGTGACCATTGCGCAACTAACTCGTGAGCCGAATACGGTGGTATGGGACACTGTATTCGAGCTGTCGATACTTCGGCGAGAGCCGAGTACGGTGAGATCTGTGCTCGTGCTGACGGGCGACGAGTCCTCCGTAGTATCATCGAGGGTACTCCAAGTATCTGTGATTGGCGACGAGTCTTTCACAGCGACTAGAGTGTGAGTTGAGCCGAGTACGGTGAGACCTGTACTTGAGCTGACGGCTAGTAATTGAGCCGAGTACGGTGAGACCTGCACTCGAGCTGACGGCCAGCAATTGAGCCGCATACGGTGAGATCTGTATCCGCGCTGACGGGTGACGAGCCCTTTGCGATGCCTTCACTACGCTTCTCAAACTATAATATCGTATGAGAATAACTAGGATTGACGACCCTAGAATGGATCATGTTGGGAATGATACAAGGGAGGTACCTTAGTTTCCCAATACTGTTGATTGAAATGGACTAATAAAAACTTGGTAATCATGAGCATCATCGCACCGCATGTGCTTTGTAGATGTAGCGCACTGAGGGAATAAGCATTCGCGAACGTAAGATGATGTCGCTTGAGGGTGGTTTGGCAAGGGCATACAGCATCATGTCATATCATTTTTGCACTTAACAAGAGTAGTTAGAAATGCTTGATTTGTACTGCTTTATCATTACTGCTTGATTGATTTGATAACATGTTAACTTATGCTTTATTGTTCCACTGAGTTAGCTACTCACTCCCACGTTACGGGACGGTGTTTGCAACACCCACCAGACTCTGTCGCAGGTGTAGATGGCACCTTGGTTCAGGAGCCGGAGCCCGACTTTGATGAGGACCAGGAGGAGTTCTCCTTCATGCAGTATTCTGACGGCTTTGCTTAGGCCGGCTGCATTGCGGGATTTTCAGGGCCTCTTTTGAGGAATGTATTTTGGTTTTTGACTTAGAAACATTCCATGTATATTGGTACTCAGTTAGTACTCATACTCTGGAGTTCAGGAAATTTTGTTACTTTACATATTTTGAATATAAAATTTCAGTCTTCCGCTTGCCTTTATACAATTGAACTGGAGTATGAATTACTGTTTTGGTATAATCTCATTCATGTTTATTGCGCTAACTCAGACAACATTTAACCAGCATTGTGTATGTTGCATAAGTGATGCGTTGGAACTCGGGAGTTGAGTTCATACTCGGCCCCCGAATTTCAGGGTGTTACAATCTCGGCCCTTCAAGGGAATGCTATGAGAAAGCTTAACGTCAACATGGGGATATCTTCTGATGCACTGGTTACAAGGGATAGAACTTTTGAAAAATGTACGAGTTCTTTAGGTTCGAGATCTAAATCCAAAGGCAAGGGCAAGGAAAAGGTAAAGTGCTGGAACTGTAGAAATGAAGGGCATGTGAAGAAGGATTGTGAAAATCCTAAATCGAAGAGAGAAGATTCTGAGGCTTCGTACATGGAGGTCAATGTTGTCACATCAGATGGATCGAGTAGATGTGATGGTGATGTTTTGTCTGTGTTTTCGCTCAGACAACCATACGACGATCGTAAGGAGGAGTGGACGCTAGACACTGGGGCATCTTTTCACATGACTCCTCATTAGAGTTGGTTCACCAGCTATAGGGAGTGCGATGGTGGACATGTATTTATGGGCAATGACAGTGCCTGTAATGTTGTGGTTGTTGTTACGATGCATATCAAGATGTTTGATTGGGTGGAGCGTACCTTGACCAATTCAGGCACGTTCCTGATTTAAAGCAGAATCTGATTTCTCTTGGTGTACTGGAGGCAAAAGGATGCAAATACACAGGTATTGATGGTGCTCTTAAAGTATCTAAGGGAGCACAAGAAATCATGAAAGCGCAACGACTCCGTAACTTGTACAGGTTGATCGGGAGCACTTTAAAAGGTGGAGCTGTAGAGGACGTAGCGGATTCCACCTTTGCACGTGTGTGACATGTTGGGCATGGCCACATGAGCGGGCAGGGCAGAGCAGGAGGCTGAGACACGCGGACAGGGATACAGAGCAGGTGGACCAGTCACCTTTGAGAAGAATCACATGGCATGATCACAGGATATCGGTGAGGTACATTGACGACTCCAATATCACATGAGATTCATCTTTTATTCAGATGACTCTAGGTGAACCTGATGCTGAGAAGTGAAAGGTGACTATGGGTGATGTGATGGATTCGTTGTACCAGACTGACATATGGGAACAGACGGAGCTTCCAGTGGGCCGGAGAGCGGTTGGATGCAGGTGAATCTTCAGGAGGATACAACATAGATATAGGGCGAGGTTGGTAGTGAAGGGTTATGCTCAGAGAGAAGGGATCGACTTTTCAGAGATATTCGCGCCGATGGTATAACAGGTGTCTACTAGATCCGCGATTGACACTGGTTTACCAGTGTGATCTTGAGCTGGAAGGATGGATGTGGAGTCTGCACTTCTGTAAGGGAAATTAGAAGAGCAGATCTACATGAAGCAACCAGAGCGGTTCGAAGTTAAAGGGGCCGAGAAAAGACTTTGCAGGAGGTCGTGGTTCGACCTGTCACTTAGGTAATGGTTTGATTCCTTTATGGTGAGTCAGGAATTGATGACATGTAGATCGCCAATTATGACATGTCTGAAATCAATGCACCGAAGACTCGGTTAAGTGGGACATTCAGGATGAAGGATCAGAGGGCTGCGAAGATGGTTCTCGGCATTGAGACTGAAGGAGGAGTAGGCTTTGATAATCACAGGAGGAACACCTTGTGTGTATGTATTGATTAAGGATGTGATGAGCTAGGTAAAGCCGGAGAGCGTTCCCTACGCGTCTCTCCTTAAGATTTCCTCAGGGCATGTCCCAAAACAGATGAAGAAAAGCAGGATATCTTATGAGCCTTATTTGAATGCGGTTGACAGTGTATGTCATGGTCTGGATTAGACCGATTATTTCACAGGCTATCAGTGTTGTGAGCAAGTACTCCGGCAAATAATATTGGATAGCAGTGAGATGGTAAGAAGACTACGTCTTTACTTTTGGAGAAGACAGGAGTAAAGTCGGTTGGGTATGCAGATTCAGACTTGGCAAACATGCTCACCAAAATTGTTCCTTAAGAGAAGTTCAAGTTCTGTGCAACTTCTCTAGGCTTGGCGATGGCGTAAAAGATGGACGGAGTGTACACGAGAAGCGTTGATTGAAGCTATGATGCGATGAAGAGATAAGAGAAGAGGTCAATGAGCTACACGGTTGAAGATTGAAGACTTGGTGGAGATTGTTGTCAGAAGCCTTCGATCTTTTTTTTTTGTTGCTCCACCAGTCGAGGGAGCTTCTTGACTAGTCGAGCACTACTCAACTCAAGTCCAACGAGCACATGTTTTTGGTGTCCAGGCCGCTCGACCAGTCGAGGGGATGGCTCGACCGGTCGAGGGGGTTCCTCGACCAGTCGAGATTACGAAGATCCTATGCGGATTGCGTAAATTTGAGGCAGTTTCCAGACTTTTCCGGATTAGGTGCGTAAGTAGAGTTTCCTAAACTATAAATAGGAGTCCTTAGGGCTATTCTAAGTCTTCCAAAAGGTATTCTAAAGGGTTTTAGGGTTATCGAAAGGTGTAGCAAGGGTGAGATTCGAGGTTGTTCGAATCGGGTAAGTCCTCTCTCATTGTAATTGATGCTTTCATAGTAAAATTTTGTCATTTTATGCCATGGTTTTTTCCCAAAAGGGTTTTCCACGTTAAATATGTGTGTTCTCTTGTATTTGCTTGGTGTCATTGTATTGTTATCCTAGATCTAGATCTGTGTGATTTTGCAGCCAAAATCCCAACAAATCATACATGCACACATGCTTCCAATTAGAGGTGTACACGAATTGAGATAGCTTGGTTAACTCGCTCGACTCGACTAAAAAAAGCTCGATTCGACTTGGTTTTAAGTTAAGTTCAAGCTGAGTCAAGCTGATTTTTTGAGCTTGAAAATGAGTTCGAGCCAAGTTCAAGCTGGCCCCAGCTCGACTTGACTCGGATCGAACCCAGCTCGAATCGAATTCGGATCAAATAGTTCGGTGACTCAGTTACTTTGATATTGATGTTGCTCACCCAAGTGTTTGATGAAATGACTCAAAGAAGTGTGACTGATGCTAGGGGTGCACATTGAACCGGTAGAACCGTGGAACCGGACCGGAATCGACCAAACGGTCCGGTTTGGTCCGGTTTGTCACGCCCCAAACTCGGAAACCGGGCTCACAAAATTCTCGATCACTGAATCCGCGCGCCGACAGCCTCCGTAGTATCCCATTCTCGACTTCTAGCGCCCATACGCCAGATTCCGATCCCGAGATCGTATAAGGAGGATTTTCAGTATGATTTTTTTTTTTTGTAATGTAATGGAGCATAACCAAAAGCATAACCAAGTCATAAAACAACATCACCACATATCCACTATATTAAAAACTTTTAAGTACAATGCGCAAAGGGAAATACAGGGTGATAAAAAAAACTCCAAAATAGTCTGGTACGCGCTCCTGCCTCAGCGCTGCTGCTATCCAATGGCACCTGCACGCAACGGTCGTGCATAAGCTTACAAAAGCTTAGAGGGTGGTGTAAGTGTGTGCGTAAGGCAAGTGCCAAGTATACAATATCAGAGTAATGCGGAAGTATGCAGGTAGGTCCATGAATGCTATCAGTTGTACCAAAGCTATATGATGCAAGACATGAATGCTATCGGCCATACCAAGGCCATGCGATGCGAGGCCTATGTAGCCAAATGTCATATGCGAGATGCAATACAAGCATGTTAGTACTCATCAAGTACACATATCAGTACGGTTCCTCTCTGGATATCACTAGGGTCTAATACACCTCGCACTGACTGCCTCCTCCCTAGCTGCACAGTCAAGCAAGTGGAAGAGACCACACTATCCGCCTGACCAGTAGTCTGTCAATACCTACTCGGCTTGTCGATAGCGGACTCATTTATGAGCTGGTCAAACTCAATCTAGCTTATAGCCCCCTCACTCAGGCGGATAAGGCCACACCCCCTTCCAACCGACCACGACACAGTGGGAGACGCGACCTACTGGTATTCGGCACTCAGGCGCTCGTGTATCCACTCGGTCTAGACGTTGGAGCATCTCCTGGTACCAAAAAGGTTCTGGAACTTTCACTCAAGGACATCCTAAGTGCCCACAGTGCTAAAACAAAGTATTTTCGGTATCCGATACGGCCATCCATGATATGCATGTGGAGTCACGGCCTGATGTCGCTAGGGTGTGCAGTGATCAAGTCACACATATGCGAGATGCATGAGTCATACTATACAATCATGTAGCAATCTCACGCGTACCACGCGATCATGTGGGGCACTCCGTCTCATAAGGAGTCCCGTAAATGTCTCAGCCCAACGGCTTATGCTATGATCAAACATTCCTCATATCAAGCATACAAATGATGCGTATGGGTATGAATCATGGAGCTATACTAAGCATGTTATAAAGTGGTGAACTATCAACAAGTATGGGCCTACTAATGGGCCCTAGGGAGAGTTATAATGCGAACATTTAACCAACATTATTCTTACAACGTGGACGTCAAACCAACATTGCTCCCAAGGCATGACCTGTCATCAAACATTATTACACACACTATGGAGAAATCACTCATTGCAATGGACCCTAAGGACATCCAGTCGGGCCTCGACCCATGGGCCTTAGATACATCAAATGGGCCTTTTTATAAATCAAGTGGGCTGCATCAAAGGGGCCTTATGTACATTGCAGTGGTCCATATCCCATGGGCCTTTGAATACATTACAATGGGACTCGTAACACGGGCCTCATTTACATTGAATGGGCCTAAACACATGGGCCATATATACATCAAGGTGGGCCTCAGTAACGGCCATAAATACACATTAAGGTGGGCCTCAATAACGGCCACAAATACATTGAATGGGCCCCATAACATGGGCCTTACATAAGTAGTGATAATGACTTCCACCATTGAAATCCCAAGGCCCACGATAGTATTTATTTCCCATCCAATTTGATCATAAGGTCACAATGACCTGAAAGGGAAAAGCAAATATCATACTGGTCCAAAATGGGTGGCTCAAGGGTTTTAATGGTGGACAATCAAATCCACTACTTTCTATAAGGTGGCCCACCTAATCCTAGATCTGTCTCATTTTGGACTCAAGCTCCAAAATTATCTTTCAAAATGGTTGGATGGGTTGGAGCAACACATGCATCATGGTGGGGCCCATAGAGGCCCACCATCTGGTGTATATATATATATACACACACACCTCACACACACATGCATACACTCACACACACATGCACACACACGTGCACACCCACACACGCCCACCGTCCAGGGGACGGTGGGGTAAAACAAATACATCACAGTGGGTACCACCGTCCAGGCGGACGGTGGTAATAAGACACATACATCATTGCGGGTCCCACGTGGGGCCCACCTTAATGTTTATCTTCCATCCGATCCGTTCATAAGGTCAGGCAGGCCTGGATGAAGGGGAGAAACAAATTTCAGCTTGATCCGAAACTTCCGTGGACCTAAAAAGGATTTCAATGGTAGACTGTTCAATTCACACTGTTTCCTGTGATGTGGGCCGCCTGAGCGTGGGATTGGCCTGATTTTTGAAGGGGGCCCACGCCAGGCAGTGGTCCACCTAATGAACAGCTTGGATGGTAAATATACATCATGGTGGGGCCCATGGATGGGGTCGTGGGTCCCTGCCCGTTTCACGCTGACGCAAGCAGCGTCCTGCTGCACAGCAGCAGCAGGCGCTGCACCCTCCTATTTATTATTATTATTTTTTTAAATCACGTTTTTTCGTGGTTTTTCCGGTGCAGGGCCTGCATCTGATGAATCAGACCCACCCAATGGATTCCATAGCTCATAATCCATCCATCAAGCCCAATATTGGATATTCTTCAATGTACAGAAATATCAGGGAAGTTTTCAACGGTGAAAATTACTGTTTCTAAAGGTATGGTCCGCCTGAGAGTCAGATTAACATCATTTTTCGGCTCAACACCTAAAATGAGGTAGGAAAGGGGATGGACGGCTTGGATTGAATCCAATCATCAAGGTGGGGCCTAAACAAGTGGGTCACTAATGAGGGTCGAATACTGCATATTAGACCCCAGTTATTACCTGATCTTAAGTACATGATAGCGCCTAATGTCGGTATTTAACTGTGTTTTGTTGCAGGATGAAATAAAGAGCGTTGATTGAAAAAAGCATATTAAAAGAGTGGATTTGACGCTCCGAAGTCACCAGAGCAAGGAACGGACTTCAGAGGACCAATAGTGACGGATTTACACGCCAGGGATCCGAGGAAATCAAGCCGTTCGCATCAAACGGGCCCGAAAACCATCTAGAATGCAAGATCACAGGGTTCCCACCATCCGATCAGCCCGAAACTTCATACATGGTTTGAGGGACATAAAGTATCCGTACACATCAAATTTTAGCTCCCAGATCCTTGTAGAAGTGGTCCAACAGACAATCAGCCCCTGAATCGTCAATTTGCGGCCCGCCTGAGCTCTGGATATGCCTAAAATTTGGTTTCAACACATTATATGAGGGGATAAAACAGATGGTTGGATTGGATTGCTCGTAAACATCATAGAGGACCCCATACATATGGTGGGTGTGCACCGTGCGGTGCATCTCAGCAGCCGCACCGGACCAAAAGAATCGGTCAAAGTCGGTTAGACCGACCGACTCCAGCGCAAAAACGGAATTCTCCGTTTTCAAACCGCGTCCCTGTTTCTGCGTCAGCGAACGGACGCCGCTGTCCGTTTTTGCGAATGGCTGTGGGCCCCACACATCGCCTGTACGACTGATCCGAGCCATTCATCTTGTAGAGGGCCGCGAGCACTACAAACCCATGCTGATATTCCACTCCCATGCGTACACACGTGCATGATACAGAGGCCACAAAAGGGCTGCCCTGCAACGTTCAAAACTGATCTCTTCGTGTTTTCTTCTCTGGGCCGTGTCAATGGACGTTCAAAACCACCCATCCTTGACTGAAATTTCGTCCTGAATCCAATGGACGAGGTGGATTTTCCAGAAAATACTTCGGTGGGGCCCACCGATCATGGCTGCGAAAATTTTCATTCCATGTCCTGCTACAACTCTGCCACTGATCCAGCTTTCCAGCAACTATAAAAAAGGAGTCTTGGACATGGGAAAAGCATTCAGAAATTGAAGGATTTCCAGATCTACAGCAAGGGAGAGAAGAAAGAGAAGAAAGAGAAGAAAGAAGAGAGAGAGAAATTGGTTTGAAATTCCTTTTATGAATTTTTATTTTTATTTATCCATCTGTTTAATAGAGTTTATGGGTAACTAATCTCTCAGCTAGGGCTGAGATAAAACCCCTAATTTGAACACCCTTTGTTCTATGTTGATTTTACTTTAATTAGATTGATTTGTTTCTTTCCTTAGTGTGCTTGATTGTTTTAAATTCTATGCTTCTCCATCTATGAACTTGATCAGAGTCTATGGATGGATGTGGTCTGGATGCTTATTCTAGGTGCTTGTATCTGATCATGAACAGGTTCCTATAGAGGAAAGAGACGGGGTGCTTTAATGAACAGTATATTCCATGTGCCCGACAAAGGACATGGGATATGTTAGTCATGGCATTGCTTGAAGGAATTAGACAATCTGTATGCCCGATTAAGGACACAGATTGTGCTTTCTCTAGATAAGTTAGATCAATCTAAATTAAGGTGAATTAACGGACAAAACAAAGGTTAGGATAATTAGGGGTGGATTCGAAAGTCCTAGTGCTCTCTCTGATTGAATTTTCTTCCTTATTCTCAATTGTTTTTTTCTTATAATTGTGTTAGTAAATTGCTCCATTATTTGTTGAATTAGTTAATGAGAATCACAGATTTGAATTGTGACGACCAATCCTCGTGGGATTCGACCTCGATCTTACCGAGTTTATTACTACATCACAACCCTATACTTGGGGAGTGAACAGTCACCCCATAAGCTTGGAAACCAAGCTAATATTGGTGTTTTTCCAAACACGTCCAGCGTCCTTGGACGCTGGACGGCCTAACATACTACAAGGTGGGCCCTGTTTAAGTGGGCCACCAAATGATGGGTGGTATGGGTACATTACATATAAGGTGGGCCCACTTATAAATGGCTTGGCTATAATACAAGCCTCATGGTAGGGTCCATTCAAGTGGGCCACACAACCACATCATCACAATCAAGGAAAATGGAAGAGAGAGAGAGAGAGAAAAAAAAGAAAGAAAAAAAAGTGGGACACACGTGTGATGGAGGGACCCCGACACTATGGGCCCTCCCTTGCATTCCATCATACATCAAAAGATAATCATAGTGGGCCATTGGCCATATCTTAGGGTCCTAAGTGAGATCCATACCATTGATCGGTAGGCCTCACTTGGCCCATCTAAGAAAGCATGAAAACTACCCTATCAAAGCACCCACCGTCGATCTTTTTGGTTTGTCGGAAAGCCAATCTCTTAATGTCTCACTTTGATGGTGGAAGATGGGGTTTGAATGGTTAGGATGATGGTTAAAGGGATGAGAATGGTGGGCCACCAAAATTACTCTTTTCTCTCCATAGGAAGGCTTGGACGAGAGCCTCTTCTCTTGCTTGGGAAAAAGTGATGAGAAATGAGGGAGAGAGAGTGTAGTAAAGAGACGGAAAGAGTAGCTTAGGTAGGCCATGATTACTTGTAAGAAAGGGTGGCTTGCAATAAATGGTTGTAAGAGAGCTAGGGGTAGGGTGGCTAGCCATAAGTGCTTGTAAGAAGGTTAGGGGGTAGGGTGGCTATAACTAGGCTAGGGTGGCTATAGCTAGGGTGATGTCATTCATCACTCTCATAATTACCTAGGGATTTGTGCCACATGGGATGGGTGGGTCCCGCAATGTGCGGTCCACGGCTATTATAATGTATGGTCCACATCTTATGATCTAAGCGTCAGATTGGCGCATGAGACGCGGCGTTGGAATCGCGGTGACGGCGCGGTCGCTAAGATACGAGTCTTGGGTTAAGCTGATTCAAATATACAAGATATGACTTAGGATCGATCGCAAACGTTGATTATACGTCGTAGGTTGCAGGAATTAAACGGGAAAGATCGCGAAGTTGACGGAACAGTACAAACTAGGATACGGGTCTTACACGGTTCTAGAGTGCACCGGTTCCGGTTCCAAAAATCAAAGAACTGGTTACATCGGTTCGGTTCTCGGTTTGGGGGGTATGTAGAACTGAACCGAACCGTGCACCGATCCGTGGAACCAAACCGTGGATCTGATCCGTAGAATCGAACCGTGGAACTGAACCTGGAACCGAACTTGGAACCAAACCAAGAACCCTTTGATTGTTTCTATATTTGACTTATGATTTATGGTTTATAATGCAACATTTAATTATTTTCATAAATGTATTTTTGCACACCTTATACAATATCTAAACCATTCATCAAATGGACCACAACATGGATGGACATGGGCTAGATAATAAAATTAAACATGCAATTGGGCTGGATTATAAAAAGCCCAGAACCGTGGAACCGATCCGAAACCGAACCGGTTTTAACGGTTCGGTTCTAAGGTGCCAACGGTCCGGTTCCGGTTCCGAATATCCTAGAACCGTTAGGAACAGTTCGGTTCCGGTTTTACCCCAAAATTGGACCAAACCGAACCCTACCGATGGCAATGAAGATATGTATATAAAACCAACACCATTTTTTTCCTTGAATTTTATGTTGCTTTGAAGGTGTTTGATAAAATACCCGTAAAATTGTTGTTGTAGTCTCAAATACAATGAGATTTTGAAGGTGTAGTCCAGGTGTTTGTGAAAATGCTGCAATGGCGAACTTGGCTCAATCTTGGCTTAAACTCGGCTTGAACTGGCCTGAGTTGCTAATCGAATCGAGTCAAGCTGGCCAGTCAAGCTCGAGGACCCAGCCGAGCGGAGCCAGTTTGAGCTGAGGTCAACTAGTGGCCGAGCCGAGTTGAGATGAGGCCAGCTCGACTTGGTTCGACTCGCTGTACACCCGTACTTCCAATGGACCTGGCTATCACAAGTGGCCTCTACTGACTCAACTGAGAGCAACACGCACGAGAGGAAAGAGTGATCTCTATTTATAATCCATTCATTTCATCATTTGTAAAGACGAGATGTCTAAATCAATTTACATCTGACCGATGGCATCACATGATTCACACTTGCACCCCAGCTAATGAAAAGGTGGGCCTTATTTTCATGACGATTGGTATCCATTGTACGGCCACTTTTTGAACGGATCAGATTTCCCATACGACACGCTGATGAGAAAGAAATGGCAGTACGTGCTGCATGTGTTGATTTGTCGTATTATTAGCTCATTAAAGTGCGGAACGGAACGTTACAGCCTACATCGGGAGTGTATTAGGTGCGACCCTGACCGCAGGGCCCACCTTGATGTATGGATTATATATCCACACTGTCCATACGTTTTTTGAGCATATTTTAGACAACCATCCGAAAAATAAATCAGATCTAAATCTCAAGTGGACCATACCATAAGAAACAGTAATGATTGACCATTAAAAACTTTCTGTGGACCATAAAAGTCTCTGATCAATCTAATATTTATTTTATCCCTTTATCCTGGTGTTTTTTAACTTTATCAACAGTTTGGATGAAAAATAAATATTACTAAAAAATTACGGTGGCCCCTTAGATGTTTTTAATGGTGAGCGTTCAATCACTACTGTTTCCTACGATATGGTCCGCATGAGATTTGATCTATTTAATTTTTGGGATTTTCTACTAAAATGATATGTAAAAACGGATGGACGGAATGGATATACAATACATACATCATGGCATGCCCCACATTCAGGGCTGCACCTAATCTTCTCGCAACATACAACACCTGTTTTCCCGCGAAATACGACAAGCTTTTCGGGGCCCACCATGTGGTATGTGTAATTCCTGTTGTTGATTAGGTTAGAGGGAGGGACGCGGATTACCTACTGAACCTGACAGTAGCGAGTTGGCTACTGAAGTGACGTCACCACGTTGTGTGGGCCCCACCATGATGTATGTGTTGTATCCACACCGTTCATCCATTTGGAGAGATTATTTTAGGGCACGAGCCAAAGAATGAGGTAGATCCAAAGCTCAAGAGGACCCACTATAGAAAAAAGTGGGAATTGAATGCCTACCATTAAAAACTTCTTAGGGCCACGGAAGTTTTCGATCAATCTGATATTTGTTTTTTTCCCCTTATTCCATGTCCGTGTTAACTTATAAACAGATTGGATCTCAAATAAACTTCATGGTGCCCTAGGAAGGTTTCAACAATGGCATTCACTATCCCCATTACTGTTTTCTGTGGTGGGGTCCACTTGAGCTTTGAATCTGCCTCGTTCTTTGTCTAATGCCATAAAATGATCTCTCCAAATGGATGGACGGTGTGGATACAATACACGTATCATAGTAAGGCCCACAGAACGTGCTAACGTCACATGATCAGTAGCCATCAGCAGCTAATCCGAGTCGTAGAAGGAGTTTCACTGAACATACAAAAGAAGAGATAGGCCTAATGAAATACATAGATGGGCCGAACCAACGGTAACGATCTAAAGTATATCTAACTTCACAAGGTGTGGCCCACCTAAATTTGCAATTGTACTTATAATCATATATTTCCTTCATCTTTGTTAGTCATACGTGATGAATGAGTTTGATGAAATATACATACACACCATGCTGACCCCACACAGAAATGGACGGTTGGTGTAGCATCTCCATTTTACACGTGGTTTGGCTCACCTGAGTTGTAGATGTTGGATATAGGCTAGTAAAGTTCACTTGTATAGTCTAGATCAGCCCTACCAAAGTCTTCCCAAATCGCAGGAACCTATTTTTATTTTTATTTTTTTAAAAAGTAGCCAACATAATTGAAAGAGGAATAACGGATTAATATTAATTGTTCATTAAAGTGCCTCTAAATGATCTAAACCGTTGATTGTTTTTGGAGATTATCTTATTGATGGGTCCTACAACACGGATGCAGCAGGGAGTTACATGGGCATGCATCTACAAGTGAGATCCACCCAATGGACGGTTTGGATCTCATACAAACTTGCAACATTTGCAAACATGTCAGCATGTAATTGGGCTCCCTTATACACATGCACGAGCTTAGCAAACCTATATGAACAAACGGTCCACCAAAAATTTAAGTACGTATACCAATAAATGTAGAGCTGAGGCTCGTTGGAGTATTGATGAGAGGTCCTGAGTATTTATGGAATGGGCTACACATTGGGAGGAATCTGGTGATGCTCTTTTGAAACAAGGTACATTACATCATTTTCATGTGAACTTGAAGACATTCCCATCTTGGCTGGGAGAATTACAGGTTCCCTCTTATGTAGGTAAGCTGGTTTTGAAAGGAGATATATACAGGCCTGATCAGTAACAAATGTAGAGTTTCATAAGGGTAAGTGGGTTAACAAATGTTAGTATGATCATGCAACTGTAAATGGGGTATGACAAAAATGGAATTGGGAAATCCTCATCATTTAATTTATGGCCTACAAATAGACGGTGGAGAGAGAGAGAGAGAGATTATGAAGGAAAGCATTACTAAAGTGGTAGGCCCCACAATGAAATCACATGGCACAAAAATAATTCTAGTCCATTCATCAGGTGGGGCCATACTATTAGAATCAACAAACAATTTATCGTTTTGACTCAATATATAGGTGTGGCAATTCTCGATCAACTAAGTTCTTACTTGAAGATTATACTCTTGTTATATTTTATTGATCATCCATCTCAATTGTTTATCCATATAAACAAGTATTTATCTTTTATTTCTTTTTTTAAACTTTAATTTCTTCGTGGATTATATGAGCTTTTATTATAAATCAACAAAAATCAGCATTTTAATATTTAATTTTAATTTTTTTCATTTATCACTGTACCTTTGAAAAGTAGGTGAACCATTCTCATTCAAATGGGCTAACTCTTTCCTTTTGAATTGTATATTCGCTGCAATAATTGATGGTTAAATAGATGATTAATATTTATATATCCAACCTTAATTAATATATTTTAACGTATGAGATTGTAAGTATTTAATTAAATTTACGTAAAGTACGACTTTGACACACCTAAACTATTCTAATTACATATATTTGAATGAATGCGACCCTTTGTTAACATATGTAGCCTCGTGTTTGATTGGATAGTGCAAATGTGTCAGAACGAGTCCTGCGGCCAATGCAACTGCAACTCGTCCGAGTCAGGGTAACGACCAACTCACCTGAGTCGGGTGAATGAGAGGTGATTTGTTGCACCGATGGTCCGACCCAGCTCATTCATGACCAAAAACCGAGTTGACTCGGTCGAGACAGATATGACTCGGACAGGTTGTCGAGCCATTTGTTTAGAAATGCTCTCACACGTGGCAACGCGTGTGTAGCATCTGAACTACTTATAAGAGGATCCGAACCGTAGATGCCCTAGGTAGAAAACCAGGTGGATCATACCTTCTGGTGGGCCACATGTGTAAGTTGAAAATTGAATTTGGATCACTGGTCTATTATTCTTTTCAAAACCATCCATTCCTTCTGTACATGTATGGCCCACCTGATAATTAGATTTTTTTTTTTAAAAATACAAAACAGATACACCAAACTAGGGGTGCACACGGGTCGGTTTGGTCCGGTTCCGGGGTAAAACCGGAACTGAACCGTTCCTAACGGTTCTAGGATTTTCGGAACCGGAACCGAACTGTTAGCACACTAGAACCGAACCAGAACCGGACCGTGAAAACCGGTCGGTCCGGATTGGTTCCACGGTTCTGGGTTTTTTAAATATGGACAGGTAGATACCCCCATTTTTCCTCGCTTTTTGTTGAAAAGGGGAACGTCCCTTGGGACATTTTTGAGCACCCTACATGATGGATGGTTCAGATCGCGAAAAGGATGATGGGTGGGGCCCACTGTCAAAACCCAATCCACACGTCCATCCCTAGACGTTTTTGCATGGTTTGAATATTTTGAAAAAAACAATAAGTGAGGCCTCTTCTGATGGCATTCTCGGAGATCTACTCTCGTTCATCCTCTTCGTAGTAACGACTAACGTGTAAGAAGAGGTGGGGACTACTACGGTTCTACGGTTCGGGTCGGTTCTACCTGCCCCTAAACCGAACCGAACCGTATTCAAGGTTCTTGTAATTTTGGAACCGGAACCGGAACCGGTGCTGTCCAGAACCGACCAAACCGGACCGATCCAACGGTTCCGGTCCGGTTCCACGGTTCTACCGGTTAAATGTGCACCCCTACACCAAACAGCTTAATCTCGTACACGTGCACACCTAGCATTCGTACACGTGCACACCTAGCATTCCTCATCTGGAATATTAAGAAAAAAAAAGGCTATGGTCAAAGGCATTTGGTGAGTTCCCATGTTGTGCTGGACCTATGAAATCAACGGCTCATGACGCAAGATGCGAATCCATCACAGTCATTGACTTGTGATGTTGTATGTCTAGACGGGAGAAATTTCAAGCATAGATCCCCATCTTCTGACGGGGGATAGCCGTCATGCATTGCCTCATGAGGGCTATATATATGAAGAGAAGCTCGGATTAATTGGAACCGTCCATCTTCTCAGTCCCACCATAAGTGAGCTGTCATCCAAAAATCATGCTTAAAGGATGATCATGACCCTTGATTCTCGGAGTTGAATGTAAGGTGTTCAAAATTTTATTTTCAGTTTTCTACGTTCATCCATGCATAATATAAAGATGGTCAGAATCAAACGTTTGGCTCAAGATTATTGCAGTGGCCCATAATATCAAGAGCGTGCGCTGGTTTGATCTATTAGGGCCTGTTTGGATACCACCAAATAAGTTACCTTTTCTACCTAAACAGCAGATAAGTAACTTGTTTGAAACACCCTTATCCATACCTAAAGTGGTTGACTGAGTGAAAGATACCTCGTTTCAACACGTATATATCCGTAGTATGAGTGGCTAACGGTGAAGTGTAAATTGACAAGTGTTGCTTACTAGCATGCTAACCAAAAAAAATAAAAAACTTGTTTGAAATAAGTTAGTTTGGTTTAAAGATCAATTATAAATAACTTTTTTACTTAAAATTACTTAATCACTTTAACTTAATAAGTAGGAACTAAAATAAGTTACGTAAGGCATAAGTAGCTTATCTTAAGTAACTTAATATCCAAACGCCCCCTTAGTATGCGGTCCTAGGTAAGGTGACCGACTATTTCCCCAGCAACAACAGGGGTGAAACAAACTTCAGTAATGTTAACATCCTTGGGTGAAAAAAAAAAGTGTTTTATCCACGTCGTCCATCCATCCTAGATTATTATTTTAGGGCATGAGCCTAAAAACGAGGAAGATCCAAATCTCGAGTGGACCATACCATAGGAAAATAGTGGTGATTGAATATCCACCATTAAAAACTTTCTAAGACCTACTGTAATGTTTACTTGTCATCCAATATGTTGATTAGGTCACAGAGGCTTGGATGAAAGGAAAACACAAATATTAGCTCAATTCAAAACTTTTGTGGCCCCAAGAAGTTTTTAATGGTGAGCGCTCAATCACCACCATTTCTTGTAATGTGGCCTACTTGAGATTTTGATTTGCTCATTTTCAGGCTCATACCCTAAAATAAGTGGTCTATCATATCCTAAAATAAGCGGTCAAAATAGATGGATAATGTGGATAAACACATATATCATGCAAGCAAATGGGGTTGGAAATGAGTGGGCTTAGCCAATTTGAAAGTAGTCATGTTTGGTTGAGCCATAGGGGGTGGTTGGTTGCTATTTTATTTTATTTTATTTTTTATTTTTTTTATTTTTTTTATATTTCTCCGCTTAGTAATTTTATAATTTTAAAAAACATTTTTGATTCATACTTTTTTAGTTAGTTTTTACATTTCGGTTTCTTTCTCAAGAACTACCCATAAAAACTAAAGAATTAAAATATAATTTTTAGATATATTATTTCCTAAGCTTAAAACAAGCATTTGGATGCTTTCAAATGGAATTAATTGTAAACGATTTACCCGTAAATGACTTACAGTATGTGTTTCGATGTTAAAAAAGGCCTATGAATCATTTATAGCTTTCAATCCCATTTAATTTACAAGCCAAAAGCTGTGATTTCATTTACATGCAAACTCTACATTTACAACCTAACCACTATAAATAATAAAAGTGGCTCTTCATTTACAGTTATCTAAATGACCTTAAAAAACTCAACGCATCAACCAATAAAAGCAAACCATTCCTCCATAAAGTATTAGAAAATTAAGAACAAAGGAATGAATTTCCCAAAGCCAAACAGGCCCTGAAAGGTAAGGCTATAAATATATTGGATAGGGTGGGATTAGGTGTTAGAAATAGCAATTCACAACGAAGGATAGAAGAAATCGATCAGATCTATCAGGTTCAAGGCTCGACTTGAATAGTCGATTTCTCAAGACAGATTTGCTGCCCTTTTTCTGGAATTTCCAGCAAGTGCAAACGAAGGAAATCTGCAAATTGTCTTCAGGATACAATGAACTCTCAATCCGATTTTCAACACGAAAATTTGCACATTTAAGTGTTGAACAGATCTCTAGTTTTAACACCGATATGCCTTAAGACGTTCAGAAAAAATTCAGCAAGAGATTAAATCGAGAGTAATTGCACAGAAGATGATATAATCGTAAGGATTTTGAGTCTATTATTCTGGATTATAGTATCCAGGATTTATATCATTTGAAAGGTTATGGATTTCTTCCTGAAGAGGTGTTAAAGAGCCTCTTCAAGAAATCCATACCCATTCACAGCAAATAATTGCCTTTTCATGAAAGGACATGACTCTTGTCCTATGGCAGTTATTTCTGTACCATTCAGACAGAAACAGTTATCCAACAGGAAAAACTGTATCCACATAAGCGACACGTGGCATAGGTGCCACATGTACAATCATGTCATAATTACTCTCAATTAAAAAAGGTAATAAAACATCAGGGTACCATGGCCCAAAAAATTTGAACCGAGTGCCAAAAAGACTAAGGCTTTCTTAGCTCCTTGCGACGATGGGAAGTGCTAAGTGCGCCTAATAAAGCGCCAAAAAGCGCCCAAGCAGCCCTACAGCCCACGCCGCGCGCGCGTGCGCGGACAGTGGAGATTCGAACCCTGGTTGCATAAGCAAAAACCCCTTCTCTTACCGACTGGCTATACACACTATTTATGGAAAGTTTAAATAATTAATATATTTATTTACTTTCTACAAATAATTTTTATTTTTAAAATTTATTTTTATTCTAAAAAACACCAACATTAGGTAACATCCCTATCCGGCCACTCTGATATGTTAGTGCCATCCAACCTGTATATTAGACTTAGTTCCCAAAATCCAGCTTGATCCTTTAAGTGGGCCCCACCAAAGGGGACAATGGGTGACATTGAGGATGGAGACACCCACCATTGGAACTTCCAGATGGAATGTGGGTTCAGCATGTTGTGTACATGTGAATCCAATCCATTCATCAGGTGTCTACCACCAAGAGAAAAAGGTGCATAAAAATTCAGGAAATTCCAAAACTCAACTTGGCCACATCAGGTCTATTCCACTTGAGTTTTAGATAAAGATGATTCTTGAGATCCACCATGAAATGAGTAGGCGGACAAAGAGCAAGGTTTGGATGGTCAGAGTTCAATCTTTGCGACTTCTATGGCCCGTTTATATACCATCAATTATAAGTTACTTTAAAAAAAAAAAAACTTAAAATTACTTAAACACTTCAACTTAATTAGTAGAAACTAAGTTACTTAAGGCGTAAGTAACTTACTATCTATTGGCACTCGGTTTGTTTTCTTTTACATGTGGTATGTATGGGCATGCCAGAATTGATACGAAGGCTTGATTCAACTTTGACCCTAAGCGGTGAAATAAACAGATACGTTCAATATGAACATATATGACCAGAATCTGAGAAGATTTGTCGCATAATCAACCACTAGCAGAATTTTGTAATAATTAGGCGATAATCAAAAGTTGGGGTTCTTCCTTCCAAAGTGGGTTGTGCTTTGTCTTTCATAAGAAATGACTTTTTAATATACTGCTGCAATTAGACAAAAAGAAAAACTCATAATTAGTCACTACAAGTGATTGCAAGAATGCATTTCTTCAAAGAACTACTTGATATTATATAAGGATCAAGTCTAACGTATGAGTATAGACTTAGATTACAAGTATGAATTACTTCTACTAGATTATTGTTATTCTTAAGATATATTGAGATAAAGTAAATTGATAGATTTGATTTGGTTTAATTGGTGTGAGACACCGTGTCCTGTTGATTTCTTCTATTATTTATAGATTTCCTGTAGTACCTATTCCTCATACATTTCTCCTTTAATCTAATGGTTATAGTAGTTGATGAGTCGCCACGTCAGCCTTCTAGATCCTTCATTTCTTGATATGTGTCCCTCTGACCGTTCCTCCGCTCTATTGCTTTTAGCTTCCGGGCACCTCTCAGCTGCTCGTTCCGCTTCTGAATGCCTCTCGACCACATCTTTTCTCTCGGTCACACCTTGCTAGATGCCTCTCGGCTACTCGGTTTGTTTTTAAATATCTCTCAGTTGCTCCTTATGTTATCATCCTGCCAGTTATGATTCTATAAAAAGTATTTCAAGTATTATTGAAGATCTTTGGCATTATTTATTTTTTCCCTGCTATAACATGTGTCCATTCTTAATTGACTACTTGAGGAATGGTAAAAAATAGGGTACAACATTGCCCCCCACGTTGCCTCGCCTTTGGTTAAAAAGGTGAGGGCGACGTTAATTCGTTGTTTGATGTAATAAATGTAATTGTTTGGCTGTGCTAAAACATCAATTTCGACCCTTTTGGTCGAATCTGGCCATCTTGATCGAAAAACATAAAATTTGACCATCCTAGTTACATTGACATTCTTAGTAAAAAAACATCAAATTTCGCCATATTGGTCGCAGTTGACTGTCTCGGTCGAAAAACATCAAAGACGGTCGTCTTAGTCGAACTCGGCTATCTTGGTCTAAAAACATTAAAGTTGGCTAATTTGGTTGAACTCTAGCTGCCATCTTGGTCGAACTTGGTCATCTTAATTGAAAAATATTAAATTCAGTAATATTGTTCGAACTCGACCATCTTGATTGAAAAATATTAAATTTGTCCGTCTTAGTCGAACTCGACCATCTTGATCGAAAAATATCAAATTCGACCATGACAATGGAGACCGTCAATTAATCCATTACGGATAAGGCCTATGGTAGATTGGGGTAATAGTACAACTAAAAACTTGGCCTACTACTTCTTTGGTCAATTGCATGATTCGATCACGATCTAAATGGTGTGGTTCAACCATTGGTGGCAGTTCCAGACCTACTTGGTTTTGTCTTTCATGATAGGGTAGTCCTTCTGCAAAAACGACATTTCTGACCTCCCATTCTGGTTGCCTAAACTCAGTAGGTAACGAAAAATTCCGCGCTTCTTGTGCCAGAGTAGGAGGCATGCTACATTGTAGAAGAGGTGCTTGCGGTATTGGCTGTACCAGGGGTATTGGTGCCAGATTCGGAATAAAACAAGTATCAATCTGTTGCTGAGGCTTCATAGGTGTTCTTTCAGCAAAAAGAGCCATAATCTGATTCATGTTTTTGGCATGACTAGGCATCTATCTGTTAAAAAATTTCAGCTTCAACTCGTGATTGTTTGGCTTGAATTCGTGACCGCTCAACGGTATGATAAATATTAATCATTTCGGCGAACAAATCTCAAGGGCAACAACCCGAGATGAGGATGCGCTATTCGGGTTTAGTTGAAAGGGTACCGAATTCGGTTGCAAAAACTTAACTAATTAAGTGCTTGAACCTTTCCTCGACTCATGATTTCTCAAGATTAATGCACTGGTAAATATAATTAAGGTCCCATCGGGCGTGCTAAAAAATATTATTTTTGCATAGCTAGTGCAAAAATGAATATTTATGATAAACAAGTAGTTATTTGAGTCCCACTGGGCATGCCAAAATTGTTGGCACTCGGTTTATTTTCTTAGTCATGCGTGGTGTGCGCTGGGGTGCTGAAATTGATATGGCAGCTCATTCAAACTGATCAACTTTGACCCCAAGCGGCGAAATAAGCAGATATGTCCAATATGGACGTATATGACCAAAATTTGAGAATATCGATCACTTACTCAACCACTTGCAGAATTTTGTAATGATCAAGCGATAATCAGAGGGTGTGGTTCTTCCTCTAAAAGTGAGTTGCACTTTGCCCTTTAATAAGAAATGACTTTTTAGTATACTCGTGCAATCAGACTAAAGGAAAAACTCACGATCAGTCACTAAGAACGATGCAAGAATGTGTCTCTTGGAAGAACCAATTGATATTAGATAAGGATCAAGTCCAGCGCATGAGTGTAGACCTGAATTATAATTACGAATTACTTCTAATGAATTATCGCTACTTTTAGGATAGACCAAGATAAAGTAAATTGATATATTTAATTTGGTTTAATTAGTGTGAAATACCTTATTATGTTGATTTTCTTTGTTATTTATAGATCTCGGATAGGAGAGAAGAATCATCTAGATGTTCGGTTTCAAATTTAACATTCTCTTAGTTTTGTTGGTTATGATAGTTGAGGAGTTACTACGTTGGCCTTCGATTGAGATCCTTCATTCCTTTCGTGATACATGTTTCTCTGATCATTCCTTAATGACTTTTCGCTTCAGGTGCCTCTCCGCCGCTCATTTTGCTTCTTAACAACTCTTGGCCGTAGGATTGCATTTTTTGCTGGTGATCCCAACACCAGCAGCTAAATGGTGTCAAAGCTGTGGCCCCTGCTATGCATGTCATCCGTCCATTTTGCCGACTCATTTCAGGGCGTGAGCGTAAAAATGAAGCTAATCCAAAGTTGAGATTGAAGGCTTACTATTGAATACTTTTCGGGCCCACTGCAATTTTTATTTCCCATCCAACCTGTTTTATGGTTATGTAACCGTTGATGAAGGGAAAACACAAATATCACCATGATCCAAAACATCCGTGGCCCCCACAAAGTTTCCGAAGGTAAGCATTCAATCCCCACTATTTCCTGTAGTGTGGTCCACTTGAGCTTTGGATCTGCCACATTTTTAGGCTCATACCCTGAAACAAGCTGGCAAAATGAATGGACGGCATGGATACAATACACACATTATAGTGGGGCTCACAGAGTTTTGACATCAGTTTGCTGGCAGGTGTTAGTGTCATCAGCCAAACCGCATCCTGCAAGCTAGCACTCCTTTTTGCAAACGGTGCACTCCTCTTGGTGAGAAAAGCAAATAAAAGTCAGAAAAGCAGATAAAAGGAAGACCTAAGACTCTCGATTTCTCCTAGCGATGATGGTCTACATCTGGAATTAGAACTTAAAAAGTTCTTGATGCATCAAAATACATACAATGGTGTTTATCTTGCACCCAGTGCATGTGTTGGACCCATGGTCCAGTGATCAAGATCACTGGTCTGGTGGCCTCAATCATAGATGTGTGGATGCCCTAGAAATCTCCTAGATGGATCTCCCATCGTGGAAGATTTTTTTTTGGGGCATCCAAGATCCGGAGCAGGGACAAAATGAAGCGTTCGGATCAACGTAAATGGGCCCCACTTGTACGAACTAGGTCCATCAGGACACTATATATATCCTGATGAATCATGACCGTTTGATTCGTCTTTCTTCATCTCCCTGCGATGTCGTTGTCTACAAAAGAATTTTAAATATTTAATGACCCTTTAGCTACTAACCCTGATTGAGAGAGTCATTAGAATCCCAAGTGGGGCCCACCACGCCCCATCAGAGGACAAAAGCCGGTGATTACTCACGGCATACACATGAAGTAAGCATCTATATGAGCCTGCTAAGTGCATTCGCGCGTTTCCAAGTACCAATTGCTCACACGTGCCAGTGGGGCACACGTATGCCTGGTCTGCTAATCAGGTCAGCCACGTGTACGGAAGCAATGGACGGATAAGATAAATTTGCAAAGGTCCACATTCGAAACGTACATGTGTGGATCACCGAATGAGAAGACCAGTCTGATTTTTGGCCCATTTACATTGTCAGGGGAGGAAGGGCCTGGATCTCTCACACGTGTGCCATTTTGGATGTGTGAGCGGTGAGGATGCGGCTGATTTGCAGACTGGGCCACACCCCGAATGGAAAGTAATTGAGTTTTCTTAGGAGCGAAGTCGTAATTTTAAGTCCATTGCGTTAAAGTTGTAACGTGCACTGAAAGTAGTGGCAACTCTCGTCCGGCGTGCTGGACGAGGAAGGTTAGTTCATCTTCCAAAATTGACACGTGGAAGGTGCAACGCAGGATCCTAACCGTTCATCCATTCAGGCCCACCTGAAGATACTCATGGTTGGTGATCACAACAAATGAACAATCACGTCCACTACATTTTCCAAATACAAAGATTTTCTTCACTGCCAACGTGTCACTTTTTTTATAACATCAGAGCCGTCAAAAAGGTGGAACACATCATAATAACAACGTGAGGCGAAATCAAGGATGGTTTGTTCATCAAGTGGACCACACCATAAAAATCAATGTACATCCGATGGTTTGATCCAGTGTATGTATGTAGCCCAGATGATGAATGGTTTGTGGCAATTTTCGCTCCAGGTGATCTGCACGGTATGGCCGACCTTTTCATTACTTGGATGTTCTGCTGTAGTGAAACATCAAGGGAAAATAAAAGCATTGTATGGGAGTGCCACCATACAACTTTTGGATCCTAGTTGTCTTTAGTCAAAATAAATAAATAAATCATATATCAAGATACATATAGATGTAATAAACAATACAATATATCAGCACTTTAGCCATTGGATTCGGATTCTTTGCAATGATTCACACCTTCTGTGTTATAGGCTCTTGATTGGTAATAGTATTTGATTGGACCACATTTTACTGTGAGAGATAAAATAATTCAGCCCTTATCTTGAGTCCACTTTGATTTATGTATTTTACCTTAATGGTGTTCACACGTTGTTGCTTTTTTTTTTTTTTTTTTTTTTTTCAAAATATTTTTTTTCAAAATATTTTAAAGCAATGAATTGAAAAAATAACCATATTCATATTGTAGAGGGAGGGAATGGTGGTGGTTGAACGGTCCACCGTTACAACCTTCATATGGCCCATTGTAATGTTTAAATGCCATCCAACCTCTTAATACATACATCGATGGTGGACCTAAATGAAGGGAAAAAATAAATAAATATCAACTTGATCCAAAACTTTCGTGGCTCACAAAATTTTTTTAATGGCCAATCACCATGCTTTCCTATGGTATGGTCCATCCGAGATTTGGATCTATTTCTTATTTGAGATTGTGCAGTAAAATGATCTAACAAAATGGATGGACATCATGGATATATAATACATACATCGATGGTGGTTGCATCATCTTGAGTGAGGCCGGGGCGCACCTAATCCACTCCCCTTCCAAAGTTGTTTGCTCATACTACGTAGTCCATTGAGTCCCATTTGGCCCATTCAAATCCTGCTATGGTGGGTTACTAGGTAATCCAATTCCTCCCTAAGATGGGAATGCTCCAAAAATGCTCTTGAACTAAAATTTGTAATCCTTTTATTATATAAATGTTAAGATGCTCGTCTATATTCAAACCTAAATATCTAAATTATGATTAAAAGGTTGAATAATCCAACTTACTATCTTTTATTTATTAATATCTATTGTATTGTATTTTTTTCCATTCTTGAGAAATTCAATTGGAAGGAACATGTGTTATAGTAATGGAAAGATATTGAAATGTTTTTTTATGAAATCATAGCTGACAGAATGACAAGATACAAAGTAGTTGGAATGAATTTAAAAGCAAACAAAGCAATCAACCAAGTAGTTAATGTCCATCCCGAGGCTGATAAAGTAGTCGATGTTCATCCTAGAGGCCAATCAAGTGGCCGAGTGTCATCTTGGAGGTTGATCAAGTGATCAATGGTTATCAAGAAGCTCGGTTGAACAGCTGAGCGGAATGCGATCAAAGCAAGTAGGCCTAGAGTGGTTATTGGGACAAATGGTAAGGAAGTCTCCAGAAGGTAGTAGTGTTAAACGGTTATAGGACAAATGTCAAAGGAAGTCAAGTAATTGTATTAAGCAGTTATAGCAACTATTAGAACATGTGAAGTGACAATCGTCAGAATGTAGGAAGAGTCTATAATTATAAATACAAAGAGAATGCAACAAGGAAGGCGTGTCATACTAACCCAAACAAACCAAACTTAATTTCTCAATTATCTTGTCGATTTATATTCCATAGTATAATCCGTTACTTTCCTTGTTAAACAAATTTACATTCTATAGTGTAATCTTTACTTTCCAAGCATGTTGTTTACATTCCGTAATGTAATTCGTAACAATAATCAAGTAGCTAGTAATCTTTAGCTAAATGAAGGGAAAAAATAAATAAATATCAGCTTGATCCAAAACTTTCGTGGCTCACAAAATTTTTTTAATGGTCAATCACCATGCTTTCCTATGGTATGGTCCAATCGAGATTTGGATCTATTTCTTATTTGAGATTGTGCAGTAAAATGATCTAACAAAATGGATGGACATCATGGATATATAATACATACATCGATGGTGGTTGCATCGTCTTGAGTGAGGCCGGGGCGCACCTAATCCACTCCCCTTCCAAAGTTGTTTGCTCATACTACGTACTCCATTGAGTCCCATTTGGCCCATTCAAATCCTGCTATGGTGGGTTACTAGGTAATCCAATTCCTCCCTAAGATGGGAATGGTCCAAAATTGCTCTTGAAGTAAAATTTGTAATCCTTTTATTATATAAATGTTAAGATGCTCATCTATATTCAAACCTAAATATCTAAATTATGATTGAAAGGTTGAATAATCCAACTTACTATCTTTTATTTATTAATATCTATTGTATTGTATTTTTTGTCATTATTGAGAAATTCAATTGGAAAGGACATGTGTTATAGTAATGAAAAGATATTGAAATGTTTTTTATGAAATCATAGTTGACAAAATGACAAGATACAAAGTAGTTGGAATGAATTCAAAAGCAAACAAAACAATCAACCAAGTAGTTGATGTCCATCCTGAGGCTGATAAAGTAGCCGATGTTCATCCTAGAGGCCAATCAAGTGGCCAAGTGTCATCTTGGAGGTTGATCAAGTGGTCAATGGTTATCAAGGAGCTCGATTGAACAGCTGAGCGGAATGCGATCAAATCAGCAAGTAGGCTTGGAGTGGTTATTGGGACAAATGGTAAGGAAGTCTCCAGAAGATAGTAGTGTTAAACGATTATAGGACAAATGTCAAAGGAAGTCAAGTAATTGTATTAAGCAGTTATAGCAACTGTTAGAACATGTGAAGTGGCAATCGTCAAAATGTGAGAAGAGTCTATAATTATAAATACAAAGAGAATGCAACAAGGAAGGTATGTCATACTAACCCAAACAAACCAAACTTAATCTCTCAATTATCTTGTCGATTTATATTCCATAGTATAATCCGTTACTTTCCTTGTTAAACAAATTTACATTCTATAGTGTAATCTTTACTTTCCAAGCATGTTGTTTACATTCCGTAATGTAATTCGTAACAATAATCAAGTAGCTGGTAATCTTTAGCTGTAAATCGAGTTTACGTTCCATATTGGATTCAACTCCTACATCGAAAATGAGTTAATCGATTGCTCTTCGTGACAGATTATAAAGATTTCTTTCCCATTTTCATTTTATCTATATTGAAAAATCATTTTGTACTAAAAGTAAAGGTGTAACCTATCATCAGATGACAAACCTCACCTTTTAAATATTGCCTGATCGAATTTACACTCTGAGCAAATAGCTGAATAGGTGACCGATATCTTTAGATCTTGGTTATACACTACGTGTATGCCTATCTTGGCACTTAGGGTCATTGTTATTCAGTTTGAATTTGGATCCGCAATTCCAATTCTGACATGCCCACATGCCCGCACACCCAGTGCATAAAAAAACGATGAACAACATCCACTGTACATTTAGATCCAAAATCATCAGAAGGTTGAATGATCCAACCTAAGAGCTTTTATTTTTTAATATAAGCCATACAAAGAGAGTCCCATCATGTAAACGGTTTGGATCATTAGAGGATGAACCATGCTGTAACGCTCTGAAAATTGGGGGTCGAGTAGCAACTCAACACCCGAGTTTCAAAACATCACTTATGCAACATAAATACTTATGATTGAAGGCGTTAATTTCATGGCAAATCTAGTTTAACACTTAGTTAACTTTGTCTAATTTCTAAAGGATTTGGGCTTGTGCGATTTCTGCCTGAAGTGGTACTCGGGTCTTTGTGCGGAATTTTCCGAGACGTTACATGTGAAGAAAGCAAAAACAAGCTTTTGATCATACGGGAGAAATGGTCAGACATACATAGTCATACATGATCTAAGTTGGATGTACAAGTAGTTGTAGGTGGGATGAATGCTTGAGTACTAAAAAAATCCAAATGCAAGATTTGATCAGTCGAGGACTATAATAATGGGGATCATGTGCGACCCTAAAGAGTTAAAAGTCGTTTGGATAGAACGCTGGGCCCACATCACACCTATCATGCAAGCCCTTGTTCCCACACAGTCCAGTCTGATGACATGTGTGCTCAACGTGACCATTCATCGGGTAGTGGATACTATGATCATGTCATGTACCAAAAGTCTGACTAGCACATTCATAAATTGAGCCACACGTGTAGGTTAGATTGAAGCGCGCAGACTTTTTTCTTTTTTTTTTTTTCCGGGTGCTTTCTCGCCGTTCATTTTCTCAAAATTAGCCTGGATCTCTAACGAGTCCTTTGGATGCCTATAAAATCATTTAAATTATAAAGGCATTACATGAGTTATTTGGATGCATGTATTTGCTTGTAGAAGCTTTATAAGCCGTGAACAAATTATAACTTTTAATTTGAATATGATAAAAAGCTATGTGACATATTAGAGGTAAAGTATTTATGGTTAAAAATGCATTATATATGTTATAACACAATGGTTAATATATACTTACAATATGTGGGGCCCACCATAAGTGTGTGGAACATCCCATCCCATGTATCTATCGTGTACTTCCCTTCATACTCTATGGTGGCTCTACACTCATCCATTATAAAATGGATAATACGAGGGAATGATGGGATGTCCACTATTAAAAACTTCTAGATTGTATTTGGAGCCCGCTATGATGGGTGGAAGATATCTGATCCGTTTAGTGCGTACGTTCTTTAATGCTCTCTTAGAGCCTTAACAAAAATCAAATCTTTCTTATGTGATTAGCAGGTTTACTACGCAAGCTCTATAATATGAATACTTACTTATTCATTGTAAACACCGACTAGCCAAACATACAATCTACTTGTAAACAAGTTACCACTTTAAAGTTAAACGGAATAGCATGTAAATTGATTACACTTGGAGCTCTTTTAAATTCCGGGCATGCGAACAACCCCTAACATGCATGCCATCCACCAATGGAAACCAGACCATAAGTAGTAAACTCTATGGGGCCACCGTGATATTATATATTATATATATATATATATATATATAATATATATATATATATATATATAGAATAGAGAGAGAGAGAGAGAGAGAGAGAGAGAGAGAGAGAGAGAGAGATGCTCAGCTTTGCACACGTGTCATGGGCGTCTAATCCGAATGGTCCATGTGATTGCACACGTGTCATGGGCGTCTAATCCGAATGGTCCATGTGATGCGGCATGTCATGAAACCCTAAAAGATCAATTTTCAGCTTGATATGAAACTTTGGTGGGCCATAATAAAGAGAGATGCAAATCACGAGAAGAAACTATTTTCTATTTTCATGGCCCACCAAAGTTTTTGATCAAAGTAAAAGTTGGGCAGTGGAAGTTTCATGGGTTGCTGAATCACTAGGTTGTGTGAGATTTTGAACTCATATCATGCTTAGAGATCTCAAAAAGGTCGCACGAATTACTGTGAGAACTGGTGCGTAGCTGAGTGTGTGTGTGTACATATCAAGTTTGATCAAAAACTTTTACTATGATCAAAAACTTTGGTGGGCCATGAAAATAGAAAATAGTTTCTTCTCGTGATTTGCATCTCTCTTTATTATGGCCCACCAAAGTTTCATATCAAGCTGAAAATTGATCTCTTAGGTTTTCATGACATGCCGCATCACATGGACCATTCGGATTAGACGCCCATGACACGTGTGCGAAGCTGAGCATCTCTCTCTCTCTCTCTCTCTCTCCTCTCTCTCTATATATATATATATATATATATATATATATAGATATATATATATCATATTTTTTATTTTTACAAGATCATTTTAGGCATGAGCTTAAAATTGAAGTATATCCAAAACTCAAGTAGGCTAAACCATGGGAAAAAGTGGGAATTAAATGCGTACCATTGAAAACTTTTCAATGGCCGCGGAAGTTTTGGATAAGCTGATATTTATGTTTTAGCTTCTTCCATGTGACCTTGTAAACAGGTTGGATGAAAAGTAAACACCACTGTCAGCCTTAGAAAAGTTTCAACAGTGGACATCAGTACATTTGCCCTAAAATAAGAGGGAAGAATGGATGCATACATCACTGTGGGTCCCACAGTTTATTACTCAGTACCCAATCCTCGCCCATGGAAACCAACCAGGCCCCACATGGGGTACATGTCCTAATCCAAATTTAAAAATTGCCACGTGTCCAACATTGCAGGTGCACGCAAACGCGTCCTGCTTTTTTAATTATTTCTTATTTCTTTTTCTTCTTTTTTAAAATAATAGGATAATATATTTAAAGCCAGGAGTTATTTTGAGAGTTCTAGGTGATGACGACTAAGGTACCCTCTTAGTCATGCATGTGATTTAGACATTTTGCTAGATTAGGTGCAATGTAATGCAATATGATATGTTGGGACTATAGCTTTGGATTTGAGCTCTTTTCAATTTTCCTAACCGTTCCCTTAATATACATTGATAGGCTTGAGCTTTTTGAGAAATTGGTTATTTGACATGGTATCAGACCCAAAAGTCTTGTGTTCGAATCCTCAGGTAGTAAATATGTTTGGGTTGATATATTCTTCCACTATGGTTAACCCTTAAGGTTCAACCCTTGAGCTTAGCTAGGCCATAAATTGATGAAGTCCATATTTCCATTTGAATGTTGGGTCCTGTTGGGTTGGGTCAAAATAGGGGTGTACATCGAGTCAAATCGAGTCGAGCTGGCCTTAGCTCTACTCAGCTCAGCCACTAGCTAACCTCAGCTCGAACTCGGCTAGCTCGACTCTGCTCGGCCACTAGCTAACCTCAGCTCGAACTCGGCTCGGCTCGGTCCTCGAGCCTGACTGGCTAGCTCGGCTCGGCCCGGTTCGATCAGTAGTTCGGGCCAGTTTGAACCGAGTTCGAGCCAAGATCGAGCTGATTCACTATTGTAGCATTTTCACAAACACCTAGACCGCTCCTTCAAAATCTTACTGTATTTGAGACAACAACAATGGTTTTACACATATTTTATCAAACACCTTCGAAGCAACATAAAAATCAAGAGAAAAAAAAGGGTGTTGGTTTCATATACATACCTTCCTTGCCACCAACTACACTTCTTTGAGTCATTTCATCAAACACTTGGTGAGCAACATCAATATCAAAGTAACAGAGTCACCGAACTGGTTCGATCCAAGTTCGATTCGAGCTGGGTTCGATCCGAGTCGAGTCGAGCTAGGGCCTGCTCGAACACGGTTCGAACTCAATTTTAAGCTAAAAAAATCAGCTCGATTCGCCTTGAACTCAGCTTCGAACCAAGTCAAATCAAGCTTTTTGGAGTCGAGTCAAGCGAGCTAACCGAGCTAGCTCAGTTCATGTACACCTCTAGGTTAAAATAACTTGAGCCCATACCCTGCCCAAAAAATTAAACCCGAGCCAAGATCAGCCCATGGGTTTGTCAGAAAAGATAGATGGTTCAAAGAAAAAACATAGATGGTTCAAAATATTCAGAAAAAATTCTCCTGACCATCTAATCTTCTTTTATGCTCCACCTATCTGATACTTCATACTTGACCGGCCTAATATTTTATCTACCGGTCGTTGCCAGGTTGCCGTGCATGTGGAGATCTTGTTATTGAGTGGGCCTGAAAGAAAGGAAAGGGCGCATCCTGCTTATTAATTGGGCCCAAGGCTGCCCGCTGACAAGGGCCTCTGGCCTACATAGCCAAATTCAGTCTATTAAGTTCCAGGCTTGGCTCGATACTGCCACACCTCCATTAGGGGTGGTAATGGGCGGGGCATCTGGGCCCTGTAAACCTGGCCCATGATCTGGGCCAAGCTTGATATCTAGGTCATTATCCACACCGGACCCAAGATGATGATGAATGTCCCAGTCCTATGTAGGCACGGATAGCTTAAAGATGGTTGCGAGTGATTATAAATCAACGTACATGTGTAATTTAAAAACTATGGAATTGCCATTTGGGATGACTCTAAAGAATCCTTATATTTCAACTTATTTAAAGTTCTTATTCATTTCATCCTTTTTTGTTGTAGGGTTGGCTTCTTGACCTAGTAGGGCCAGGACCAAGACCAAGACCAGGGCCTTTTAGATGCGGATTGTGCACGTGCCAACATTGCCAATTGTGACGTCGCTATTAGATGGCGCTATGTGGGCCCCACAATGATGTGTGTTTTATCAATGCCATCCATTCATTTTTTATCGTAATTTTAGGGCGAGCCCAAAAATGAGGTAGATACAAGAAAAACAGTGGTTGATTGAACACCCGCTATTTAAAACTTCCTAAGTGGGATCACACCTCACTATTAAAAACTTCCTAAGGTCCACTGTAATGTTTATTTGCATTTAGGTCACAAAGATCTAGACGAAGGAAAAATACAAATATTAGCTTAATCCAAAACTTTTGTAGCCCGCAAGAAGTTTTTAACCGCCGGGTTCAATCACCACTGTTTTCTGTGTAGTTCAATGGAGATTTTGATCTACCTCATTCTTTGGCTCATGCCCTAAAATAAGCTGGGAAAATACATGAAGGATATCGATAAAACACATACATCTTGGTAGAACCCAGGGAGCACTGTCTAGTAGCAACTCACCACTGGCAATGTCGGTAGGCAATCTGCTTCCAGGCCTTTTAAGCCCCATCAAGCCCAAAGCCGGGCGCGGGCCAAGGCTCGGGATTAGGCCAGGATGGGGATGGCAATGGGCCAGGCTCTCTCTCTCTCTCTCTCAAATCAAAGGGTTGAGTAGATTTTTTGGGTACAAAATGCTGTAACCCAGCAAATTAGTGGACCATGTTACTAAACCATGGACCCCACATGTTGAAATTGAAAATCTGCATTTCCTCTCTAGAACTAATTTCCACGTGAGTTCATCTCTAATCAGATGGATCAGCTGTCCCTGGCAAACATAAGGGTGGAACATGTGACCTATCCATTAGCTGGCCCCTGATGATCCAAAACCAAGGCCAATCTAATCACCAGGTGGGCCACAGTGTACAAAAAAAAAATGGATGGCTAGGAAAGAGAAGCTGAGTTCAAAGATCCATGATACAAGACAATGCAGCATATATACATTACAAGAGAGTCTCTTCAAATAAGTAAACTACATAGATAGGATCCAAGAAGAAAGAATTTCCACTCTCTAAGCCTCCAAACACAGACATGGGATTTCTTTTGTCATTAGTTCACTCACTTAAAGATAATTAAAGTCCAAGTGCACCGAGGGGCGTCTTCCCCTGGCCCGCCTCGAAGTAGAAGATGAGCATTGCCACCATGGCGAGCCGAGCATGCTTGATCTCAGCCAGCTTCAACCGCTCCAACTTCTCCGTGTCCGGAATGTACACTCCGTCCTTGATCGTCCCAGCCAAGCTGAGCGGGTCGAAGAATTTCCCACCCGGATATCCTTGCTCACCGGTCGCGTTCGCAAAGTTCTCTGCCGTCCGCGACCATGGTGTGGCCCACTCAACCGACTGCGACTCGGGGTTGAAGAAGTCCACCCACCTCTTGCTCTCCACCCATCCCATGAGGAGGAGCTGGGTGCCTAATAGAGACCCGAATGAGAATGGAGCTATCGCGCCCGGGTCCGCACCGGCCTCAAACCATGGGATACCACTCCACGCCTGCCCAACGAAGATTCCCACCACAGCTGCCATGGCCCACCTTCCATGGATCAGCTCAGCCTCTCTATACCACTTGAGGAATGCTGGGTCCTTACCTAGCCCAAGTGGATCGAACCCATAGTCGCCAGGAAGCCTGCAATCCATGATAACAAAAATGAACTAGTCATACATGATCATGGTCATGGGTCTAGTCATTTCTCAACTCACACCATAAACAAATTAAACATCATTCCACTCATTTGGGTTTCTTTTTCTATGTCTTTCCACATCAGTTCAAACCCAATTCATGCCGATCATGTGCTAAAATGGAGCTAGTTATATCACAATTCGCACCGGAAACAAACCAAACCAAACATCAATTTGCAAGCGGAAAATGGTTTGGAATTCAGTAGGGTTATTCTCACAACTGCATCAAGAGTTTTATAAATAGCAGAAGAAGACATGAAGAGAAAGATCCACTATCAATCAAACACCACCCATTTGAATTCCTCTTTCCATGCCTTTCCAAACATGTTCTATCAGTTCAAACCCAATTCACGCCGATCATGTGCTAACATAGAGCGAGTTATATCTCAATTCACACCAAAACAAACCAAACATCATTCAAAAGGCGGAAGAGCAATATCTCCCGCTCATTTGGGTTTCTTTTTCTATGTTTTTACTAACATATTCCATCAATTCAAACCCAATTCACGCCGATCATGCGCTAACATCGATCTAGTCATATTTCAATTCACACCAAAAACAAACCAAACATCATTCTTCACTAACATGTTCGATAAATTCAAACTCAATTCAAGCAAATTACAACTTGGGCTACTCCCAAAGTCGAACAAAATCATCGTCGTCTCTACTAAATTCTTATGAAATAGCAAGATTAGTGAAACTTACGAGCCATCTAGCCATTCGGGGTCGATGAGGTTGCCGCCACCCCTAACACCTGGGACCCATGACTTCTTAGGAGCAGCAGCAGCAGCCACGACGATCAGCTTACGAGGGGCGACTACAATGCTAGCTGTCCGTGCCAAGAACAAGCTCCGGCTACTCTTCCCGCCAGACAAGAAAGGCGAGCCCAAGACGGCGGCAGACGTGGCGGCCATTGCCATTACTACAACCTTCTGTAATTCTCTCTCTAATACTAAGATTAGATTAAGATGAGAAGGTGATTAGTGTAGTTTGGTTAGAGCTGGTGTTTGAGTGATGCCTTCGACTCCTCTTCTCTATAGAGGACTTGCAATGATTTTTATTGTGTTGTGTTAAGAGAGAGAGAGGAGAGGGAGGATAGAGACATTGTAGTGATATCTGTGGAAATCTGGAGTGTAGATATTGGGCCAATCAGATTGTGCTATCCATCCTCTTACTTTAATGTGGTCCATACACGTGGACAATCTTCATACCTCTATTTTTTTTTAGAACTTTCTGGACCAGAATCTTTAAACTGTTTGTTAGATTTTGATTCCGTGGATGGGTAGGGATATGGTGTTTGTTGTCCACTGTTTATTAGAAGTGAGACTACGTTTCTACCATGGCACTGTGGCCCATGTGTATGCCAATCCAGACCGTCCAAATTGTGGTACCCCATTAGAAGATTCTAGCCATTAAATTGGTGGATGTCAAATGGATATTTTGAATGAAAATGGTTGACGGCCTATCTTCAATGGATAGAATTGGTCAGGTGGAGCCTAGGGGTGGATATGGGTGGAGGAACAGGGTTTGGCTGGTGACCCTAACACCAGCCAACCAGCTAGTTTCAAAGCTTTGTGATCCCACATTAATGTATGTGTTTTATCTATGTTATCCATCCATCTTCCTACATCATTTTAAATTTAGGATATAAGTCAGATAAATGAGGCAAATATAAAACTCAGGTAGACCACACTGCAAGAAACATTGGGGATTGAACGCTTACTATTGAAAACCTTTTGAAAGCCATGGAACTTTTAAATGAATCATAACTTAGTAGGGTCCGCTAGCATTCCCGTCACATTATTCAACCCTTAGGGTAATTCAGACGGTTGATGAATAAGGCCCACCTTATAGAATTCTTACATACGTAAGTGTGACCTTATGAACAGGTTAGATGACAAATAAATATCATTATAAGACTTACCAAGCTTTCATCGTGGACATTATTGCCCCTACTATTTTTTGTGGTGTGGTCATATTGGAGTTTCAATCTGCTTCATTTTTGAACTTATACTTTAAAATAAGCTGGTAAAATGGATGGATAACGCCGATAGAACACACACATCATTGTGGGGCTTACGGAACTTTGACACTAGCTAGCTAGCTGGCCCTAAAATGAGTTGGCAAAATGGATGGACGTATGTACAACAGCAGTGTGGGTGGAAAGTAATGTGAGGAGTGGATAAAGATTTTTACCTATTTTGCATATATTACAAAATTGCCCTTGCAAACCCTAATGACAGCTAGGCTGATTAGGGCTGGCCTGTTGTAAATAGGCTGGGAAGGACCCGAATTTTAAACCCGAGCACAAACTTTTTGGGCCTGATACTCCAGCCCAAGCTCGGCCTGTTGTGGGCCAGGCTCAAAACCCTAACGAGCCAGCCTGGTACATTGGGAAGCGGGTTGGCTGGTGTACCTCACACCAGCTATATAGCTGCTGTATTGACGCCAGCAAGTTCTGTGGGTCTGATCATGTATTATATCTAAACCGTTCATCCATTTGACGAGCTCTTCTTAAGGCATGAGATGAAAAATAAGATAGATCTAACTATCAAGTGGACCACACTGCAAAAAGCAGTGGGAGATTGAACGTCTACCATTGAAAACCTTTTCGGAGTCACATAAGTTTTGGATCAATACGAAATTTGTTTTTCCTCTTCATTCAGGTCTTTGTAACCTTATGAAGATTGGATGGGAAATAAACGTTATGGTAGGCGCCACTGAAAATCAATATCTCCGCTGCTTTTTGTGGTGTGGTCCACATGATCTTTGGATATGATCGATTTTTGGGATAATGCCCTAAAATGATCTCTAAAAATAGATGAACGGTTAGATATAACAAATCCATTACTGTGGGGCCATGTAACTTTGATCTCTTTTGAACCGTTCGTACAACTCGGAGCTCGAGGAGCGTCGGTGCTCGTCTTCGCACGACACGTACCTACAGCAGCTATACAGCTGATGTGTGGTACAGCCAATCCGCTTCCGGTACATTGACAGCCTCAGGATGGAGTGAGATGTTTAATACTAGCTGACTGGTGTGGTAAACGCACACCATAGCGCTCTCGGTATGTTTCCAAATTGGGTCCGTTTCCTCAACCAAAATCACATGAATTGCACGGTTTTAGGAGATCTGGACCGTTCATCCGGTGGGCATAGTGGTGAAGGGCCCTAGCCAGGGTAAGGATACTACAGGATCCGACCTAGACCCGACACAAAATCATATTTCACATTGGGTGGAAGTTCTTAAACCCAACGGTTAGGATCTTCCCATCCATCTAAGTTTGGAGCCAAGGCCCTTTGATAATGTCCCCACCATCTAGACAGCTGCGATCTGAGTTGCTTTGTAAGTGAAGGTGTCTCACACGGGGCAACAAGTCACACGCGTGAAGGATTTGATCCGTTCATCTGGTGGGAGCAAGTGCAACGTGACCTGGCGTGGAAAAGTAACGCTAGTCCATTCATCGGTGGGAGCAAGTGCAACGGCATGGATGAGGCACATACCTCCACGGTGGCCCCACACGGTTTACTCAGTACCCTTAAACGTACTGAGCTACCCAGTATGCAATCCACTTCTAGGGGAATTCCATCTTGCCTGCTGGGTCATGTGATCAGGGTAAGACCCAACGTGAGTAATCTCTTTTTTTTTTTTTTCTTTTTTTTTTCTTTTTCTTTTTTTTTTTTTTAAAAAAGAAATTTCAAAAGCATGATCCGAACCATTTTATAAATGAAAAAAAAAACCTACATATTTGCAATCCATTGCCTTCTTCAAAAAGGTTTTCAAAAAACTCCTAGTTTCAAAAAATGGGTCATATCTAGAGGTGGGCATCAAGTCTAGTCGGACCAGATTGGGTCCAACTCAACTCGATTCGATTTTTTAAGAACCTGACACGAACTTGATCCGATCTGGGACTGAGTCCAACAAGGCTGACTTGATCCGATCTGAATCCTTGCTAGCTTGACCCGAATTGAGTCCGACTCGGTCTGGGAAACCGAATCGAGTCAAATCAAGTTATGTCTAGGGAGAGAGAAGGAGAGAAAGAAGGAGATGTGAGAAACTGGGAGAGAGAATGAGAGAAAGGAGGAGAGAAGGAAGGAGAGGAGGGAAATCGGGATAGAAAGAGGGAGAAAAAGTAGGAGAGATGAGTGGGTGCGGTGCCTCCTTGATCCGAACTCGATCCAATGTACGATCAGATCTGAGTGGTCCTACTTGATCCGTATCGATCTAGGCCTTTGGTTCGGTTTGAATCGGGTCAGATTCTACCCAGCTCTAGTCGTAGCTAAGGTGAGCTCCAACATGATGTTTATATAAAATCCACCTAGACCACCAAGCGTGTAACCCGTATTAGGCCAATGGTCCAAATATCAGCTCCATTAGTGATTCAGGTAGCCTATATATAATTGAAAATTTTATACAGTGGAAACAATACAACACTCACCCTCGAAACTACTTTCATTAGTGTAGCCAAGTGAATGTTAGATGAATATGAGTTTTTGGCCACAGACCTAAATCTTTGCGTTGAATCTAATGGTTGAATTGGATATTATATAATTATTTTTGTGGGCATGTAAAAATCAAGGGTGGACCTCTCTCCCAAATGTTTCGTTTGGTGTGGCCCATTAGAGTCCCAGTTCAGCCATCTAATTAATGGAGTGTTTCTTATATAACCATTACGGTAGGCCATGAAAAAATAAAGACCAGTGTCCCACACATGATTTTTTTTTTCTAAATAATCTCTATATAGTTGAGAAATTACTACTTGTATGCAAAATTCACTCCACCTATTAAATACATAATTTTAATTTACACCTAATAAAAAAAATCAGACTGATTTCTAATTCAAGTGGGCCAACACAAGAAAATAAGTTGGGAGAAATTTTCACCGTTGACTATTATAAAATCTATGATAACTATATGAAATCCACTTTAAACGTACGAAGAGAATTCATTAGCTTATATATGATTCCAATTAGGGGTGTACACGAACCGAGCTAGCTCGCTAGACTCGACTCGGAAAATCTTGATTTGACTTGGTTCAAAGCTGAGTTCGAGCTGAGTCGAGCTGATTTTTTGACCTCGAAAATGAGTTTGAGCCAAGTTCGAGCAAGCCCCAGCTCGACTCGACTCAGCTCGAATCCAGCTCGAATCCAGCGCAAACCAAACTCGGATTGAACCAATTTAGTGACTTGGTTACTTTGTCATTGATGTTGCTCACCAAGTGTTTGATAAAATAACTCAACGAAGTGTTGCTGATGGTAAGGAAAGTATGTACATGAAACAAATACCCTTTTTTTTTCTTGGTTTTTATGTTGTTTAGAAAGTGTTTGATAAAGTACCTGTAAAATCATTGCTTCTGTTTCACAAACAGAGGAATTTTGTAGGTGCAGTCCAAGTGTTTGTGAAAATGCCTCAACGATGAACTCGGCTAGATCTTGGCTCGAACTTGGCCCGAGCTGCCCGAGCTGCTGACCGAACCGAGCCGAACTGGCCAATCAAGCTCAAGGACTGAGTTGAACCGAGCCGAGTCGAGCTGAGGTTAGCCAGTGGCCAAGCGGAGTCAAGCTGAGGCCGGCTCGATGTACACCCCTTGTTCCAATCATGTGGTCTGGACCACTTATGGGGTGATTTTTGGGCCATTGTTCTAACCTGAGGCAGCCATCCGGTGGTTCGGATGGATTTTAAATAAAAATCATGGGGCCCACCCAGGAAGCCGGAATATTTGCCAGCACGCCCACCAACCTGCCGTTGACGGAAATTAGTGAAATGATAATAATATAGATTAATGAAGTAGCTTTTCCAAAACTTGTTTTAAAATTTTATTTTTATAATTAGGATTACGTAAACCGTTGATCACGGCCCATCTACATGGTGGGACATCATTCCATAGATCAAACGGCTAAGTTCGTTTACGAAAACTCATATTCTATCCATTGCTCATCTATGGGAAGGTCTATCTCTTCATCGGTTCGATAAATGATACCTACTCCTCAGCAGGTGCACTAATAAGAGTTCACTTTCGTAGTCCGCGGATTACAATACCGTACGAGGTTTGGTAGTATAGGAAGCGGATTGGCTGGTGTACCACACACCAGCTATATAGCTGCTGTAGGTACGTGTCGTGCGTAGACGAGCACGGACGTCCCTCGAGCTCCGAGTTGTACGAACGGTTCAATGGAGAACAAAGTTGCATGGCCCCACAGTAATGTATTTATTATATCTACACCGTTCATCTATTTTTAGAGATCATTTTAGAGCATTATCCAAAAAAATAAATCATATCCAAAGATCATATGGATCACACCACAAATAGCAGCGGAGATGATGATTTCACCATTAAAACATTCCTAGGGCCCACCATAACGTTTATTTTCCATCCATTCTGTTCATAAGGTCACAAAGACCTAAATTAAGAGTAAAAACAAATTTCATATTGATCCAAAACTTCGGTGACCCAAAAAGGGTTTCAATGGTAGACGTTCAATCTCCCACTGCCTTTTGTAGTGTGGTCCACTTAATAGTTATATCAGTCTTATTTTTAGTCTTAAGCCTTAAGACCAGTTCGCCAAATGGATGGACGGTTTGGATATAAGATCAGACCCACATAACTTGCTGACGTCAATACACCAGCTATATAGCTGGTGTGAGGTACACCAGCCAATCATATATCGCCGGGACTTAAGCCTTTGGATCTGGGTCATCCAATCAATGATCCAAAACCGTTTATATGATGACTTCAGCTTGGATGTGGATATGATAGAAAAAGAAAAGAAAACTCTCATATTGGGATATTTTATCCCTTCCATCAGTTGATTTTTTCCTTTGAGTATGGACGGTATTCGTAATATTTGAATAATCAACATACCAAAAATGATCGATCTGAGATTTTTTTTCTTATGGTATCACCTTTCACGGTGAGGCCCATCGTATAAACGTTTTAGATCATTGACAACGACACTAGATCCGACGGCCAAGGACTCAGCATTTCCAATTGATGTACGTAAGGATGAGTACCAAACACGGTGCGGCCCTTACTGTGAGGTCCATCTTGATGCATGTATTCTGTATCGAATCTGTTCATCCATTTTAAAAAAATCATTTTAGAATACTAATCCAAAAATGATGCAGATCCAAATCTCAGTTGTACCACACCATCATAAACAACGATTATTGACCATTAACAATTTATAATGGGCCACAAAAATCAATATGATATACTTTTTTTTCCATTCATACAGGCTTACGTGACCTTTTCAATAGGTTGGATGGAAAATAAAATTTACGGTGGGCCCTAGGAAGCTTTTAATGGCAGTACGTTAAATCACTACTGTTTCCTATTGTTTGGCCTACCTAATATTTGGATCTAATTCGTTTTTGGGTTCATTCCCTAAAATAATCTGAAAAAATGTATGGACGGTGTGGATATAGAATAAAAAACTCAATGTGGGCCCCACGGTAAGTGCCGCACCGTCTTGGGTAAGGTCAGGGCCGCACCGAATCCGCCCCGTAAAGATGGAAATCGGATTGGGTACTGAGTTACTCAGTACGCTTTTATCGTACTGAGTAAACTCAGTTGGGCCAACTGTGAGTTTATGCGGTTTATCCACACCGTCCATCCATTTTTACTGCTAATTTTAGGGGTTGATCCCAAAATTGAAGTAAATCCAAAGCTCAAGTGAACCATTACACAGGAAACAGTGTGGAATAATGATTTCCACCATTGAAACCTTCATAGGGTCTAAAGTAATTTTTATTTGACATCCAACCTTTTATAAGATCACAAAGACATGGATGAAGAAAGAACACAAACACCAGCTTGATCCAAAACTTCTTTGACCTCCAAAAAATTTTCAATGGTAGAGGTTCAATCCAACTGTTTCCTGTGGTGTGGTCCACTTTGAGATTTTAATTTGCTTCGTTTTTAGGTTCAAACCCTAAAATTATCTTTTAACATGGATTAACGGAGTGGATAAAATAAATAAATAACAGTGGACCCCACACTGTTTACTCAGTAAGCTAAGGGTACTGAGTTACTCAGTACGCAATCCGCTTCCGTAAAGATGTATCCCAGAGGAAATCGGATTGCGTACTGAGTTACTCAGTACGCTCTTATCGTACTGAGTAAACTCTGTTGGGCCCACTGTGAATTTATTTGGTTTATCCACACCGTCCATCCGTTTTTCCACTTCATTTTATGGGTTGATCCAAAAATTAAAGCTTATCCAAAGATCAAGTAGATCATACCACAGGAAACAGTGGAAATAATGATTTCCACCGTTGAAACCTTTCTAGGCCCCACAATGATGTTTATTTGTCATCCAAACTTCTCATAAGATCAAAAAAACATGGATGAATGGAAAAAAATAAATATTGATCCTAAACTTCTATGACTCCCAAGAAATTTTCAACGGTAGACATTCAATTCACACTTTTCCTGTTTTGTGGTCCATTTTAGTCTTTTATATGCTTCATTTTTGGTATAAGGTCTTAAAATTATCTTTTAAAATGTATGGTCGGATTGGATAAAATATATAAATCATAGTGGACCCCACAGAGTTTACTCAGTACGCGATCTGCCTCCACTCTAGTGAAGGAACTTCCTCAGATGGAAACTTCCTGATCCGGTAACCCGCGTCTCCTTGATTTCAAAAACACGTCCCTTCGAAGCAATGATACGATACATGGCCAATCTATTTTCATCTATACACGCTCCTTCAATCCTGTGATATTGAACTCACATTTCAATAATCAAAACCATTGTTCTATTGACTTCAAAAGCAGACAGACCACTCCTCAAAAATCTTCCAAATTACAAAATCCAAGAGGCAATATGTACGGTCATTTCTGAGTTGAATTTGGGCTTTTTTTAATCCGTCTATCTTTACCACAAACCAATAAGTTAGTTTCATCTTAGGAGGGTATATTTAATTCGATCAACGGCCTGGATTACTTTAAATTGGCCACACTTTTCAGAATTATACTCCACAAATCCGCGGGCCACGTATCCTATGCCCTCCTCCCGAAACCTCCGCTGTAAACCTTTTCTTTTATCCGAGGATAAAAAATTACTATTACCAATTAGACCGTTTCACCCCAAATTTGTACTCTGGCAGAGCGTGATGGATGATACGTGGGCGTGGAATATAATTAATTCAAGTTGAACAGGTTCAAGTCATGGGTCCTGGTTTAGATGTATAAATAAACCAAAGAAGTATTTATCTGACAATATAAAAAGCGAACTGATGGACATTTATTGGACGGTTAAAATGAAAGAACATCAATGTCCACGAATCAGAGATTAGGCTTGATGAAACAAACTGATTTCTGGCTTGTGACTTAGTCACAGTGGATTATACCGTTTAGGCGGTTTAATTTGAGTACATATGTACAATTTCTGGTCGCCTGTGTATCAAGCGTCATACGCAGCCGGAGTATATCTCAAATAACTCCCTTTCAGGTTTTCACGAAAAAAAAGGGTAATTTTTTTAATATAGACGCCACCTTTTATCCTCCTCCCTTTTCGCGGCCAACCCTAAACTTACCTAACCAAAGCAGACTCATGTTGTGCGGACAATCTACTTTCGGAGGAAATTACCCCTCCTTTTTCACCTACTCTTACCTAAGACCGAAGGCTATATTAATATGAAGCCTTATTTATTTCTGTAGCTAAAAATCTATTTTGATAATAAAAGCTTACAATCATTTCAAACAAAATTAAATATAAACATAGTGTATATGGTGCTAAATTTTTCAAAAAATTAGCATTGTAAGCACTGCTAAAATTTTCAAAAAATTAGCACGGTAAACACTTATATTTTATGCATTTTTTTCTGAACAGTCAAAAATTTATGTTATTAAAGTAGATTTTTCAAGTATAGAAATAAGATTTTGGATAAAAGTATTCTTAGTTTTTATGTAAAATCAATTGAAAAAGTAGAGTATTCTTGTCTTTATTGAGTTGTTTGTACGGATAAAGGTCTAATTTGATAAGTATATTTTGTTAGGGTCGACAAAGAAAAGTGGATGGAAGGTCGCGTCTATCGCAAAAAATTACCCGGTTTTCACCCAACCCATTCAAAATCGAGTAGTTATATAAATAACCACTCGTCACTCACGCTGCGTACGACGCTTGATACGCAGGAACTCAAAAATTGTACACGTGGCATGTACTAACTCAAATAAAACGGATTGGATGGTGGAACCCATTGCAGTGAAATTACGATTCGAAGATGAGTTCGTTTGAAGAATCCTAACCCCTGATTCTTACACACTTGTTTGTGGAAAAAGGACCGTTGGAGATTTTTCATTTTTAACCGTCCAATTAATGTCCACCAATCCGATAGTCAGATAATTAAATAAGCCTGCCTAATTTTTGGTTGATGATGCATCTAGAGTGGGCCCCATAATTTGGACTGTTGAATTTGATTAATTTTATGCCACGTGTTCTAGAAATAACATCTAAGTATCCGCATATCGTCCATCACGCTCTGCCGGAGTATAAAGTATTCGTTCCTCTACAAAATCCTACCAAAACCACCTTGAATCCTCCCAAGATCAGGTATTTTCGATCAATCCCAAACAAGACCCACTTCTCAATAATCCATCAAATCCCAAATCAAACCACCCCTTTTATTCTTCTATATATTCTCCTTGTGTTCTGAGAAAGAGAGAAGATGTGTTGTTTTGGGAAGATGTGTAGGCTCTGCACTTGCTTGATTTTGTTGGTGATTCTGATCGGGCTCTTGTTTGGGTTTGGAGTTTTCAAGCATGGATTTCACAAGCTGAGTGAGACGTTGCATGAATGCAGTGGTGGGAACGAGACTTCCTGTTCTTATCATGGTGGAGGGAGGCCGTTCTTGGGCTATGGAGCACCCAATCCTATGTAGGGCTGTGAAGCACCGAATCCCATGACTAGAGATTTTTTTTTTTTTTCCCATGGAATGATGGGTTTCTTTGAATGTTTCTTGGGGATGGTTTTGTATTTTAAAATTTATTATTATTATTATTATTTGTGATTGATAATATACAAACCCTTTTGTTATTGGGAGCAGTCGCTTGGATGCTTGTAAAATCCTAATTTGTTGGGAATGTGAGATAAAAGGGTAACATGTTTACTCCAAAATATTCAAATTATGTTTGCTTTCAAAAAAAGAAAAAAAGAAGAAGAAGAAGAAGCGTTTTAATGGATTTATATCAACGTCTCTCTTCCCCTCCCTTTAGCCCCGTGTAGCTCTTTGTGTCACCTAACCTGGTTTACTTTCGTGGGTTACTTAGATGATTGGTTTAGCTTAAGAATCGGGATAAGACTTTATTATACCGACTTCAATGCAATAGCATATTTTATATCAAACACTTTGTATGTATGTATGTGATTTGGTGGGATTTATCACTTACCAGATAAACACCTTGAACCATAGCTCAAGTGGTAGACTGAGTGAAAGATACCTCGTCTCAACACTAAGGGGTCGTTTGGCACCTTGGATTGGAGGGGATTAGAGGGGGTTTCAAATCCCCTTGGTTGTTTGGCAGCATAAAGAAACTGGGGATTGCCAATCCAGGGGGTTTTCAATCTCCTCTTTGAGGGGGTTTGTAATCCACGGTGAGAGCTTGGATTACACATAAAATCATGTCAATAGTTGCATGGATAAATGTATGTCACTGTACACTATCATTCTACTGGGCACATGGCCCACTAACGATGATCAGCACCGTCCAAACATTGTTCATGTAGATCAGCACCGTCCAAATATTATCCAGCACCGTCCAAACATTGTCCATATTAATCAACGATAAAAAATCGTTGGTTAGTCACTCAGACATGATCTTGTGCTTGCGGTCCATCTGAGACTTGGAATTTCATTTTTTTAGGCAAAACATATATTTTCGCGGCTTTATCACAACCATAGTGTCAAAAATTATATATCTCACTAATTGGGAATATTATATGCCATGTATAGGTATTTTTGAATTAAAGTTGATTCACCCTTCAGGGTGCCAAACACACTGAGAGGATTGCCAATCCAGGGGGTTTCCAATCCTGGGGGTTGCGAATCCAGGGGGTTCCAAATCCACGCTCCCAAACAGGGGTGACTCTTGGTATCGATCCTCATTGGGGGTGGCTAACAGTGAAGTGTGGAAGTGACAGTGGGGTGTACTGACAAGCTAACAAAAAAAAAACAAAAAAAAGAAAGAGAAGATAAACACCTTACCACTTACCAAATATGATAAAACGTAAATAAGATAACTCATTTACAAGTGGGTTTGGACAAGAAATTTCTCTTATAAGTTACAAGCTTAAGTCACTACCAAGCAATTGAAATCCTGAGAAAAATAAGTGATTTTACTTGACTGGGAATAGCTTATACTCATGGCTCAATGATAGACTCTGTGAGTTTCGTGCTCATTCGGGTGTGGGCGTGGATGTATCTTTTAAAAAGAAGAAGAAGAAAAAGAATAACATAAATTCACATTTAGGTGGCAGTTTGTTTACAACTTAATATGGTTAAGAGGCATGCGGGCGGTGAAATTCCAAAAGATGCAAAAATATACAAATTTATATATTTAGGATATTTCTTTTTTCTTTTTTTTAAAATACATATTTAGTTATCTAAAAGCATGTCTTTTAGTAAAAAATCAGTCCAACCATCAATCCATTCAAACATCCATCGATATTTTGAAATATCAAAAACACAAGGAAAAAAAAGAAAAAAAAGAAAAGAAAAAGACTGTTCTTAATATGGCCTATGTTTGGTAATGATGACCTTACAATATAAGCGACACTATTGTTGATAATTTGAATATTGCATGCAAACCTTACGTCCTTAATTTTTTTTTTTAAAGATTTCTTTTAATAAACAAAATTTTGCCCATATTGATATATTGGATATTGTCGAGATATTGCCAATACACCGGTGATACAAGCGACAGCTGAATTTTACACAGTAAAGAATATTGGTGATATGATGACAATACGTTGGTTATATAACTGAAAATGGACCACCAACCCATCTGGGCCCCATTATGGGGGTGCTTTGGATCCAAGTTACATGCTATGTGTAAGCTGCGGAGCATCTATTCTGCTGGGTTATCAAAGGCTTGAACAAAAAATGGGGTTTTCAGCTTATTAGACAATGCGGCCCATGGTTTGGTGACCAAGACCATAGATATGATGGGCCCCACCGTCGACAGGCTATACTTCCAAAATCTCTTGGATTAGGACAATACTGACCTTCTACTTTGTCAGGATGAAACCATACCTTTTAATTTCTAACTCCACAGACCAGAGGATGTGCCTGATAAGGTTTCAGTTCGTAGAATTGGGAGCCATGATTCAGTGATCCATACCATTGTCCTGTTGGGACAAACCATGGATGGGCAATGACCCAAAAATCTCCGCCGTACAGCAACAACATTTCAATTTCTGCACTTAAAATAGATCTGGTCAACATTCAACTGAAAAATAGGCTATAGATTGATGGCTCAGTTCTTCAAATATGCGAGATTCTTGGGTCATGGTCCATCTACGGTATACGTTGCATCAGAGTAAGACCAACAGCCTTCGTCGCTGAACGATGGGCCCATTTTACTAACTGAAAACTCAAGTACCATGCACATCTTCACACTGGAAAACAATTCCTCAATTTCACCAAAAATCAATTGGAGCTTAATATAATTTCGTATAATTCATATAAATATGAGTCTCTCTTGATTGATGAATCAAACAAAATTGAAAGAAATAAAAATCCACAAACACGAAAATTTGATTAAATGAACAGTATACAGAGTGACACGGGCAGCACTGGTATATCCACGATGGTTGAGGCGTGAGGATTTCTTCTCTAAGTAAACCCATTTGGTCTCTCGCCACCCTTCGCAGACTTTTTCTGCGACTCCGCATCGTAATGAGCAAAGGCTGCATCTAGAGCCTGTGTCAATAAGAACAAACCACTTATGTATGATCATGTGGGCCTCAAGAACAAATAAAGACTGTGACCAATAAACGCAAAACTTGTTGGGAGCATGTTTGGATGTTCCTGCTGACGTGGAGTGCTTTACCCAAAACCTAGAAGGGTGAAGGCAGGAAAACAAAATTCAGCATTATGCAGCTTCTGTTTTCCGAGCAAGCGTAGTAGTTTCGCCAAAATAAGCAATCTGATTCTGATTCAGGGAAACATCCAAACATGTCTTTAAAAATTTACTACTACCCAACTTGAAAATCTTCTCCATTTTCTTCTCTTTCTTTCTTTCTTTCTTCTTTTGTTAATCTTCACTTGAAAGAAAATGTTAAATTTCTCTTCATTTCAATACAATCTTCTTTGAATTGTAGACAGACTAAGGGCCCATCTGGACGCACCCTCAAGCTCGGCAAAATAGGCGCTAAAAAGCTCACTTGATGAAATAGGCCCCATCTGATCTCTCACTCAGCTGATTTCTCTAGTTTTCTTCTTCCTAGTATTTTCTTTAGAAATCCATTATGTCATCAAAATAACACCCAATACCATTTAGGACTAGAGAGGAGGAATTTCCCAACCCTCAAACCCGATGTTTCAATGAGTCCGGCCCATGGTTCAGTAATTCAGACCACCATTCGGAGTATCCCTGATATTATCGAAACATTCCCGATATTATCCGTATCTCCAGCTCGGCGATACTGATAGCACTGGTAGTATCATAAATTCCAGGTATTGGTAATGTATCGCCAATAATTTCAACTGTGTAAATTCCTAGTGTAGCTTGTATTGACAATGTATCGGCAATATTTCAATAATATCGCCAATGTATCAATATCGCCAAAAATCCGTTTATTAAAAAATTTCCATTTCACCCGTCGTGGTTTGGGCAAACGGCTTCGGTTGTGGGTTTGCTTCCCACAGACACGAGTTTGAGTCCCCTCCCCGTGGATTACCCGATGTACGTGGTTGGCAGGTGATTGCGTGCATCCGCAGGGAATGGTCTTGCCTTAAAGGGGCGGGGACACACTGTTGTCATTAAAAAAAATCCATTTCAAAATTTTCTGGGCCATGGTTGTATGCAGTGTTCAAATTGTTGATGATAATATTGTAATATTATCGTTATCGTAACATGGGCAATATCGAGACCACAATATTTCTTTTCCTTTCTAGTTGTTGATGATTTTTTGGCAAAATATCGTGTGTTGTCGATATTTTGGAATATCAATGGATGTTTGGATGGGAGGTTGGACAGATAGATGGGATGGTTGGCTGATTTCTTATGATAACACATGCTTTTAGGCTCCTATTAAATGTAAGCCCCAATGTTTCTCCACATTTCTGGTTATCGGTGAAATTGTTGGTGATATCGTTATTGTTTCCATATCCCCGGCCAGCGAAACTTGTAATGATACCGATACTTCGAATGCTGATTCAGATTGTTGGTCTGATGAGACACTCCGCGGATGGACTGCCAAAAACCCACAGGTTTAAAGATTATAATAGCAACCAATCTTGAGCCATCTCTGTTTTATTTATTTATTTATTTATTTTTACACATGCACACACACCACCACACACTCACGCCATGGTGGGATTTCACCACCTATGGGTACTCGAACCCTCAATCAGGTGTTGAAACTCCTAAGAGTCTACCACCGGAGTAAGAGTAAGGACCCTCTGTTTTTTAGTTGAACATGAAGCATTTCCATATCAATTCTCATCCATCCATTTACTGGCCACAACAAATGGCAAGAACAGAAGACTTTTACATGGTCCATCCACAGCGGGCCCCAACAGATCAATGGTCTGGATCACTGAGCCATGGGGTCCACTAGTATAAATCCATCTTCAGGTCAAGAATCATATAATTCTTCTCAAGACTAATGGGGTTCTTATTGGCATCCTGTGCCACATGTCCACTTCAGCACTTCAGAAGAAAATAACTGAGATCAGTTGGCCAATGTTATCCCCATGTATGGGTATGGGCATTGAGAATGGTGAGGATACTTTTGGGCTGATCCCCAAGATCCAAATACTCAGCATATGGGAGTACAGTGAGGATTGGTCAATGCTCATAAAGTATAATCATGTTGATATTTTTTTTTTCCTATAACCATATTGAGTTGAATTGGTTACCCAATTGACATGATTCACTGCAAATTGTAAAAACCATTTTAACTCCAAAAATCCAAAATCCCAGAAAACCTGGATCTCAAATCTTGGGAAAGGGAGATATTTTATCCTTGCTCTTATAAGAGTATCCGACTTAGAGGGCTCCAGTTCTTTTTTGAAGGATCCAAGCATATATCTAGGAATTTGGCCACTTCTATTTTGATTTGTGGAATCAGATTCAGAAAAAAAAAAAAAAGAAAGAGAGAGACTTGAAAAAATACCTGAAGCATGGGTTGGACAAGCAGAGAAACCTGATGCCGGAAATCCGATTGCACAGATTCCTTTGTCTCCTGAAATATAACACACATTGAGAAATGAGAAAGTTGTTAGATAAAGCAAGAGTACTGGATCATTTTCAAGCACTGCAGTTTCTCCAAAAACAGCAGGAAATACAGATTTCGAAGGTTGCATCCGCATAAAGCCATATGAGAGGGGGAGGGAGGGAGGGAGGGAGAGCAAGCCATTTTCTCAAGCGTACCTGTAGCTTAGGATAGATCTGCATCATAGCATCCTTCAATCTGCTCACCTGTAGTAAACTTATGTCAGCCAATGCCCACACTAGCATCCTTCAATCTGCTCAAGTGCGTTTCTTCCAGAACAAGATGTCGTGCAATGGTGGGTATGATGGAATCAATGGTTTTCCAAGTTTTTCAAAATGCACTTCGATCCGTAAACCCATATTTATTCCCCATATTTATTCTGTTTGTAGAATATGCATACAAACCAATGCAGTAACTGTAAGATTGCATGTGTGATAATAAAAGGCATTTTAACTTCAAGAAATGCAAGTGGAACTCGCACAAGTGCACATACAACCAAATATACTATTGTGGCACACATGCGAGATCCAATCCACTCATCAGGCAGGACCCAGGTGCAGATTTCCCTGGTCCAAAATTCATTCTAATCCACTCAACATTGAATGTGGACCACAGATTTATTTTTTTAACCGTCAATTTTGTACATGAGTGATCTACCTCATGAGAATTGTGATGCAAGCGCAAGGACCACCATGACGTCCAACGTGTCGAATTTGTGGGAGCTGCTGATTGTTGCGCCTAACTTGCAGGATCTAATTTTGAAGGAAGCTGCCCAATGCGTTTTCAGCCCAACCCACCATGGAGCCTAACATGTGTTGAATTTGTGGGCGTTTTCTGTTGGGCCTAAATTTCAGGGTCTACAATTGCTAATTTTGATGGATTCTAGTTGAAGATTTGGATGTTTCTCTGAAGGTCTTGGGGCTGATTCTCTGGACTTGCATAACATATTTTGAGGCTATATTATGTTTTGGAAAAACCTTTGTAGATTCATTTGTTCCTACAGGTTTGATTGATATGGAAGTTGGTAAATCTTGTTAAAGATTTAATAAAGATTTTAGGATCTCTTCAGGATCTATAAATCAGGGTCATTCTAGGAGGTGGGAGACATTACACTTTTTTGGAGTTATGTGTAGTTCTTATTCAAGTACTTGTAACCAGCGCAAGACTCCAATATTAATAAACTATTTCTCTCTCTGCTCAAATACTCGTGTGGTTTTCTTCACCCTTTCTAGCAACGGAAAGATCAGAATCTCATCGATTTGATAACCGGATCGTACAAGCCTAGCTGGTTTTTGTGTAGTGACGTACACCTGATGCATGGCTAAGATCTTTTGTGAGCTGTGAGTGCATGAACTCTGTTAGCAATTTAGCATAGCTCCTTGGGCTGTCAACAGGCCGGGCCTAGGGTTGGCTTCAGCCAGGATTTTGAACTGTTTGGGCTGGGGCCTAATCAAAATTTTGGTTTTGCCTGGCCCGAGCCTGGCCCATTGACAGTCCTAATAGCTCCTCAACCTTCACAATGTGAAAACTCTTAACTGAGGTTCATAGTTTTCACAGTGCATGGGCCAGTTATAATATTAGTGCCAAAACGATAGCATAAAATCGGTTAGACATTTACAAGTATGCCTTGGTGTATGAACAGAGCAAGTGAATCATGATCTCCTTATGGGAGATTCATGAGGAGGCAACACTCGAATGCTTCAACTAACAGCATACATAGATTATAGATAACATCACCAATCTACATTCAGCCACACCTGCACTTCTTCAATGGTATAATATCATCAAGGATGAACCAATACAATTTTAATCAGAACTGTTTGTTAAAAATGCAGTTAGGGCTGTCTACTGGCCGAGCTCAGGCTGAGCAAAGTCAAAAGTTAGATTAGGGCCCAAAGGCTCAGATCAACAATTTCAAGGCAGGAGCCAACCCCAGGCCTGACCCGTTGACAGCCCGAGATGGAGTGCTCATTTGAGAATAAAGGAAGCTGAAGCAGTTACCTTTAAATAAAGGTATGATGTTGTGATTGGATATGATGACCAGAAATGTCGCAGTAGCTCCTGAATTGATGTCCAGTGCTGAAAAAACACGGGCAACAAGAAAAAAGGAAGAAAGAAACAACTTATGGCAAGTGGTTTACTGATCATACTTTTAAAGTTCATGTCTCATCAATGTCATGCAACACGTAGAGGTATGCATCACTATGGAGGATTTGTACAATCCTTTGGACCGTAAATGAAACATAATTTTTTGTAGGTTATTAGGAATTGAAAGGTAAGAAAAACTCACATGTAGAAGTTCATCCTTAGTTTTGCCAGGTAACCTATCAAGGACACTCTCTTGAGGATTCTTTCCAAGATTATAGTGTGTACTACTTGAGAGTTGCTGAGTCAGGACATTACTAACCTAGAAAATGTGATTAGATCATCATGCTTTCTTCCACCATTATGATAATTTCAAGGTCAATAGAGTTGAAATAAACCAACAACATCAAAAAATTCCTACATCATGTTACTATAGGCACAAGATAAATTAACTAACAATAGAAACATTAACAGATAAGGTGTAAGGCCGGAGTGTTTGTCACCTTTTTTTCTGAAGTTATAAGTGACTTGGTTTTCATACAAGTAGCAAATGCGCACAAGATCCTAACCAATCATCGGGTAGGCTCAAGCTTAGATGGGCCAGCCCAGAAATCAGAATGATCAGACGACCCAAGGGTTCTGTTGCAGGACTTTCTGAAGAGAAGGTGGATGGCTATAGAAAAAAAGGTCAATCAAAGTTCCTTTGACCATCCACTTTTTTTTACCCCAAAAAAAATCCTCCAAGCCAGTAGTAAGGATTGTCCAATTGGGGTGGATTTTTTTATATGGTCCATCCTCAGCAGGGCCTATTTGGTGTCAGGTAAGGATCTCTTACATGTTTGTCACATGTTTGAAAGATGAACCACTTACAAGTTAGCAAAAGGGGGGAAAAAAGTAGGTTCCAGGGATAACCTGTGCAGGTAAATTATGAAATCAGAATGAAATCATCACTGTATTTCTTGTCAGAACCATTTGTTTGAAAAGAATGTAAAGTGGTCCCCGCATAATTGTTTCTACATGTTGATGCACTAGCGACTCAAAAGTGTAAATTTCGACTACCAGCCCTGCATAATTGTTTCTTTATGTTAATGCACTAGCGACTCAAAAAATGTAAATTACGACTACCGGAAGCAGAAATGGTATGTCCAAAAGGTTACCACAAATTAGAACATTGGTGTAAATAAACCGGTGATGCAGCAGAAATATTCATTTTTCGTATTCATTTTTGGATGTCATATTTAAAGAAATTGACTTGCATCATGAATAGATTTACCTTAAGAGCCTCTTCAGGTTTAACGACTGGATCACTCAATCCTACTGCTCTCATCTCAGAAATCTGTTCCCTCAAAGAACTATATGCTTCCTCAGCGCTCAGGCTGCAATTGATTGGTCTTGTTCCAGCACCAGCATTCCCTAAAGCTTTCAGTGCATTGGCTTGCTGAGAATCAAAGTACTCTCTCGGGTCCTGATGCAACAAACATGTTTAGATATTTAAGGAGTCAAACAAAATTACAAACAGCTCGGGATGATGAATCAAACCTTGATACAAAGCTGTGCAAGCGGAAGGTCACGAGGAGCCTGCAGATCATCAATTTCAGTCATCCGGAAAACCCTCTCTAATCGTTCCTGGTTTGTATTCTCATCTGAAGTTTCGGTAGCCAACTCTGCTGCAAAAATTTATCAAAGTATGGTTGCATATTAGCAGAGTTAAATTGAACTGGCAAGCTGCAGGGATATGGTCAAATAAAAACAAGAATGGCATTGCTAACCCTGTTTGGACCTTGCAAGAGCTTCTGCTACAGTCCTTGTGTCACCCAACTCCACATCTGCATTCAGGCCCATGTACAAAATTTACTGTGAAATTATTAATTTCATGAAGAGCTTAGCTCAATTAAATAATGGAGAAAAGCTCAGTCATTAATAGACAGAATATGATGCTGCAGAACTGAACATGTAGTTTAAAACCCAAAGTTCCAAGAAACAGAACATCATGGTGCCACTGCCATGTAGTTCATCCTAGTTCAACAATGAAATGCAAGATTGGAGGAACAACATGAGGCATGTTATGATACTCAAAAGAGTTGATATATTATGCATGATTGCAAGGAGTGTTTCTTTGTGCTGGTGATCCCACCTGTCAACAACCAAAGCTGTTAATCCGGTGGCCCCATCATGTGATGGAACATGTTATAATCTCTCTCGTTAGATGATAATAGCCATTCAATGGAAATGGATAATAATTACAACCAATGGTCCACATTTAGAAGGGCTGCAACTGACAGTTAGGAGCATCAGATGGGGGAGATTTTTGGGTTATCTTCCATCCACCATGGGGACCCACCATATGAACAAGTTGGACCACCAAAAGGTGGCCCCATATTTAAGGTTATTGTGCCAAGAAAATGATTGATGGAACATTGCATACTTCGTTCAAAAGCAGTGGGAAAGTAACACATTCAGTAGCAATAAAATATTGTGGCTAAAATTCTCCAGTTCTTTCATATCACACAAAGTACTTTTTTTAAGAATATATCACATAAAATGCATCATTTTTCATATCGGAAGATTGCATCATTTTACCTACTAGCATGAGTCTCTATGACGCAGGACAACTAACCACTTGCTTTAAAAGCTTGAATTGATAGAGCGGGGCAAATAAATCCTTTCATCTCATAGCCCAGGTCGGGCCCTCGGCCAAACCCCCCTCCTGGGCCCCACTTCACATGGGTCTCGCCTCACATGAGTCACTTGCCTCACACGGGCTGCCTAAACTAAGTGTGCCCCCACTTCACATAGGCCACCCCACTCGAGCCCAGTGTGAAAATAACCCTGCATTAATCACCATCAATGAGGAGTCTCGAACACGAGACCTCCCACTCTGATACTACTTTTGATGCAAGACAACTAACCACTTGCTCTAAAAGCTCGAACTGATAAAGTGTGGCGAATCAATCATTTTATCTCATAGCCCAAGTCAGGCCCTCGGCTGAACCACCTCGTGGGCCCCACCTCGCATGGGTCTCGCCTCACACGAGCCACCCGCCCCACACGGGCCGCCCACCCCGAGTGTGCCCCTGCTTCACACAGGCCACCCCACTTGAGCCCGGTGTGAAAATGCTCCTACATTACCCTGCCCTATTCTGTTAATCTATTTTATGTCACTGGCAGGTTTTCCTCATCACATCATCAGTTCATCAGAGAAGCACACAAGTGACAGAGCAAACTAGCCAATCAATCCCAATACATGGTTGGCTGCCAGGATTCATTTAATGAACGCCGATTATCTTCCTATTCATTTCACAACTCCACTTCCACAATCTGTTCCGGAACCAAACAGGAATCTTTCAATTTATTTGGTTGGCGCTCACACTCATTTATGTTATGGGACATTCCCATTCTTTTAATGCAATGAGCGTACCCTCTCTTCTCTGTTCATATTCCAAGATATCGAAACTATGCAAGACCAGAATATTCAGAAGACTCCCAAACAATTTAAAAAAAAAAAAAAAGACAAAAAAAAAACCTGCAATTGTCAGCAAAGTTTTTTTTTTTTTTTTTTGAAAGGTAACACTACCAGAGATTGAACCCTGGATCACTCACACACACTACACTATTTCAGCAAAGTTGTTTCTTTTTAAGAGTTTCAAGTTTTTCTTTAATGCAAAGATGATAAGCCAAAAGGACCAAAAGAAATGGCATATAAATACTTCAATCAGAAGCGCACATTTTGAATCAAGGACATTCCTTCATCATGCTCTATTTCTTAAAAAAAAAATAATAATAAAAGTTTCTTCGGAGTTCTCAAGCATGAACTGTTTCAAGTTTTATTTACCGAATTTTCTTATAATTTGGTTCTATTGATAAATGCAACTGCCATCATTCAGAAATGGTTTTCTTTGCAAGTTGAAGAACGACTAGGATCAAAGTAAAGGAATTTTGCAAATCCAACAGGCACAAGGGAAAGAAGTGCCAAACATGCCCTTTGAATGATTCACAGTTTGTGGAACCCAAACATTTGAGTATGGCACACTTTCTTCTTGGTTCTGCTGGTATCAACCAATAAAATCGCATGAGGGTACCTTTTTTTATCCCACAGGTGCATGAGAGATTAGCATTTAAAGAAGATATAATCTCAAACTCATTTCCTATCACACGAAACTTAGTTGCATGAAGTGTGAAGGGAAGTGGACACAGATTCAGGTTTGGGAGCAGGGAAGCATGTGTTTCAAAATCCTAGAAAGTATAAAGAGCTAGAAATTGGGAGCTGGAGGGCAAGTCCACTTTGTGATTCAAAGCTGGAGTGGCAGCTAGGTAGAAGGTTTGTCCAACTAAGCATGAAACAATAACACTGTACTGTTAAACTGCAAGGACTGCCCCTACCTAAAGTCCTCCCTTCAAGCACGACTGCTGCATGCCGGTTAATATCTTGTAAGAGGGTCCTCTTTGATAGCTCACTCTCTGCTTCGGCAGTCTCCTTGATACCATCACGAAGAATTCCATGATCCTACATCTCAAGCAAACATTCACATGAGGAAACTTGGTTACAGATCTGAAGGAATTAAAATAATCTGATTACTTCAGCTTTTCAAATATGCACTATATCCATAAGTTTAACAGTCACCATAAATTGTAGAATATTAAAGAGTTGAAGGGACAGTTGGGAAGAAGAACTACCTCTTGAGATTAATAATAGTAATAATAATAAAATCCTTTTTATTGATCAACATTTAGGTCTGACAATAAAACTATCCTCATTCATGTAGTAGGATTGAGCAGGCAGATCTCATCATCAACTTTGGTTTTAATACGTTACCATATAGCTGACAAGCTTATAACCCATCAATTCTGGTAGAACTTGCAAAATTGTCATTTTGTGTAATTGTATTTCATTTATTTTACCAATTTTTATATATTATATTTTATGCAACACAAAATCAATCATGCCATCAATCCACCACCACCATCATAACCTTGGCCATCTATTTGAGGCCGGCCTAATGAATCCACGATTGCTTCGTAAAAATTCTATGACTGGCAGCTCACTTGACATCAATACTCCTTTATCCAGGCTTAGGACCAGCTGGTGAGTTCATAGTCATGTGGATGTTTTTATGCATTGAAAATATGTAAAGAAAATAATAAAATCAGTAAAAGAGATATAAAAATATAGATAAACAGGAAACCCCTTAAGGAAAAAAAAAGGTTTATTTACCCAAAAGAAGCCCCTTTGTAATTTTAAAAGTAACATTTTAAGGAAAAAAACAGACAAGGCAAGATTCGGCCAAGTGTTGGTGAATCAAATAATTGACCTAGTCTTAACCAAATTGCATTCTTGATTGAGTTGAATTGATACAGCCAAGCCACACTGAGCTCCGTGTTTTTCGAACCATGATGGAGATTCATCAAGTCAACTCAACCTAGTCCCAATTTTGCTAACCTTAGCCATCAAGATTCCATTAGGACACAGACCATAACGGCTGTTATCAATTTTTATTTTCTTTTTTGAATAAACATATTTCGGCCCTGTTACAGGACCATTATGGAGCCCTTACCGGTCAATTTTTTTGTAAACAGATGTTACCACCCGATAACACGTAAACATTTATAGTTACATAACGCCTACTATGGCCGTTACGTAACCGATTTGGAATACCTTGTTAGCCATGATTCACACACACACAAAAAAAAAAAAAACATACAAAATATTTTCTTCAAGTAAATGTGTATCTTATATTAGGGTCATGAGTAAAAATAGATATACAGAGAATCAAAAGTAAATGATGTTGGGCATATGGAGCAATATGATTACTAAGACCATAGGAAAAATGAAAATAAAACATCTTTTCATTAATTGCAAAAGGGATCATACCACCATAATAAAATATGAGATGACAATTACATAAATTGCCTTCTGAGAAAAAAAATAAAATAAAATTATACACACACACACACACCACACACACACACACAACACACACACACACACACACACACTTAATAAATCGGATTAACATTGCAAGAATTTTTATGTACCGGAAGATGGAGGTAATCATCCCCAAGATCAGCCTCCATGTCTAAAGTTGGATCGACTCGTCTGATCTGCATATGAAAACCCTATTATCGTCATGGAATGATTGGCGATGCACAACTGCAGTAGAGACTTCTTTTCTTTTCAGTTATTAAGCCATCACGGCTGAATATCATTTATTACGAGCACCTTGCGGCGAGCTTCATTGGCCAAAATATCATCATGCTTTAAGAAAACAGCAAGCTCCTCATCTTCGGCTGCTTCTGCTGCAGCTGCCACAGAATTTCTTGTCCTGTGGAGGTACTCTGCTCTACAATATTTTGTCCAGAAATCTTTTTCTGTCATCTGGCAGCCACAAAAGGTCGCGATAGAGCAGATCATTTAGATAAGCAAGAAACAATAAGTTAAGCAAATATACATCCACTAAATAAATTGATTTTTTCCACGTTTAAAATAAAATGGCTGAAGATGGAAGTTTTATATGGTAGAACTTCCACATACTGTTCTTACCTTACTAGGAACAAAGTTCAGAAATGCCTGATGCACAGCTGGTCGTTCTGCAAAAATCTGAAATGAAATTTCACCATCACAAAACAAGAACACCTGAAGAAAAATCTTCCAGGGCAGAGAACATCCCAAAACCACTAACGAAGAAGCTAGTGACTGTAACTGGTTAGGAATAAAATACATCAACAGTATGAAGATTTTTTTTTAAAAAATGTTAATTCAGAACCATTAATGTTCATTGCACAAGGTATCACATATATAACTAAGATTACACAATGTAGCAGAAACCCCATTCAACTTCTGTCCTTTGCCTCTAATATCCATCACTTTCATTTCAATTACTTATATAGGAGCTTATATATATATATATATATATATATATATATAAAACATCCGGACCAAATTTCCCAACACTAAACTTTTACCATGTGAATTTTCCCACAGGTTTTTCTTATTGAATCTGAAATTTGAGGTAGTATGTCATTTTCTTCAAAGGTTACATATAAAGACCTCATGTGTTGCAAAAGATATATTTAAAAAAAAAACTACAAAATGGTGGAGCACAGCTCATGTAGCTGACGACCCCAATTAGTTGGGACAATGCTTAGATGATTTTAACGTTTAATGAATCCACATGAATAACAATTAGTTGGGACAATTCTTAGATGATTTTAACATCTAATGGATCCACATGAAACATGCCTTTTCTTTTAAGGCTGCAAAGGAACATAGACTATTTTAGAATTAATGGCTCAAAGGGTAAGTGGTATCTTGATCAGAGATGCATCCATGCGATTACCTTCTAAGCAAACAAATAAAGTAGCAATGACATGCAAAATCACCCACCTGATGAATGATCTCTGGAGTCAAGCTGAATGTGACTTTATTGGTCTGGCAACACCACATCACCATGAACAATCTTAGAACTTGCTTAATAAAGTCAGAAGCAAATTAAAAAATACAATAAAATATATGCTGAGAGTTCCAAACACAATCCATAAACTTAAAAGATGATGGGCCTGCAATCAAAAGCTCCAATTTTGGTGACAGACACAAGCTCAATCAGCATTATGTCATCACGAATGGCGATTTTGATTGCAACGGCTATACCAACATTTTCAAGGTTTCAACTTCCATTAAACCAACATGGATATAAATAAATAAATAATAAAGAAAACTATAGAAGTTGCATTTTGTACCCGACCATCAGTCAATGGCCTGACATCAGCAAGCATAGCACTTTTGAAACCCACTTGTTGCTTTGACGTTCTATGGGCATCAGCATCAAGCAAATTCTGCATGAAAATAGATCATGAGAAGTATTCCTGTCACAAACTAAATTGTAACCTTTTGGCATCCCCAGAAGAAAATGTGAAAAGAAGAGTACACTCTACTCGTGAAAGAAGCCTGAGCTAGAAACTAAAGCATCTAACAAAGTTTAAAAATCATTAACAATGTACTGATATACAACGACGTAAATAATAAATCCAGGCAGAGAAATAACTGACCTTTCTTGTGGCCCAAAACTCAGCTTCCGTCAACACGCCACCGATGACAAATTGCTTGTGCAGTTTCTGCAATTCACTGTGAAGGGTTTCTTTTAGAAGAATACATGAAAAAAGAAAAGCAAAAGTAGAAGATGCTGTATAAATCCCTGGAAACTGCAAAAATACAGAGAATCTTAAATTCACTAAATATAACAATAACCATGTTCCTCCGAGAGTAAAACAACCTCCACTTCCAGCCATTTTTTAACATATACTGAGCAGTGTTACCTAGAGTGTAACATGTTTCTGCTGTCGTTCTGACTGGAATATTCATTCTCCCTTGTATAGTTCTGAAGTGCTTTATCACATCACAAATATAACATTCTTTTTTCATCGAGTAAAGAAGTAGATTGAGAAAACATCCTATAGAAGATCGCCCCAGTTTTTAGGCTCCAGATGTTAAGAATTTATGCATTGTGGGACCGCATCCCGTGTTACCAGAAATTCACCAAATTCTGGGAACTCATCCACAGTAAATGGGCAAAGATGCATGCCAATCCAGACTGCAAATCATGGGCCCCATTGCAGAAGGAAGATTGACCAAGAATCACACTGGTCAGACAATGTTAACCTCGGGAAGATTGTTCCAGCAGTATGGTTAAAGTTGGTGTTTCCCGTTTCATTTTATTTCTAGCTTTTGCACTTGCATAAGCTTTACTTTGGACTAGGACGGGAAGACCACAAAGCTATCAGGTGGGCAATCAGTCAAGATTCAATTCATGTCTCTGGAGTCGAGATAATGGAAGAATATTGAGAACATTGGAAGAATATACGAGGAGCAATCTACCTAACAGTTGGCAGTGGCTAGCACAGAAATGGAGTTCGAAACTACGAAAGCAAAAACTCAGTTTCGAGCTGCAAATCCCAAAACCAGCACTACTCACACCAACTCAGTCAGATGCATGTTCATGGATGAGCTACTTGTTCCTTTCTCCGCTGAGTATGACTCAGTTCATGTGAGTCAACTGGCTATTGGACAATATTTTTAATCCATGGTCGAAAAAAAAGTTCCCAAGTCAAGGAGACACCGGCTGATGCTCAAGCTTGCAGTTCCACATTTCAAGAATCACACTGGTCAGATAATGTTAACCTCGGGAAGAACGTTCCAGCAGTATGGTTAAATTTGGTGTTTCCTGTTTCATTTTATTTCCAGCTTTTGCACATGCATAAACTTTACTTTGGACTAGGAAAGGAAGACCACCAAGCTATCAGGTGGGCAATCAGTCAAATAAGATCCAATTCATGTCTCTAGAGTCGAGATAATGGAAGAATATTGAGAGCATTGGAAGAATACTGCAAGGAGCAATCTACCTAACAGTTGGTAGTGACTAGCACAGAAATGGAGTTGGATACTACAAAGCAAAAACTCAGTGTTGAACTGCAAATCCCAAAACCAGCACGACTCACACCAACTCAGTCAGATGCATGTTCATGGAAGAGCTACTTGTTCCTTTCTCCGCTGAGTATGACTCAGCTCATGTGAGTCAACTGGCTACATGATACTTCTATTTTTAATTTAAAAATAGGAAATAGATGATAAATAGTAAGAAAAAATCATATATATATATTATATATATATATATATATATAAGATTATTCATTTTTTCAAGTATAAGCATGTTCAAAAAAGTTATTAATCATCATTTATCAAAAGCCAATCCACATATATAAACCAAAACAAATCATTATCACATCAACAACTTTCTAAGCAAACCACTTTCACCAGTCATGTCTAATTTAAACCACAAGTCGCAAATATGAAAAGAAATTAAAATCACACAGGTGTAGACTATTAAGTACAAAATACAAAATACAATTATCATTTATAAAAATTAAATTTAATTTAAAAAAAAAAAAAAAAAAAAAAAAAAAAAAAAAAAAACAGTAGCATACATTACATACGCTACGGCTCTTGCAGCGTACACTATAGGCGAATTACGCTATTTGCTAACGCTACGTAGTGTCGTAGCTATGCTAAGGACGCTATTCAAAACATTGTCCAGGATAGAAGAAAATCTAAAAGAAAAGCAATCGCGGGCATGATTAGGAATAATAAAATTCACCTATCCTCTCGCAGCAGCTTCATCCGGCGCTCCATCTCTGCTGTGCTGAGTTGTTCATCATGACCTGGAACGGAAGGTTTCTCAGAAACCACTTGAGTATCCTGTCTGGATGATGGTGGATTAGCCTGGAGCTTCCCAAGGATTTTACCTGTTCAGTCGGCATTAAATACTACGTCTTCAGGTAAATCAATTTCCAACTATCCCTTGGAAAGGTATCTACAGAGCAAAGCAACACCCAAAAAGGAAAAAAAAAAAAAAAAAGGGGGTGGGGGGGGGAACAATACAATATCCATGATACCATGTCCAATTTCTTCTTAATTTTTTAATGATTAAGCACAATACAATTTCAGCATGTAGATTAAATACTAAAACACGAATTACATTTCTCTTATGCATATCGACCACAACTGGAACTTACCTACAAAATCTCGACAAATGTCACGATCAGGAAACTTGTCAAACTCGAAAATGTAACCTCCAACCTATATAACAAAAAATAAAAATCTGATAGGCTGGGAGCAAAACCGCTAAGTACAATTTAAATGCATTGGATATGCCCAAAATATAGATATGCGCGGAATTTCCATGCATTCTTAACAAAATTCAAGTAACTAAAACACGGTAGTTGGTTGAAGTAAACCTCTTGTGTAAGATTTAAGAGTGCTTGTTTGGATCCCTCTTTGCTGAATTTGTGACCTGAAATACATGACACAGGGCAACAAGACATTAAAAGGAGCCATTAAAAAAATATATTAAATCTATAGAAATTAGCATAAACCATAACATATGATTAGCAATTTAGCATTCTGTGGAAACCTCACACTTGTTCTGAGAGCTACTATTCAAACTAACTGATGAATTTGTTCGAAGGCTTTAAGACTTGGTTTTAGAGTGCAACTAGCGCGGGGCAGGGGGTGTCAAGAACAATCATGATTCGTTTGGTTCAGGTATAAAAAAAAAATGAGTCTTGCAGTAACTCCTAAAAATCAACTTCGAGGAAACAACAACTCAATCAATTCTACAGTGAAACCAAATCAATGCAGTTTCAGCATTTTTATTTTTTTTATTATTATTTTGAAAGGAATTTTATTAAGAAAAGAAACAACAGAAAAATAAAATTATATATATATATATAGGAAAAGGAAAAAAACATAAAATATAACAGGCCCACGCCTGGGGAACCCCGGGCCCCAAAACAACTCTTGGAACGCAAAGCCTAACAACACTTGACTTAACTACCCCCAAGCAACTCACGTTGCCCAGTCCCTAAACATCACAAGAACTCTACTGAAGACCCCTGCAGAAGAAGAGCTCATGTTTCTAAAGCAGCGATTATTCCTCTCAAGCCAAACTGCCTAGAGGATAGCCAGCAACAGGACTCTCCATTTATTCCTACCCAAAGAACCTCCCGCATCCGCATGCCAAATCTGAAAGAGGCAGTCAATGGAAGGAGGCATAACCCACTGGGAACCAGCCAAATGAAGAGCTCAACACCAAATCTCAGAAACAAATGCACAGTGAAAGAAAAGGTGATCCATCGACTCAACAGCATGAAGGCACATGCAGTGTTCTAAGTATCGGTATCACTACAAGTTTCGTTGGCCGGGGATACAGAAACAATATCAATATCGTCGATAATATCGCCAATAACCGGAAATGCAGGGAAACATGGGAAAACAGTGGAATTTTTCAATGAAATTTCAGGAAATGCTAAAATACACATATTTGCATATTCGGGAATCAACAAATTGCAAAAAGAAAGCATGCATAATAAGTTTCCATTTAATGGGTCCCTAAAAGCATGTGATATCATAAGAAATCAATCCAACCATCCATCCAACCACCCCATCCATCCAAGCACCCCATCCAAACATCCATCAATATTTCAAAATATCGACAACATGCAATATTTTGTCGTGAAATCATTGAAAACTGGAAAGGAAAAGAAAGATTGTGGCCTCGAAATCGCTCATGTTATCATAACAATAATGTCGTGATATTACTATCAACAAGTTGAACACTACGTACAACCATGTGCCCATAAAAAAAATTGAAATAAATTTTTTTAATAAATAGATTTTTTGCGACATCGATACATTAGCGATATTATTGAAATATCATCGATACATTGGCGATACAAGCAACACTTGGAATTTACACAATCACAAATATTGGTGATATTAATGAAATATCATCGATACGAGATTGAGCGTTTTCATCCCAACTTCCATTAGAGGATCCATGATCCAAGGGTGAGGATATCTTCATTACAAGAGAGGCTTGAAGAGGAACTATCCTAGATGAGGAGGCTAGGCAAATGGCTTCCGGAAGGTTTTCTCCCCTAGCAAGTGAGAGAGAGAGAGAGAGAGAGAGAGAGAGAGAGAGAGAGAGAGAGAGCTCTCCCGCTTCCAATAGACAAATGGCCTAACCATCAAGAGACATGAGGCTGGCTTCGTCAGACGAGACGATATTTTCAACCATTGTCTAACCAAGAGCAGCATTGAAAGGCAGTTGGGAGGCGACACTTGTTCGATTCTCAAACCGCACAAGCTAAAAGAGGATATGACACCTCCCCTCTTAAATTCATCTAAACAAGTGCATATCGGCAGGACACGGAGAGAGTGACACGTAATGGGGAAGCCTGCTGGTGGCAGACGTCAACCGCCTCTCTGTCAGTTTTGTATTAGCACACATCTCCTGAGGGACTCGAGGTAGGTCTTGAGTTGCACTCCTCATTAATTGAGAGGAGTGGGATGAGCTCCAGCCAAAAAAAGCAAATTCTCACACGAAAAACTCGTATGAGATCTCGCACCATCTCTTAAGGAAGGGCGAGTTGCAAGAGAACTCATGCCCACATCGGGAGTCGACATGGCCCAAGTAGCAGCAAAAGGCAGGAACTTCTAAGCGGGAGGCGAGAAATTACCCAAAGGTTGGCGCTTGTGCAAAAGAATGTGGACACACAATCTGAAGGTCTTATGCTCGCGGCAATGGGCGGTGCCACCGCATTCATCGGGTGAAAGCCACCAAAGGACGGCTCTAATTTGGATCTTCCTCTCTTATGACCCAAATCTCAAAATACTCCTCTCCAATGACGATCTTAATCGAGGAAGGCACCACTATCAACCTCTTTACTCTAATTAGAATTTGAGCCAAACAAAGGTCCTCCCAACGCTCTGTCAACTATTCTATACGGATGACTTCCCCTAAGCAAGACACAAGCGAATGGAAATCGGTCCAGAGTCCTCAAAGGCAACAATATTTGAAGGGTTCCCTACTAGGGCTTCTTTGAAGGAAATCGGTCCTCCAGCAGGGACTGATCCTCCCTCCGATCCCACCGAGATAAGCGATGGAGGGGGCGAAGAAATGAAGTGGACTTTAGGGGCACGATGGATTGGGGTGAGCTTCCGAGAGGCCTCACATATCTCCTAATTCACCCTTCCTAGGCCAAAATGGGCAACGTTAACCCTCAGGCAGCTCTTTACCGTAGAACTTGGACCCTTGCAGCCCTTTGATGGCTCTGAGAAGTTCGTCGTCTTCATTCATTTCATTCTAACAAAAGGAAAGCCTCGGATTGAGGTAGATCCACTCACCCGAGGGATGATAACCTCCCTCACGGTCCCAAATTTCCCAAACACCCTTCGAAAGTGGATATCCATCCATTCCTTAGGAAAACTATCCACATATAAGGTTGGAAGCTTGCTCAGGGGGTCAATAAGGGGTTGGCGCTTAGAGGTCCGCCACTTCTTCTTTCTGGAGTCAACAGTCATCCATCATCTACAATTAGAGCAATGAGTGGATCTTTTTTTTTTTTTTTGTATCGGGCCGATACGACCCCGTATCGCGTATCATCTCGTGCCGATACGGATATGATACGGCCATATCGGCCGATACGATACCGATATTCATATCCATGCTTTCACCACTTTTTTCCTTACCTTTACTAACCCCATCTAGAGAACCCCTAGGGAGACCTGCACTGTTATTTTTCTTGCAGATGGCAGAGAAGTCTTGAACGAAGTCTCCATCTAGCTCCCTAAAACATGACGTGAGCTAGATTGGTTCGTCGAGAACGAAGGGGCTCTCGAGCCCCCAGAGGGAATCCGGGGAGGTATGGATCGATCTGAACTCCTTTTGGAGGGGCACGGACACCTCACTGACAACCTAGATATTCCATCGCCCCTAACCATTGATTATGCCTTCCTGGACGAAGAACAGGTGTTTATTCTTTTCGATCTACCTTCCCTACTTCGATTACCAGCTCCACCTCTTCTATCTCTTCTACCTTCTCTACTTCCGGCCGAGGCATACCTTCTAAACGACAGTTTCAGCATTTTAATTGCTTGTTTGTACTAGATGTCTATTAGTTTATGACATTCTTACCGTGTATTATTGACTTTCTCGGAAGGAAACAATGGAGGAATTGTCTTCAACAAAAGGTTAGACTAACATCCTAACAAAGTTATCATAGTTCAACTAGTTTAACAGGCATCGACACCATCACTAACAGTTTAAAAATAGAGAAAATGGATGTACAAACATATTCATAATTACAGAGGCAATTAAGAGAAGAGCTCAACTACAACTAGTTGACATAGGGCCCAACATGGCATATGGCATCCAACCAGTCTAACATGGTTGTACAAACATCACTAACAGTTTAAAAATAGAGAAAATGGATGTACAAACATATTCATAATTACAGAGGCAATTAAGAGAAGATCTCAACTACAACTAGTTGACATAGGGCCCAACATGGCATATGGCATCCAACCAGTCTAACATGGTTGTCCCATGATGAAAATGGTATGCGTGAGAATCATGCCGATCCAACCATCAAGTGGGCCACCATCTGAATTTCAAGGTTTTTGGGGTAGTTCTCCATTGTTTCCTATCATGTGGGACTACATGATGAATGGATAGCCATGATTTTTGGACCGTCCTATTTTCATGATGGGGCAACCCTGTGGGATGGATTCAATGACATACATACACCATAGTGAGAATCACAAGCAGCCACTTGCATGCTTTTTTCATCTATAACTAGTTGCATGTGAGAACTAAGACCTTCCTGCCAATTAATATACCTAATGATCAAAGGTTTTGGGACACTAAGACACAGCAGAAGTTGAATACGAATATCTATCTTTCTTTTTTGAATGATGACTCGAATAGCAATATCACCTTGCAAAAATGTTAAAACTTTCAACGGATCCAGAATTCCAAGAAAATAGCTTACCTTTAATGAATTGAAAACTCACATCAAGCTTGATGGGTGACCTGGGATCATTGGGAGTGAAAATAAATTTTTCTTCTGTCTGTTCCAACAAATAAAATAAATGATTAGAGTTACAATTTGAAGTACTAAGGGCAATAACCAATCATCCCATACCATTCAACCATGGAACAAGGCCAAACAATGATAATAATGTAACAAGCAAAAACCTTAAAACCAAAGCTATTAAAACTACAAAAGGTAGTCTAAATCAATCAGTAAAATATTAGGTGAGAGCATTGCTCAATTCAATATTGATTTGCATCTCAAATGTTCCTTTTTCTTAGTGAATCCCATTAATTATTAATTTTTTTATTTTTTAATTTTATAAAGGCAAGAGCTGTGTACATACATTACAGATGGAGCACAACCCAAAAACAACGTCGACCGATGGAGCAATCCTAACCATATGAAGGGTGTGTATGAAACAGACGCTTACAGAGGAAATGTTCAGCTGTCCAAATTCAACTGCTCAAACCCAATGGTTAAGATCATCTAATCAACACTACATCCCACAGCTGGAGCCCACAACTTGAACGGTTCAGATTGCCTTAAAACCATGCCACGTGTACAACTAGCCCCAACTAAGGACGCGCTTTACATTGTCGAACTTCAATTATTGCAATCTGAATCGATTGCTCATCCAAACACGACCCAAGGCGATCGACCAATGACGCATCCGACACGAAAAAAAAAAACAGCAAATACACAAAAGCACGACGATCGTATCTGAAATTACAAAAATACCATTTTGAGAACTCCGGGAATCCCAGGGTCTTTGACGGAGGTCTTGTATTTGGCGCGCATGTTAACGGCCGATGCCATTCTCGTAAATTAGGAGCGGAGTCGAGGGCAATTACGAGGTGATGAGGAACGAGGAAGAGAGGGATTTGAGGTTTGAAGGCACGGGATCTAGGGTTTTAAGTGCAAGGACTTGTAATTATGAGATATCGGGAGGGTAAAATGGGAAAAAATGGAGGAATACGAGAGTGCGCAGTGCGCTCTCGCCATCGCCGTATCGCTCGAATAACCGCTGCATTTTATAGGCGAGGAAAAAAGGAGAGAGATGCAAGAGGAATGTGATTTGCAGCTCCGCACGTGCACGCTCCAAATACAAGCGTTCCGCGCGTGCGGACTTGCAACACCTTTGCCAGATCTGGGCCGTTCATCGGGTGGGGGAGATTTATGTATCGTATCCATGCCATCTATCAGTTTTATCAGCTCATTTTAGAGTATGATCCAAAAATCGAATCATATCCATAGCTCATGTGGAAAACACCACATGAAACAGTGGTTATAATAACATCCACTGTTGAAACCTTACTAGGGCCCACAGTAATTTTTATTTGTCATCCAACCTGCTCATAAGGTCAGACAGACATGGATTAAGGGATAACAGAACTATCAGCTTGATCCAAAACTTCTGTGTCCCTGGGAAGTTTTTAATGGTAGGCATTTAATTCACATAGTTTGTTGTGGTGTGGTCAACTTCAGCTTTATAAATTCCTGAATTTTGTTCTCATGATCAAATTTGATCTTTTAAAATTTATGGACGGTTTGGATAATTCATATACATCATTTGGTGGGCCCCACTGAGTTGTACGGTATAGTCCAGTGAGTTACTAACCCGCTTCCCAGCATAAAGGGGCGGCTTCGGTCGATCCGCGGATGCACCGAGGTGGGTGGGATCCCTTACTTTGGGGCCCACCTTGATGTATTTTACTTACATCCACGCCGTCCAAACGTTTTTATAGATCATTTTAGGGCAAGATCCGAAAAATGAAGGAGATCCAATTGTAATTTATACCATACCACATGAAACAGTGGTGATTGACCATTAATAACTTCTTGTGGCCACAGAAGTTTTGGATCAAGCTGATATTTGTGTGGACTCTTCATCCATGTCTCTGTGACTTTATCAAAAGGTTGGATGGTAAATAAACATTTCGGTATTCCCCAAGAAGTATTTAATGGTGGGGATTCAATCACCACTATTTCCTATGGCGTGGATCCACCTAAGATTTGAATCTGCTTTATTTTTTGTATCATGCTCTAAAATTAGTTGTAAAAACGTTTGGACGGCGTGGATCTAAGGAACATAGATCAAGGTGGGCTCCACAGTCAGGGATCCCACCCACTTGGTGGATCTGGGGATCCACCAAAGCCGCACCCATATAATGGTCGCTGGATATGAACCATACACGTGCCATATTTCCTAACGTGGGCATCTTCACGGTGGGCCATCTTCATTGATCTGGAACGTACACGTGTCATATTTCCGTGGATACTTTGAAAAGCTAATGGGATGATTTCAACCGTTGAATTGATGATTTTCTCCGCAAATTACGATGAGAGTGAGTGATGACTGATGAGGGTACATTATTGAATCTGATAGCGTAATTAAAACGCAGGTCTATATCATATACATGAGAACGGAAGTAGATTGGTAAATGAGTAATATATGAGGGACCCACCGACGATGTATACGTCTTATCCACACCGTCCATCCATTGTTTCAGATCATTTTAAGGCATGACCCCAAAATCGAACCACATCCAAATCTCAAGTGGACCACACCATAAGAAACGGTAAAGATAATGACATCCACCGTTAAAGCCTCCTTAGGGCCTACTCTGATGTTTATTTGTCATCCAAAACTATTCATAAATATATACATAGACATGGATGAAGGAAAGCACAAATATCAGCTTGATTTAAAATTATTGTGGTCCCCAGGAAGTTTTTTGACTGTAAGTGTTCAATTCACATTGTTTCCTATGGTGTGGTCCACTTAAGAGTTAGATATGCTCCAATTTTCAAATCATGTCATAAAATAAGCTAGTAAAATGGATGAACGGTGTGGATAAGAAATATATCATGGTAGGGCCCACCGAGTTTATTCAGTACCCTATGCAATCCACTTCCCATGTGAACATAGGTTAAAAAAAGACAGCCATTATTCCAGTAATCTTTAAGTTCAGTAAAAGCATATACTTGTAAATTTATTCTTAGTTGGTCATTATATACAAGGAATGGATAAAAAGGTTCCTTTGTCCTACCCCATGTTATGCATGTGAGTGTCTATGGATGTCGGATCTTGTTATTAGGGTTGTTGGATGTTTAATTAAAAGATCGATTCAAGTCCCTAAATCAAGAGACTTATGTGTATATTAGTTTTAACTAATTCTTAAACCTAACCTAAGAAAATATAGAAAGTTTAAGATCCAAACATAACATGATTTGCCATGCCAACGAAGTAAATTGCATAGGTTTATCTATGGGTGTAATTAAGTGTGTGTGGTATTATATTGTTGATGTTCTTATGATTAAATAAAAGTTTCATTGGTTGCTTATAACATTCTTATGGCTTAGTTCCAGTTGATTGAACCATCCGTTCCATGTTCCTTCTAGTGGTTTTTCGTTGGCTGTGTACTGGAAAGATTTTAAATATTTTATTAAAAAATTTTAATCATTAATTTTTTGTTTTAATTGTTAAAAAGTTTTAGTCAAACTTGATTGAAATTCTGATGCTTGAGATCTCATGGTCTACCACTTGATTTGTATGGGTATTTGATTAAAGATTGATGAGCATGATTAGTAAAGGGATTAGTTAATTTTGTTATATGAATAAACATGATTACAAACTTTAATTGTAGTATGGCATAACTAAAATTTTTAAGGTGAAGTGTATTTCAACAAAACTTTTGATAGTTTGAAAAAGCGTCTTTGCTTACTTTTGTCTTTTTTACCTTCTCTAGTCACATGTACGATAGGATGAGAGAAGAAAAATGCTTTTTATATATTTGCCCAACATAAATTCTTGTGAAGTGTGTTGAACTACATTCAACTCTATATGTGTGCAAGCCCAACCTATTGAGGAAACTTGGCCCGGAAACCTTTAATTGGGCATGTACATACCTGTGTATATCCATGCACAGGGGGTGCAATCTGACCGCAATTAGCCTGGATGACCCTGTCCTTGATTTGAGTCTTAATTGGCTAAGTTTTGCCTAAATTTACAAAAGTTTTATTATTATTATTATTATTTTTTTTTCATGGTCGTTGGAATGAAACGGTCAAAGATAGGGGTGCACATCGAACAACCGAACCGGAACTGACCAAACGGTCCGATTTGGTACGGTTTTAGAGTGCACCGGTTCCAGTTCCAAGAATCAAAGAACGGTTTACAACAGTTCGATTCTCGGTTTGGGGGTATGTAGAACCGAACCGAACAGTGAACCGATCCGTAGAACCGAACCGTGGATCCGAACTGTGGAACCGAACCTAGAACTGAACCAGGAACCCTTTGATTGTTTCCATATTTGACTCGTGATTTATGGTTTACAATGCACTATTTGATTATTTTCATAAATGTATTTTTGCACACCTTATACAATATCTAAACCGTTCATCAAATGGATCACAACACGAATGAACATGGGCTAGGTTATAAAATAAAACATGAAATTGGGCTGTATTATAAAAAGCCCAGAACCGTAGAACCGATCCGGTTTTAACGGTCCGGTTCCGGTTCGGTTCTAGGGTGCTAATGGTCCGATTTTGGTTCCGAATATCCTAGAACCGTTAGGAACAGTTCGGTTTTGGTTTCACCCCATAACCGGACCGAACCGACCCATGTGCACCCTAGTAAAAGACGAAATAGATTCTATTAGAACTAATAACACTTAAAAATTAGTCAACCTTCTTCTTGTGACAAAAACCTTAGATTGTAAATGGATATTTAAAAAAAGAAAATAAGAATTAATGATTCAATTGAGAAATATAAAGCTACATTAGTAGCCATGGGGTTTAAACAAAATGAAGGTATTGACCAGTTTAATATATATTCTCCTTATTTTAAAATGACATCAATTCGATTTTTAATTACCATTGCATCCGTGAATAACCTTTTAATTCACCAAATGGATGTTAAAACGGTATTCCCAAATGGTAAATTAGAATAGTAAATGTATATATAAAGTAACTTGAATAATTTGTTGAGTCGAGGCAAGAATATAAAGTGTGCAAACTTTTAAAGTTCTTATATAGACTTAAACAGGCTCGTGGACAGTGGCATGGAAAATTTGAATATTTGATGATGTTTAATTGGTTTATGTTCAATGAATGTGAGAGCCTTTATTGTAAGATGTTTAATAAATCTATAGTTATGGTGTGTCTGTATGTAAATGATTTTTTTAATTTTTAGTACAAATATTGAAATGATTAATGAAACTAAACATTTTGTCTTCTCACTTTGACATGAAAAACGCTTGAGAGGTAGATGTCATTTTAGGGATAATTAGATGTAAAAATGGTATAACTATAACTCAATCCCATTATATAGAGAAGATTTTAAGAAATATAATCACTTCGATTATAAACTTGTTGTACCTCTTTTGAGCACAACATGAATTTAGAATGCAATACCGGTGAAGGAATATCTCATATTGAATATACTAGTGTTATTGATAGCTTGACCTATACTATGAATAGTATTAAGCTCAACATTACATTTACAGGTAACAAACTAAGTAGATATTTTAGTAACCCGAGTGAAATGCAGTGGAATGCAATATATAGGGTTTTAAGGTATCGTAAAAAGACCTGTGATATCGGCCTATATTAACAAAGATTTTCAACCATAGTTGAAGGTTACAATGACGCTAATTGAAATTCAAGTCAGATGATTGTAAATTTATTAGTGGTTATATTTTTACCATAGCAGGTGAAACCGCTTCATGAAAATTTAAAAAGCAAACTTGTATAATTCATTCTACGATGAAATTTGAATTAATTGCTCTGACAGTAGTAGCTGGTGAAGAGGCTGAATGGATAAAAACTCTATTAATAGGTATACCTTTAGGGTAAAACTGATACCATCTATTTCCATTCATTGTGATAGCTTGGCTACCATAAGAAAAACCAATAACAAGTGTTATAATGAAAAAATCCAGATAAATCCGTATGAAACATAGTTGTGTGAAACAGCTGTTAAAAAATAGTATAATCACTGTGAACTTTATTAGATCCAATGTAAATATTGCAGATTATTTAACAAAAGTTATAACGAGTGAAAAAACATATAGGGAAATAGAACTTAAGCTCATAGAAAGATGAATTACAGGAAATTATAACCTAACCTAGGGATTGAAAATCCTAAAAATTAGGTTCAATAAGAAAAACAAGTTTCCATGTTATTCCTTGGTGAAATTGCATTATAAGTGAAAATATTTCGTTGTCCCTCTTTATGATGTTAGTAATGAGATTTTTTGTAACAATTGAGATTGGGTAAATCCCTTAATAAGTTTATAATCTTAATTTTAAGGTGGGGTGATAAACGTTACAGTGACATCTTTGATGAACTCACTTATATGAGTGTGGAAGTGGGGCAATTTTCTATTAGAATTGGACTAATTTTCTATAATGCTCATGAAATTCGGAATAATGCATATGACTGTAACATGCAACTCTAAAATACCTTCAAATAACACTTAAAATATTATGTGTGATTCATGTATGGTCTACTGTAAGACCACCCGTTTCACTAATTTCTTGTACTCTAAAAATAATTCACCAAGTGAGGTTCAAGATATTTTATTACTGTCATTTATGCACAATAGCTCCTTCTTCTTCTTTTTTTCCATTATTTTTTTTGTTTAAAATAAGTGGGGGATTGTTATTTGTATTTCAACAAAACTTTGGTAGTTTGAAAAAATGAGTGTCTTTGCTTGGCTTTGATCTTTTTGTGTTTTTCTTTAGTCTCACATATTAAATAGAATGTGAGAAAAAAAAATAGTCTATATACTTTTGCCCAACATAAACTATTGTGATGTGCGTTGAACTATGCCTCAACCCGTATGCGCGCGCAAGTCTAGCCTGGTGGAGAAACCTGACTCAAAAAACTTTAACTGAGCGTGTGCACACCCGCATATACTTGCATGCATAGGAGTGCAAGCGGACCCGATGAGCCTCCTCGATGGACCGAGTTTCGCCCAAATTTACAAAAGACATTAAAATTTTTTTTACTTTTTTTTTTTTTTTATCTGTCATGGTTGTTGAATGTGGCCCACTTGATTAAATCATTTCCATAATGTGAAACACCCCTCCATTGTCAGGTATATCTAAAAGTCCTGACCTTTTTTTCTTAATGTGTCCTTTAGTAGAAATGTTCTTATCGGGTCCTCTATATAAGAGGTTAGGGTTAGGATTTCGGATCATTCCACAAAAAGATAGGAATTGAAAACCCTCACACCTTTTCATGTTTTCCTCCCCTTACTGTTTTCTAGTCGGATTTTCTTTTTCGATTATTCCTAGGGCAAAGAAAAGGTGTGTGGTGTGGTGTTGGTGTTAGATCTCTCGCAGCCGATGCAAGCTATGGAGAAATCTTTTGCTGGGAAGTTGTATCATTGAAGATAACCGCGTCGTCCACCATCTGCACCAGTTCATTGCACTGAGAGGCACAAACTATCTCAAAGATAGCGACGATGTACGCGCCTAGACCCAACGACTATCATATTATTGGTGATCTGTTCATGCTAACAGAAACGATCTACATTCCTAGTGTGGGGTTCTTTTATATAGCTTTGTTTCTATCAGATATTTTCATTTCCATTACAATAGTTTCAACAATTGAACACCATATATGATCTCTCCTTAAACCATAACTCCTAATAAATTGATCCTGTGCTGGAGATAAGAGAGAGAGGCCAACAAAAGAGGAAATAAAAGAGGGAGAATTCATCCCATCTCCTCCTAGATATATCCAGAAGAGAACATTCTACCTTAAGGGTGTGTTTGGGCAATGGGAATAGAAGGGATTAGGTGGGATGGAATTGCATCTGGTCCTGTGCCAATTCCATTCCATGTTTGGGAAGAATGGAAAAGCTATCGAAGGAATTGCATTGGGTCTTGTGCCAATTTGACTCAATGTTAGCAAGTTGTGTAGGTCCCACCAAGATGTGTGGGCTATATCCACACCGTCCACCCATTTTTCGAGATTATTTTAGAGCATGAGCTAAAAAATCAGGTAAATCTAAAGCTCAAGTGGACCCCACCATAGAAAACAACGGGGATTGAGTACTTACTGTTGAAAACTTCTTTGGGGCCACATAAGTTTTGGATCTATCTCATTTTTAGGCTCATGCCATAAAATGAGGTTACAAAACAAATAAACAGTTTAGATATAACACATGTGTGTTATTCTCAGTAATTTCAAATGATGGTGGGTATATTCATTCAATGTATCACCTTATTACCAACGAAGCATGGAATTAATCTTGTTAGAAATTTGGGACTATGGACCCACCTTTTATCGAGCTGTTTTTAGCAAACAATACAAACTTTGTTTGGGAACTTAGACCTGCTCGTGAGGTCAACGAATTTAAGGACGAAAATACCCCTCCTTTCCCGAAAACGGATTGGGTACTTCGCCTACCACCAGCCAATGGCTGAAGGTCAGTGGTCAGTGGTCTATGGTAAAAGGAGGGGTATTTTCGTGACCTTATGAATAGATTGGATGGAAAACATATGTTATGGTGGGCCCCATAAAATTTTTAACGATGAAAATCAATTTTCCTGCTGCTCTTTGTAGTGTGGTCCAGTTGATCTTTGGATATGATTCTTTTTTTTTTTTTTTTTAATATAATGCTCCCAAATGATCTCGAAATATGGATGAACGTTGTGGATATAATAAATACAAAATTGTGGGGCTCATATAACTTTGATCTCCTTTGAGCGAGGCAAACATGAAAATTGAGCAGGACAAATTAGAAATTGAGCGGAGCAAACATGAAATTGAGCGGGACCAATGAGGGCAAACTAAAATTCAGCGGGGCGGGGCAAACACGAAATTCAGAGAAACACAAAATTCAGAGGGGTAAACTGAAAATTGAGCGGGGCAAACATGAAATTGAGTGGGCCAACGGGAAATTGAGCGGGGCAAACTAGAAATTGAGCAGGGTGAACATGAAATTGAGCGGGGCAAACTAGAAATTGAGCAGGGCCAACGACAAATTGAGCGGGGCAAACTAGAAATTGAGCGGGGCAAACATGAAATTGAGCGGGGCAAACTAGAAATTGAGCGGGGCAAACACAAAATTGAGCAGGACAAACTAGAAATTGAGCGGGGCAAACATGAAATTCAGCGGGGCAAACTAGAAATTCAGCGGGGCAAACATGAAATTGAGCGGGGCAAACATGAGGTCTGTGTTAGGGACCGAATGCATTTTATATAGGGGAGTAGCTATGAGGAGAGTTCTGTGAGTCTTATCACGGGGTATATGTTATATCTAGATCGTACATCCATTTGGGGAGCTTGTCTTAAGGCTTGAGATGAAAAATAAGACAGATCTAACTATCAAGTGGACCACACTGCAAAAACCAGTAGAGGATTGAATGTCTACCATTGAAACCCTTTTTGGGCTCACAGAAGTTTTGGATCAATATAAAATTTGTTTTTAACTCTTTATTCAGGTGTTTGTGACCTTATGAAAAGATTGGATGTAAATTAAACATTACGATGGGCCCTACAAATTGTTTAACAGTGAAAATCATTATTGTTACTACTATTTAGGTGTGGTCCAGATGATCTTTGGATATGATTCAGTTTTTCGGATAATACTCTAAAATAATCCAGATATAATAAATACATCACTGTGTGGCTATGTAACTTTGATCTCCTTTGAACCATTCGTACAACGTGGAGATCGAGGAGCGTCGGTGCTTCTCTTCTAACGACACGTACCTACAACAACTATACACCAGCCAATCAGCTTCCCTCTTCGGCACAACACGCGATCATTTAAGGCGCTGACATGTTAAAAAAGTCTAACGGTGGATTAGGTACTGCCCTGCCAGTTCTGAGCTCCAGACGACTAGTGCTTCTAGGCCTAACATGTTTATTTGCCATCTAACTGGTCCATAAGGTCTCTCTTAAACATTAATGAGGGAAAACACAAATATATTTTGTTTTCCCGTCATTTGCCCCGCTGAATTTCATGTTTGTCCCGCTCAATTTATAGTTTGCCCCGCTCAATTTCATGTTTGCCCCGCTCAATTTCTCGTTGGCCCCGCTCAATTTCATGTTCGCCCCGCTCAATTTCATGTTTGCTCCGCTCAATTTGTAGTTTGCCCCGCTCAATTTCAAGTTTGCCCTGCTCAATTTCATATTTGCCCCACTGAATTTCGTGTTTAGCCCCACTCACTTTCTAGTTTACCCTACTCAATTTCATGTTTGCCCCGCTGAATTTCTAATTTGCCCCACTCAATTTCATGTTTGCCCCACTGAAATTCATGTTTGCCCCGCTTAATTTCATGTTTGCCGCGCTGAATTTCTCGTTGGCCTCGCTCAATTTCATGTTTGCCCTGCTCAATTTCATTTTTGCCCTGCTCAATTTCTAGTTTGACCGCGAAGTGATTGAAATTGACCACGAATTGAATGAAATGGATTTTCGATCATCGACCCGATAGAATCTTGGAAAATAACTAGGTTCGTTGGCTAAATTAGCTTCTCCTACCCCAAAATCATAAGTGGTATGTTAAGTAAATCATTCTAGTTTAGGAGATATGCTTGTTGAATAAACATACAAAAAATGAATTAAAAGAGAGAAATTTTTTTTAATATGCTTATATATACGTATTTATATAAATATGTATTAGAGAAAAATGTAGGCAGAATAAAGTTCTCCCTGTGAAAAAAAAAAAATTAAAATTTGTTTTTTAAAAAAAAGCGGACACATCTATGGCTACGGCTATAATTTGTAGCTATAGGTAAGACTGCAGGAATTTTGAGGCAAACTCGCTGGACAGTTAGGGACCTTTTTCGATATATCAAAAGACCTTCGATACATATCCAAAAAGCAGGGGCTACGGCTATAGCTACGGTTATAATCCGTAGTGATAGTTTCCTAGTTTTTTATTTTTTTTTAAATTTTTTTTGTTGTTGTAATCCCCACCACCTTTTGTGGGTCCCATCATGAGGTCTGTGTTATATCTAAACCGTCCATCTATTTGGCGAGCTCATATTAAGCTTGAGACGTAAAATAAGACAGATCTAACTATCAAGTGGTGGGACCTACAAAATTTTTAACTGTGAAAATCAGTTTTCCCGCTGCTTTTTGTGGTGTGGTCTAGTTGATCTTCTGATATGATTTTTTTTTTTTTTGGATAATGCTCCGAGATGATCTCAAAATATGGATGAACGTTGTGGATACAAATCTCGGTTGGAGGAGCATCAGCGGTCATCTTCGAAAGGAGGGGTATTTTGGTCCTCAAATTTGCTGTCCGTACGCGCAGGTGTAAGTTGCAAAACAAAGTTTGTATTGTTTCATAAAAACAGATGGATGAAAGGTGGGGTCCACAGTCCTAAATTTCTCTAATCTTATTCCAAATCCCATCCCACCTAATCCCTTCTAATCCCACCGCCCAAACACACCCTAAAGGTGGCATCTGCGGTGATCAATCGGTAATCCTAGCTATAGGATTTTCGTTTTTCTTTATAGAAACTTAAGGCGTGTTTGGGCGATGATGGGATTAGGTGGGATGGATTCAAAAACCAAATTATTACCCATGGCAGGCTTGTCCCCTGTTGCCATGGGATAAGATTGATTCTATGCTTTGTTAGTAATACAGTGGTACATTGCATTGAATATACCCACCATCATTTGAAATTAATGAGATAACACACGTGTATATTCTAACTGTTCATTTGTTTTGTAACCTCATTTTATGGCATGGGCCTAAAAATGCGGTAGATCCAAAACTTATGTGGCTCCAAAGAAGTTTTCAATGGTAAGTATTCAATCCCGTTGTTCTATGGTGGGGTCCACTTGAGCTTTAGATATTTACCTGATTTTATTTTGGCCCATGCTCTAAAAAATCTCGAAAAATGGGTGGACGGTGTGGAATAGGCCCCACATCATGGTGGGACCTACACAACTTGCTAACATTGAGTGAAATTGGCATGCGACCTAATGCAATTGAGAAATTTACGACTGTGGACCCCACCTTTTTATCCGTTGGATATTCTTGAAACAAACACAACTTCTTAAATACGCACTGGGACCTCGTAGGAGTCGGAATTTTAGGACGAAATTACCCCCCTTTTGACGGAAAACGGATTCGGTACTCCCCTTGTAACGGCTAATGGCGACGGTCGGGGTCCGTGGACCCCACCATGATGTATACTTTTCATCCATGCCGTCCATATATTTTTTTCCAGATCATTTTATGTTATGAGACCAAAAATGAGGTATATCTAAATCTCAAGTGTACCACATTACAGGAAACAATGTTGAGTGAGCGTCAACCATAGAAACTCAGGTGGAGCCCCACTATGATGTTGTGAGAAATCCTCCCCGTCTAAGTTCATTCATAGGGTCACAAAGACCTGGATGAAGAGGAAAACAAATTTCATAATGATCCAAAACTTCTGTAACCCTTGAAAGGGTTTCAATGGTAGACGTTCAATTCCCAATGCCTTTTACAGTGTGGTCCACTTGATAGATAGATCTGTCTTATTTTTCACCTCAAGCCTTAATTCGAGTTCGCCAAATAGATGGACGGTTTGGATATAACACATACGTCATAATGGGACCCACAAAAATCAGTGGGAATCACAACAGGGAAAAAAAAGGAAAAAAAAAAAAAAAAAAAAAAAAAACAAAGAAAAAAAAATGTAGCCAGCGAGTTGGGGTCGACCAGGATAGGACCCGGTTGACCGGGTCAGAGTTGGGTTCTATCGCTACAGATTATAACCGTAGCCATAGCTATAGTAGTGCTATGCACTTTTTTCTCTTTTTTATTTATTTTTATTTTTATTTTTATTTTTTACATGGAGAACATTTTTCCCTTTACATTTTTCTATAATAATAATTATGTAAATATGTATATATAAGTATATAAAAATATTTTTCTATCTTTAATTAATTTTCTTTGTCTATTTATTTAACAAGCATATCTCCTAAACTTGAATGATTTACTTAACTTACCATATATGATTTTGGGGTAGGAGAAGCTAATTTAGCCAACCAACCTATTTAATTTCCAAGATTCCATCGGGTCGATGGTCAAAAATCTATTTCATTCAGCTCGTGATCAATTTCAATCGACATCGATGGTTCGGGTTGGTGCTCAACCCTAACCCAACCCAAGGTTCCTATACTTAAACCTTGACCCAACCCAACCCAATCTTAGGTTGGGAATTCTTAACCCAAGCCCACCCAAGAGGGCTCGACGGGTTGATTAGGTTGGTCGGGTGTATATGTGCTATATTTTCGTTATTACATTAGTTTATTATATTTCAATATAGGACTTATTTTTGTATCTATGATTTTATTAATTTATATCGTGATTATTCATTATAAAGAACTTCATTTTTTTCTTTTAAAAAACCAAGCTAAAAAAATATAGGACTACTTCTTTAAAAAGTCATGTAGCACAACACGCAATCTATTTGGGAGAGAGAAATCCGGCATATCTTGTTAGCGTGAGTCTTTGGAAATGACGTGAACAAATGAGACCCAACATCACTACTGTACTTTCTACACAACAAATCCACACTCAATTAATTTATAAGTAACTAATATATTGATCGGGTTCGGGTTGGGTTTGGGTCGGGCAACCTCAGACCTCAACCCAAGCCCAACCTAAGTTTTATTGGGTGTTGGTGTTTGTATAGCCCAAGCTTGAGATCGAACCCGATATATCCTACCCGAGCCTAACCCAATATCGGGTCGGTCGGGTTGAACCCGCCCAACTTTCAACCTACATGAAATTGAGCGAGGCAAACATGAAAATGAGTCATTTTTCATTTTGCCCCGCCGATAGGGGTGTACACGGGTCGGGCCGAGTCGAACTGGTCTCAGCCCGTCCAGGCCCGTTCAACAGCCACACAAGGTTTGAACCCGACCGGGCCTGGTCACCGGGCCAACATCTCCAGTCCGAACCGGGCCGGCGCGAGTTCGGGCCAGTTGCGAACATTCGAATTCGGGCCAGTTTCGAACCTGAGTTCGGGCTAGTTTCGAACCTTACAACAAGTTCATGAGAAGGACTTTGGCAGGTAATTCGCGTCCCATTACCAAGGCCCTCGATCAACGGTTTAGATAGTTTTAACTATAGACTCCACAAAAAATAACTAGTCAGGACATTTACATACATTTGACAAAGCATAAAATAAAACATTTTATATAAATTAAATACAGTCATACACGGGTCCAGGCCGGGCCGGGCCGGGTCGGGTCGGGTCGGGGCGAGTCGGATTTCGGACCGAGTCGGGCCGAGCTGGGAGGTATCCAAACTCGGCCTGAACTCACTTTCGGGCCTAGAAAATTGGCCCGTCTTGCCCGAACTTAGTTCGGGTCGGGCGAGTCGGGCTTTTTCGTGCCGGGTCGAGCGAGCTAACCGGGCTAGCTGGTTTGTGTACACCCCTACCCGTCGATTTTCTAGTTTGCCCCGCCGTTTTTCATGCTTGCCCCGCCAATTTTCTAGTTTCCCCGCCGTTTTTCATGCTTGCCCCGCCGATTTTCTAGTTTGTTTGCCCCACCGTTTTTCTTGCTTACCCCCCCGCCGATTTTCTAGTTTGCCCCCCGATTTTTCTTGCTTGCCCCGCCGATTTTCTAGTTTGCCCCGCCGTTTTTCATGCTTGCCCGCCTCGTCAATTTTCCATTTGCCCCGCCGTTTTTCATGCTTGCCCCGGCGATTTTCTAGTTTGCCCCGCTGTTTTTCTTGTTTGCCCCGTCGATTTTTTAGTTTGCCCCGCCGTTTTTCATGCTTGCCCCGCCGATTTTCTAGTTTGCCCCGCCGTTTTTCTTGCTTGCCCCGCCGATTTTCTAGTTTGTCTCGCCGTTTTTCATGCTTGCCCCGCCGATTTTCTAGTTTGCCCCGCTGTTTTTGCCCCGCCGTTTTCTAGTTTGCCTCGCCGATTTTCTAGGCTACGGATATGGCTACGGTTATAATCCGTAGCTATAGATTCTTTTTTTCTTTTTTATTTATTTATTACTTTTTTTTTTTTTTTTTTGCTGTTGTAATCCCACTGCCTTTTGTGGATCCCATTATGAGGTCTGTGTTATATCCAAACCATCCATCGATTTGGCGAGCTCATATTAAGCTTGAGACGTAGACAGATCTAACTATCAAGTGGTGGGCCCTACAAAATTTTTAACGGTGAAAATCAGTTTTCCTGCTGCTCTTTGTGATGTGGTCCATTTGATCTGGATATGATTTTTTTTTTTTTTGGATAATGCTCCGAAATGATCTCTAAATATGGATGAACGTTGTGGATATAATAAATACATAGTTGTGGGGCCATGTAACTTTGATCTCTTTTGAGCCGTTCGTACAACTCTTGCTGGAGGAGCGTCAGCGCTCGTCTTCGAAAGGGAGGGGTATTTTCGTCCTCAAATTCATTGTCCGTACGCGCAGTTAAGTTACAAACCAAGGTTTGTCTTCTTTCATAAAAAACAGCTGGATAAAAGGTGGGGTCCACAGTCCTAAATTTCTCTTCCTGTGATGTGGTACACTTGAGATTTGGATATACCTTATTTTTAGTCTCATACTATAAAATGATCTGGAAAAATATATGGACGGCATAGATGAAAAGCCTACATCATGGTGGGGCCCACGGACCACTGACTGTCCGCCATTAGCGTGGTTTTTTTAAAGAAAAAAATGAAGTTCTTTATAATGAATAATCACGTATATAATTAATAAAATCATAATACAAAAAATAAGTCCTATATTGAAATATAATAACTAATATAATAACGAAAATATTAGTACATATACACCCGACCAACCCAATCAACTCGTCGAGCCCTCTTGGTTGGGCTTGGGTTGAGAATTCCGAACCCAAGATTGGGTTGGGTTGGGTCAAGGTTTAAGTATAGGAACCTTGGTTGGGTTAGGGTTGAGCACCAACCCGAACCATCGATGTTGATTGAAATTGATCACGAGCTGAATGAAATAGATTTTTGACCATCGACCCGATGGAATCTTAGAAAATAAATAGGTTGGTTGGCTAAATTAGCTTCTCCTACCCCAAAATCATATATGGTAAGTTAAGTAAATCATTCTAGTTTAGGAGATATGCTTGTTAAATAAATAGACAAAGAAATGAATTAAAAGATAGAAAAATATTTTTATATACTTATATATACATATTTACATAATTATGTATTATAGAAAAATGTAAAGGGGAAAATGTTCTCCATGTAAAAAATAAAATAAAAAAGAGAAAAAAAGTGCATAGCACTACAGCTATGGACTACGGTTATAATCCGTAGCGATAGACCCAGCTCTGACCCGGTCGACCGGGTCCCACCCGGTCGACCCCAACTTACTGGCCGTAGTTTTTTTCTCTGACCCGGTTGACCGGGTCCCAACCCGTCGACCCCAACTCGCTGGCATTTTTTTTTTTTTTCTTCTTTTTCTTTTCCTTTAATCCCCACCAATTTTTGTGGGTCCCATTATGAGGTATGTGTATATCCAAACCATCCATCTATTTGGCGAACTTGTATTAGGCTTGATGTGAAAAATAAGATAGATCTAGCTATCAAGTGGACCACACTGTAAAAGGCAGTGGGAAATTGAACGTCTACCATGAAACCCTTTCAGGGGTTATAGAAGTTTGGGTCTTATGAAATTTGTTTTTCCTCTTCATCCAGGTCTTTGTAACCCTGTGAATGAACTTAGACGGAGAAGATTTCTCACAAACATCACAGTGGGCCCCACCTGCGTTCCCCACGCCGGACCGCCGTCAGCGCTCGTCTCTTGCATGTCAGCCAGAGGAAGGCGGGGGTATTTTCGTCCAAATTCGGTGTCCGTACGAGGAGGTCCAACCGCGTATGGTAAGTTTGTATTGTTTTGTAAAAACCACTGGATAAAAGGTGGGGTCCACAGTCGTAAATTTCCCCAATGCAATTCCATCTAATCTAATTCCAAGCTTTTCCGTTCTTCCCAAACATTGAGTGGGATTGGCCCACGACCAGATGAATCCCATCCCACCTGATCCCTTCTAATCCCACCGCCCAAACAGCCCCTTAATGATATCTAGATACGTGTTTGGAAAAACCCTAACGCTGGACGATCCATCATGGTCTAGAAAGACACATTTTGAAGCCCTGGACATTGGTGGGCACGTCGAGTAAGCGGCCACATCGATATTGGATATGGACTTATCTTCATAACTTCTGCATCCATTTTCCCTCATCTGCCTGCAGCCCAGCTGATGAATGAACTAGCTTGATACTGTCGATCTATGCAAGAGTCGCATCCAAAGAATGGCCTACATCTTGCACGCGTGTGACATGCTGTGCGTAGGCTGCAAAGACACCCCAACATCTCAAACAAGCAAATCCCGTTAGCAAGGAACGGTCGGGTCTCCATCGTACAGTGTCAAACTGGATTAATCATAACCGTTTAATTAATGGGCCACCATTTCAATTGATTAAATGATCCTAACCCTCAATCCCATTGGCCAACAAAGTAACCAACAATTCAAATTCATTGGACAGGAATCCTCTGATCCCGATATTAGGATACCTGGATTGGTTTCAATTCAGGGTGGTGGCCCACCCAGATGAGGACCACCTCATGACCTTCACACAAATGGAACGCCCCAGACCATCTACAGTGATCAGGATCGTTCATCTTGTAGGCTCTGATGTAAGGACACGACCCAAAAAAAAAAAATTGCAACAGTTGATCAATGCTAACCACCCGTTCAGTGCCTATCAAATGATAGTTAGAACATAAATGGACAGCGGCTCAAATTCAACAGGCCCACTTCACTAATCACAAATTCGCAATGCCAGGACCATTTGATTTCTGACACAGGACCATGGTACACTGAAAATGGGTAGATGAACCATTTTTACCAACAAAGGGCTGCACATGCCTGCCATTCAATCTAAGCCTTCCATTCAATGATGGGCCATAGAGATTATTTTCTTCATGGCATTGTCCATCCTCAATGGGGCAAAACAGACCAACGGTCTGGATCTCCTGTGTCCCACTTGTACAAACTGAAACAGGAATACAATGTGCACATTCTCTGGTAGTTCTTTTTACAATCTACCAATAATCATTTGAACAATGAAATTCTTAGCTGTGGCCCATCTAACAAGCACCCAACAATTGAAGGTCCAGATCCATCATCAACATGCATGCAATGGCCCCACATGCAGGAGTCATCATCAGAGGGAAGATAATTTCAAGAAGCAATTTGCAGTGCATACATGCAATCAGAACCACTCATCAGAGATGAGTCCCACCACGACAAGCACCGGGTCCAATAATCAAGCCAGTCCACTCATCAGAAGGGCCATAAGTGTATGAGGAAGATAAACTGCCAGGTAATTGCTTTCCCAACCGTCCATTTCTTCTCATGATTTTTTAGGCTTGGCAATGTTCACTGCAGGACCTAATTGATGAATGGCTTGGATCTGGCGCATGCAAATGAATTGCCACTTCAATTGCTGGGATGGTCTAATAAAAGAACTCAGACATATCAGATTTGATACAGAACATAGTTCACACAATTCATGTTCTATTCACACAGAAATACAATTGACCGAATAGAGATTTCCAAACGCTGTGAGAGATGTACAAAGCAAATCAAAGAAGATATCTACTAATATTTGCACAATTCCATATTCAGAATCCATCCAAAGAGCTAAAAACTGAATTCAGATAATCCACAGAATAAAGCAGGATGAGAGGGTCCGACATAGAAGAAACAGCAGTGGCAGTATTCGTCATGTTCTTTTTTTCTTCCCTGTTTTGGTTTTCAAGAGCAACACCCTCCTGCTTGAGAAACTGTGCCGTCTCTCCCTCCTGAGGGCCTGGGATGCCTCCATATCCGACTTTGATTCCATAAGACTGGAAGGAGAAAACAAACAGTATGAAACAGCTTTTATTGGAGAAGGTAGACTTAAAACATTGCCTCAGAAACACAAGGAGCATTGATTTTTATTTTTTAAAGCAAGAATATTGGAATTTATAAAAGAGGTGGTTTTTGTTGGTTACAGCAACTGTAAAGGTGGGTCCCACTTTTGGGTCATCAGTGGGTACATTATGGATGTGCAACAATGTCAACCAGCCAATCGGTGACATGAAAGTTGGATGATTTAGACAATGCTTGGCGGGAAAGTTACACCAGACATGTCAGGAGGGTTTTTGGATGGGGAAATTTTGGGGTGTGGCCCGCTTGATTAACAGTTTGCTCATAGAAAGTTGGGATCATATGTACAGTTGCTGGCCAAACAAAATGACTACAAAAGCGTACTCGAATGGAGGGTCAAACAGGCAAGCAGTTTTATAGAGGGTGGCTAGACTTGCTACGTTAGTTTTACATCCATTAGAAAATGGCAGTGACTCATACTAACATGTGGCACTAACGTGCAGCTATCCAGACCATCCAAATAGTGAGTCCCATGATCACACTGATCAATCAATCCTAACCATCCAATTAATGGCTACCAAAAGGATGGTTAGAAGTAAAAGAGTGGGCCGAATTTTCAAGGGAAACAATCAGATGGTTAATATTATCTTCCCAGAGTATTCATCTATGCTCAATCAACAGTTGGACCAGCAATTTGGACAGTCTGGACTGCCGTTCAACCATAACATTGGTATGTTAGAAGAGTTCCCATCATTTTTTAAATGGTGCACAAGAAACATTGGAGTTCTGGCAAGTCGCCCCCATGTGGCACTCAGTTAGCGAGAAGCTACCCACCCAGTATGCCTCCGGAAGCGATGCTTTTTTCAGATGTGCATTGTGTTTTAGCTCTTTATGGAGAAGAGTGCTTAAAGAATCATGATACTGTTAAATGCTAATTGAAGTACTATGTACTACCAAATACAAGGGATTGAGATGGTATTCAATGAATGGCAAGTGGGAATTATCCAATTCACAAGAAAAGGATATCCACAGCATAGTTAGGTTTCCAGTTTGCATGAGTCGGCCACACGGTTCAGTGATCCAGACCAATGGTCTGTTGGGCCTTCCATGAACTCAATAGCTTCACCAAAGCAGCTTTCAATGGTGGACGTTTGAGGCCACTGTTTCCTGTGGTACGGGCCACTTGAGATTCCGATCTGCCTCCTTTTTGGGCCCACACATTAAAATGTTTAGGTAAAATGGCCCACAACTTTAAATCAGCTCTTTCAGACTAGTTTAGGCGGAAATACCCATGAAATTTCAAACAGGGTTAAAGGTAATAATGAGCTTTTCACAAGGTATTTACGTAAGAAATGAAAAATCAAACAGCCCCTTAATGAAATTAAGGCCCATTTGGATGCAACTGCCGCAAATGGGTGTTTTCCACAGAAAGGGTTTATCACCTACTATGTTGATTGACTTACAGACTCACCAAAAACCAATATGATTGGCTTTCGGTGAGTGGGCTTTTCAGCGCTTATTTTGTCAAGTGGGGGGTCAGATGGGTTTGCAGAAGTGCATTCAAACACAAAATATGAATGTGCTTGGACACAAAATGGTGTTTAGGGTCAACTGCCACTTTTGAGGATGTGACGAAATGGGCCCTTATGACACCGTAATCAAGTCCTCTGAAACAAAAAAACAAAGGGAGAGAAAAAAATTTTGTAGGCTCACCTCATTGGATACATCAAAGACCCCTTCCTGAATTTTCTTGTAGATTGTCGCAGCAGTGCTTATGAATGCCTGGAAATAGTGCAACACTTTCAGAGAGGAAGGAGATAAGATACAAAAATTTGAAATAGCATGATTAAAGAAAACATGGTTCGTGCTTTTTCAGTGTGGAAGTCTTCAGGGTTTATCACCTCCTCAACGTTCTGAGCAGTTTTTGCAGAGGCTTCCATGAATATCAACCCATGCTCCTTGGCAAACTGCTCACCCTCCTCTGTGCTGACAGCTCTTCTGTGGGCAAGATCGCACTTGTTCCCAATCAGCATAATCGTCATGTTAGCATTTGCATGCTGTCTTGCATCTTCAAGCCAGCTCGCAAGGTGGTTGAAAGTTTCCCTCCTGAAAGTAAACATAACAATAATTTAGTACTTCAAAAATCATAAAATAAAAATTTCCACAGTTGATTTCTGAACAGGGAGCAACAAGCTCTACCATGCTCGAGCACACATCTACAAGCCACCATGTGGGACATCTAACCATCCATCAAGAGGACCTCACTGTGTCAATGACTTAGCCCCAAGACCAGAGAGGTCAATTCAGCAGGCAGTATATCATATGAAACAATGGACATCAGATTAAAAATTCCAGTGATGCACTGCATGATTTTTGGGACAGGTCATTTACTCAACAGCCTAAGCAGCCAGGATGTCCCACATGTGTCAGATTGGCCTGTGGGGGTGTTGTGTCGAGCTGGGCATTAGCAAAGCTCTATGTGAACATGAAGTTCCTTGTTCACACGTGCCAACTTGGGACCATACCTTGTTATATCATAGACAAGCAGTGCCCCAGCAGCTCCTCTGTAGTAGGATCTTGTAATTGACCGGAAGGACTCCTGGCCTGCCTGTAACATAATAGATTCTTGAGCATCATATGCATCTAATAGCAGTTGGTAAATGATAAATAGTTTCCTACCTATCAAAGATTTAAAATAAAATAAAATTGAGGGAATGATATTTTTTTTTCCTGTTTGAACATGAAAAATAATTATTTAAATTTCATAATCATTAAATTATCTACAAAAGAAAAAAGCAAGTCATGACAATTTTCATCAACTTCTCTTAAGCTAAGCTGCAATGGACATGCAATTTATGAACACCAGCATCCAAGATTATAACCAAAACAAACCCCAAATGGCTGAAAACTTATGTTTATTTCGACCATCTGATTCATAGGATTAAGAACCATCTTTCCAACATTATACTCGTTAGGCCACTAGCATAAGCTAATATGCCCATCAGGGCTTGAAGATTTCCCTTTTTTCAAATATTAAAGATTTTCCTTTTTTGATAAATGGCATCTTTTATGTAAGGCCTTTTGACGACTTGTATGTTGGATTTTTTTATTTTTATTTTATTTCCAGCCTACCATCTAAATCAGAGGCATCTCTAAGACTTGGTCTTGTGGGAGACAGTGTCCCACTTCCACTCATGTATGCTTCCTCATGATCACCGTTCAGGAAAGCATTTTCATGCTTACCAGGTGCAATGGCCATATATGCAATAGAAAGAGTGCACCCTGAGGGTAGTCCTCATTAACTACACTAGGGGGTATGGGCCATCGAGGAGAGGGGAAAAAAGAGAGAGACATGGAGGCAAAGGGTTTGGCTAACCACAAGTGCATGCTACAAGCACATAAAGAATGCGATAAGGGCGCCATAATGGTTTCAAAGGTGGGTGAGCCATGCTCACTTTCTCCAGTGTTGTGGCCCACTCAAGTTTTAGATTTGCCTTGTTTTTGGGCTGGTGTCCTAGCATAATTCGGCTCAACAAATGTACGTAGTAGATGTCACACAGTCATCATGGTAAGACCCATAGAGCCTTTCTTGCATGGGCTACCAAATACTACATCATCCATACGGACTACACATAGATAAGAGGGTGGAAGTGGACACAGATTGGGTACTACCCTTGCCCGTCCCTACCTAGGAACAGACAGGGGCTCTAAGGGGTCAACATGATGTATGGGTTTTATCCACACTGCCCATCCATTTTGCCATATCATTTTAGAGTACAAGCCTAAAAATGGGGCAGATCCAAGTCTCAAGTGGACCACACCATAGAAGCAACAGTGGCAAGGACACCCATTGTTGAAACCTTCCTAGGTCCCATGGTGATTGTTAATTGCCCGTCTCTACCTAGGAATGGACAGGGGCTCTAAGGGGTCAGCATGATGTATGGGTTTTATCCACATTGCCCATCCATTTTGCCATATCATTTTAGAGTACAAGCCAAAAAATGGGGCAGATCCAAGTCTCAAGTGGACCACACCATAGAAGCAACAGTGGCAAGGACCCCCATCGTTGAAACCTTCCTAGGTCCCATGGTGATGGTTAATTGCCATCCACCCGGTTCATAAGGTCACATAGACCTGGACGAAGAGAAAACACAAATATCAGCTTGATCCAAAACTTCTGTGGCCCCCAAAAGTTTTCAACGGCTCCACTTGAGCCTTGGATCTGCCTCATTTATGGGCTTGTATCATAAAATGATATGGCAAAATGGATGGACAGTGAGGATAAAACCCATACATCACAGTGGCCCCTCAATGCCCCTGTCTGTTCCTAGCTAGGGACGGGTGGGGGTCGTACCCAATCTACGTCCGGTGGGAGCGCCTACTGCATAAAAGAATTAAAATGAAAAAAAATGCATTCAGTTGAAGGGCTAGACACATACCATTTTTCTTTCAAAATAAAAGGTTTACGCCCCTCCCTTTGTCTAATTGATAGGGGTAAATTTGTCTAAATGTTGTGGGATCTCAGGCTAAAAAACTCCTTATCGAATGGGTGGCTAATGTGTCTAACCTCAAGGGTTGTAATCTTTTGTTTTTAGGCCTGTAATCCAGGTTCCGCTATCTCAGCAGCCCTCCTTTGTTTGTCTTTTCTCTTTTAATAAATCGTTACTTTTGAAAAAAAAAAAAAAAAAAAATTGTCTAAATGCTATTCACGTCATACATTCCTAGCTAGAGATGAGGTAAAGGTCTTTGGAGAGGGAACTTTGTTATCTTGTACGGAGATTAGGAGACGTCTTCTTTCAATGTTGCAACAGATCAGCCCATCAAAATCCATACAATGTAGATCCTAGTGCCAACTAACATCGCATTCTAGATACAATCAAGGTCCTTGACGGTGGAATGATGATGTACAAAAAGTGATTAATGAGAAATGTGCATGTTATAAAGCCTACCAAGGGACTAGAAACAATGAAAATCTTGATCAATATAAAAATGCCAAAAAGATTGCTAAGCCAGTAGAAAATGAGGCTAAACTTAAGGCTTACGATGATATTGATAATAGATTGGGGACAACATACGGTGAGAAAGATGTCTTCAAACTTGCAAAAAATGAAAAAGAGGCAGACTAGGGACCTGGATCATGTTGGATGAGTTAAGAGCGCTGACTAGAGGGGGCCAGTAGAAGACTACGAGATCAATGAAAGGTGGGGTAGTTATTTTCAAACTTGTTAAATAACAATCACTCTAAGAGCATAAAGATTAAAGGAACCATAAATTCAAATGAGTCCAAGTCCATAGATACTTTTATAGGATTAGGATAGTTGAAGTGAAAGAAGCTTTGATAAAGGTAAACACAAGAAAAGCCCTAAGACCAAATGGTATACCCATAGAGGGTTGGAAGTGTATGGGAGATACTACGTTATTTTAGTTGACAAAGTTGTTTAATAAGATTGTAAGATCGAAGAAAATTCCAAACGAATGGAGAAGAAGTATCGTGGTACCTATCAAAAACCGAGGCATGGAATAAATGTATCAGAAAATCAGGTTGGTTACATGCCAGGGAAATATACTCCTAAAGATACTTTTATAACTAGACAGTTGATGGAGAAATATAGGGAGAGAAGATCTCCATATGGTTTTTATTGACTTAAAGAAAGCTTATGGGTAGTGTCCCTAGAGCGTTAATCTAGTGGAAGTTAGGAGAAAAAGTAGTTTCAAGAGGATATATTGACATGATTAAGGATATGTATGAAGGAATAGTAATAAATGCAAGGACCACTAGTCGAGAGAAAAGTGAGTTCCCAACTACCGTAGGTTTGCATCGGGAGTCGGCATTGAGCCCATACCTTTTCTCATTAGTTATGGATGAGTTGACGAGATATTTGTAGGAAGAGATCCCATGATGTACATAGTTTTGATCAAGGTATTCCATATAACCGTAATAACCACTGCCGTTACCATTATAATACAAGCTGTAACAGTTGTTATGGGGTTTTCTTTTTCTTTTTTGGGAAAAAACTTATTTTTGTCTCATAAGGAACCATTACAAGCCACTATTGTTGTTACAGGACTGTTGTGGATCAATTTTCCATAACGGCCATTATGACACCGTAACACATGATAGTTACCATTGTTACCAGTAAATAACTACTTTGGAATACCTTGGTTTTGATTGATAAGACAAGGGCGGGCATAAACATAAAGTTAGATGACTCAAGACAACTAACCACTTGCTCTAAAAGCTTGAACTAATAGAGCATGGCGAATCAATCCTTTTATCGCATATCCTAGGTTCGACCCTTGGCCGAACCCCCCTCGTGGGCCTCACTTCACATCAATCCTGCCTCACATGGGCCGCCCACCCCGAGTGTGCCCCCGCTTCACACAGGTCACCTCACTCGAACCCAGTGTGAAAATGCCCCTGCATTAATCACCCATGGGGAGGAGTCTCAGACACAAGACCTCCCGCTCTGATACCACTTTTGACATAGGATAACTAACAACTTGCTCTTTAAAAGCTTGAACTAATAGAGCATGGCGAATCAATCTTTTTATCTCATAGCCCAAATCAGGCCCTTGGTCAAACCCCCCTCGTGGACCACACTTCACATGGGTCCCGCCTCACACAAGCCACCCACCTCACACGGGCCGCCCGCCCCGAGTGTGTCCCCGCTTCACACAGGCCACCCACTCAAGCCCGGTGTGAAAATGCCCCTGCATTTCTAGATTTAGGGCTCGTTTGGCATCTCTACTCTAATCTAATAAAAGATTTTCAAATAAGAGCTACTCTAATAAGCTCTTTTTTTTCTAGCTCTTATTTTAAATAAGCTCGTTTGGTAAAATCAAAATTTCAAAAAAAAAAAAAAGCTCGTATATGAAATAAGCATATTTGGTAAAACATTCAAATAAGAGTTTTTTGAGAGGTAGTTGATGTCACTTTTAAAGATTACAACAACTCCGTTATATCAATGTCCAGTACCCACCATGTGGAATCCACTTTTGATGTGTCCATCGTGTGGGCCTTACCTTTGAAGTGCGTTGTCCATCATGTGGGGCCCACTTTTGATGTCCAACCTCCATCGTGCGGGCCACACCTTCTATGTGAATCATCCATCATGTTGGGCTACTTTGGACATGGGCCGTCCATCATGCGAGACATTGGATGTGGACTGTCAATCACAAGAGGCCACACTTTGATGTAGGTCATTCATCATGTGTGGCCCACTCCGTCCATTATGTGGGCCACCTTGATGTGAACCATTCATTATGCAGGGCCCCCCTTCAATACGGATCTTTCATCATGTGGGCCCACCTTTGATGTCTACCGTCCATCAAGTGGGCCCACCTTTAATGTCCACCATCCCTTATGTGGGACCCACCTTTGATATGGACCACCTGGGACCTACTTAAAGTGGATAGTCCATCATGCTAGGCCACACTTTGATGTGGGTCATCCATTATGTGGGGCCCACCTTTGATGTGAACTATGCTTTACGTGGGCCCACCTTGATGTGGACCATTTATCATGTGGGGGGCACCTTCAATATTGGTTGTTCAACATGCGGGCCCACCTTCGATGTCTGCCATCCATCATGTGGGGCCCAACCTTCAATATGGGCCGTTCATCATGTGGAGCCACATTTTGATGTGGGCCATCCATCATGTGGGTCCCACCTTCGATGTGGGTCGTCCATCATGTGGGGCCCACCTTTGATGTGACCATGCATTATGTGAGCCCAACTCGATGTGGACCATTCATCATGTGGAGCCTACCTTCAATATGGGTTGCTTGAGAGATTGTAAAGAGAAGAGAGGAGGGTAAGTTGGGAATTACTTAAAAAGTTTAAGGGCAAACTTGTCTAAAAATTAACCAAAAATGTCTACCCGCATAAGCCAAATAAGCTCTAAAAGAAAAAGTGACCTCCCTACTACTTATTTTTTAAGAGATTTTTGGCTCTAAAAGAATAAGCTCTAAAATTAGAACTTTACCAAACATTCTATTTCGAAAATAAGAGCCTATTTTTATAGAATAAGCAAATAAGCTCTTATTAGTGGAGATAACAAACGGCACGGCCCCTTATGGAAATGTGCTTTAGAATCTAAAGGATCTAAAACTAGTTGGGCTGTTAACGTAGATAAACTTAAGGATTATAATTTGCAGTTCCTAGTTTCTTAGTAGCCTGTGTAGCCCCCTTGGCGGCGCAGTCTACCTTTCTTGTATCCTCTTTCCTTATATATCATGTGACTTTTCAAAAAAAAAAGAGAGAGTATATGAAGTGTAATTTTAGTAATAATAGGAGCGGGAACGAGGATTTAGTAAAGATTGTTGACCAAGAAGTTTCCCAAATGGCCACTTTCGATATCTTGAGTTGATAATTCATGATAGTGGAAGATTGAGGATGATGTTGCCCATATAATTTAAGCGTGGTGGAAGAAATGGAGATGTGCCTTTGGAGTTTTATGTGATCACCGTGTACCACTCAAATTAAAAAGGAAATCTTATGGCATGGCTATAAGAGCACCCATGCTTTATGGGATAGAATGCTGGGTAGTTAAGGAACAAAATGTCCATAGGATGTGTAGCTGAAATAAGGACGTCGAGATAGATGAGTGGCAAGACAAGGAAGGATAGAATTAGATATGCCTACATTCAGTGGAATTTAGGAGTAGCACCAATAGGTAGCAAGATGAGGGAAAGTAGACTTTAATACTTTGTCATGTGCAATGGAGAACAAGAAGGTTAGAAGGGGTGTGTTGGTACAAGTTGAGGGCTCTAAAAGGGCAAGGGGAAGGCCCAAAAGGATGTGGGTGGAAGTGGTAAGAAAAGACTTGATGACCTATGGTCTAACGGAAGTTATGCCCTTTATAGAGAGGAATGGCAAAAAAGGATTCATAGACACAATTCTAATTAGTTGGGATAAAGCTTAGATGATGATGATGATGACAGCTTTGATCAGTGTTAGAATGATAAAGGGGGAGGTCAGGTGTCTGGGGAATTCATTTCTGCAATGCAATCTTGGAGTTTTTGGCTCAGAGAAGGAACTGGCAGGGAAGGAAAGAATTGCTGGAATCAATGGCGGAAGGGGAAGGACCAAGAGAGGACTAGAGTGACTCCACGCGGAAGAAGAAAGAGCAGGCAAGAATGTGTGACGCTGTGATTAGCTTGTAGAGGATAGGTGAAGGGGAGAAGGCTGATCAGGGGACACGTGTCCTAACTGACAACAATGGCAGAGGAGAGGTTGTGAACGTTGAAAGGCATTTTAAGTGGCAGGATGCATGTGATGAGACTCTGAATCTCGGCTTGATATGTGGAGGCGAGGTATCGTTTATCATTAATGATGGGGAGTCAGGTGACGGGTGGCAACAGCCAGCTGAAGAAGTCAAGAAGACCAATGCAATGCCAACACACCTTCTGGATGCATTCAATGAAGTTAGAGGTTTGTTCACATGTTTGGCTGAAGCAACACGAGTCGAGGAATTAAGTATAGTAATACGTGTGGCCAATAACTTAAAAGGAGAAACGTGCTAGAGCAGTTTTGTTATTTCTTCGAAAGTTTCTCCCCCTCTTGAACTCGAGGACCAAAAGGTTGAAGCAGCGGTGCCTCTGCCTTCTTCAGAAAGAGAATATCCCAAGAGTCGGGAGGAGCTGCAGGTCATACACTTCTCAGAAACTAGGGAAAGGGAGTTGGTGGTCAACGGGGCTGAAGTTTTTTCAATTGTACCAGGAGGGCAGACTCAGGAATGTACTGACAATTATGACGAAGCAAGAAACAGGATGATCTAATGATGATTTAATATTCAGAAAATGGTGTGATCACAATTTGCGACAGGTCAGTTTCTAGCAATTGTGTTCTTATCGCTAAAAGGAATGTGGGACATATTAATGATTAGGGGAATGAATGGATTAAGGAGGCCATGGGGCATGTGGGGCAATTGGTAGGAGTCTCAATTGGAGACAGAGAAGAGGACTATATTGTAGTATTCCAATTCATGGAGGAGAAGGGCTGACAAAAAAATTCAGGAGAAGCAAAACTTGCAAATTCAGAAATCTGTCAAAGGCAGGAGGGAACTGGAAAGTTAGTTTCCTCTATCATCTATGATGGGAGGGCCTCTCACAGTGGTGAAGGGGTAAAAGGGGCAAGAAGGGTGTCCAATGAAGATGATTAGCTGGAATGATCAGGAGCTGGTGTGCTAGCAAAACCGACTCCAGATTAGGGACTTATGCAAGCGCTAGAAAGCGAGTAGGTGGTTCTTCAAGAAACTAAACTACAAACGACAAATCATGGTAGTGGATTCTTATGTATTTAGGGTGGGGGGCGGGTGGGTCGTGGGTGAGGGTAGACATGGTGGGATTGGCAGGAGGTATTATGGTAATCTGGGATATCAAGGTACGGATTAAGGAGGACATGTTGTGGGGAGTTCACCTTATTGCTACTGTTGAAAGAGTTGGGGTCTGGTTCTCATTGGGTATTTATGGGGTTCTACAAAACCAAATTTCCGGGTCGTTGCTCACAGCTTTAGGAAGAGCTGGATAAAATGCAAAACAGATGGTGCTTGCCATGATGGTTACGTGGAGACTTCAGAGTGGTCAGATTCTTGTGGGAGAAGTCAAGTGGAGGCCGGATAAATTGAAGTGTGAAGGAGTTTTCTAATTGGATTCAGAGGAATGAGATGATGGATCTACCAATGGGGGATGTGAAATACATGTGACCGATAGGCAATCAAAGGTGGTCAAATCTAAGCTGGATCAGTTTTTGGTCTCTATCGATTGGGTGAAGTATCCACTTATGCACCAAAAAGGACTGCCATGACCTATATCCAATCACTGTCCGATTTGAATTAAATGGGTTAAGGTGAAAGGATTTCGGGAATTGGTGAAGGAATGGTGGTTGTTATTCTTGGTAAAAGGTTGTGTGGGTTTCTCCTTATTCTAGAAAATGAAGCTTCTAAAAGGGAATATAAATGTGTAGAAGAAAGAGGTTCTCAGTAACCGGGAAGCAGAAAAGATTACTTCTTGCAAGATATTCCATCACTTGACATAAAGGAAGAAGGGGTTGTTTAATCAGAAGAAGAGATTGCTTGGCAAGAAATCTATTCAACAAGGTATAATGCACGTCTGAGATAAGGAAATCAAATGGAAATAACAATCAAGGGCTGGCAATGTGGCTAAAGGGGACAAAATTACAAAATTCTTTCATGCAATGGCTAGTGCACGGGCTAGAGCGAACAAATCAAAAGTATCTTGATGGATGGGGAAGGAGTAGAGGAGAAATATATACGTGTGTGTGTGTGTGCCACCATTGTCAAGTTCTATAAAGACCTTTCGGGGGAAAGGTGGAACAAACCGTAACTAGACAACTGGCAGCTAGATTCTATATCAAAGGAAAAGACGGACTTGTTGGAAAGACCATTCTCAGAGTGGAGAATTAAGGTGGCGGTGGCAGAATTATGTAGCAATAAGGCCCCTGGCCTAGATGGATTTCCTATTACTTTTTCTAGAAGTTTTGAGAGCTAGTTAAAAGACATCTGGTGGATTTTATTAAGGAGTTTCTTGAGAAAGGTCATTTGGGGAAGGCACTAGCTAACATTATATGAAGAACACAAGGGGCTTTCATGACGAGGCAAATTCTGGATAGTGAATTAATTGCTCATGAATGCATTGATTCCTGAAATAGGATAGGGAAGAAAATTGTGATATGTAAGCTATGAACTCTGCTCTCCTAGGAAAATGGTTACGGAGATTTAGATAAGAAGAGGGGTATTTATGGAAGGAGGTTATAGTGAGGAAGTATGATGTGCAAGAAGGGGGATGGCGGATAAAGGATTTGTCTCTATATAAGGCCTCATCAATATGGAAGTCAGTGACTACTTTGAGTAGGAAGTTCTTTGAGGGGGTGGGTTTCTCTTTGGAGATGGTAAGAGGACCTGATTTTGGGAGGATATTTGGTTGGGCGAGTACAGCATTACAGGAAGTTTTTCCAAAGCTAGCTAGAATCTCCTGGGAGGTGAATTTCACGGTTGCTCGATGTCTTTCCATCATAGGTGACCAGGTGATTTGGGATCCCCTTTTGTCTCAGGAATCTAAAAGACGAAAGGTGGAAGAATATGTTAAGCTATTACAGATGTTGAATAAGGTGAGTCCATCAGTGGTGTGGTCCAAAGGGAAGTCTGGCTGTTTCTCAATCAAGTCTCTATATAGAGTATTTATTGGGTGTTCAGAGGGATCTTGGGTGCATCATACAACTTATGTGTCATGGTACAACGCCCTTACCAAGATTGCAGTGTTGGCCTAGTTAGTAGGAAGGAATAGGGTGCTCATGGTGGACAATCTATGTAGGAGGATTATGATGCTTCCGAATGTCCATGTGATGTACATGAAAAGCGAACAGTCAGTAGATCATCTTTTCTTCCATTGCCCTTTCGCAAAGGAAGTTTGGGAAAGTGTTTTTTTTTTTTTTTTTTTTTGTCATTTGGGATATCATGGATAATGCCAAGTTAAATTAGAGGATGATTTGGAGACTCATTGTCGGCCGGCATTTGGTGCGTTTGGAGGGAGAGAAACAACCGTTGTTTCAGGAATCTTAGTGGGCAGGTGTTGGCAGTTTCAATAGGGATAAAATCATATGTAATGGGGTGGGCATTAGCTTCAAAGGCTCTAATCGATAGTTTTTCTTTTCCCCGTCTTTGGTCTAATTTATAATTCTTTAAGCTTCAGACTCTCTCATCAATAAAATCGTCATCTCTCAAAATAAAAACAAAAACACAGCCAATGCATTCAAAAGCCAAATCAATCCTACAATGTAGGGTGCATTTATTTAAAAAATGTATTTATCATTATTATTTATAATTAAAAATAAATAAAATTATTTTTGAAAATAAATGAGTGAGGTCGATGTTAAGATCAACATACAGTAATAAATATATAAATATATGGCATAAATAACATCTGGTCAATGTAATTTTTTCAAAAAAAAAAAAAAAAATTCTTTCTTTATTTTTTGTTATTTATTATTATTTTTTTGAAAATTCCAAAAAGTACCGTCAATCTATAAATCAGCCTTCAAGCACTCGCACATAATTTTTTCACACTCTAATTACAAGTTAAATGGGTGCAATTGAGAAAATTTTGAAATTGGAGGTCAAAATCCATGATTAAGTATGCAAAACATGCAAAATTGTGTATTACTAACTTCATTCCACAGATTCCAAGCAATTTAAACAAGAGAAAACCATTTAAATTAGCAAAAACTCACTGATTGGGTTTTCAATACCACACGCTCCGTGATCTCATTTTTGCACCCAAATCCTATTTTCTCTCTAAACAAATGAAAATGATTGGTCAAGATCCCCTTAGCAACATAATCTCAGCAAAAAAAAAAAAAAACATGGAGAAAATTAGTCTTTTGTGGAATTTTGGTGAATTTCTAAATTTTTTCGAAAGGAGACCAATGCAAGTGCAATATCGTTGATACGTGTGATACATATCAACAATATCAGGAACCAATAACAATGATATTTTCAAACTATCACAATATATTGATATATCATCAATACATTGTGATATATCATGATATATCAACTGATACTGCAAAGTTTCCTAACTAAAACCTAGTTCTGTATTGACATTGTGCAACAAACAGAGTATCGGCCGATCCTGTCGATATTTAAATGACTGAGTACATATGCATATGAGTTATAACTAATGTGCATGATATACACAAAAAATCATGGCCTGCATGAAAAATAAGGTTCATGATTGAAACCATCCATGGTATCGGACTATGTAGGTGTCATGATCGGAAACATCCATGAATGGAAAAAAAGGTTCATAATTGGAACTAAAATGGGTCCCTATCCACAATATATTGTAGATGGCCTGATGACTAGAACCATAAATTTTACGAATTTTATGCTATGCAGGCGATGGTGACATAGGCTCATAACCTACTAAAAGGCTCAACATAGCTGATTTTGGACTGTTTGTTTATATATATATATATAAAGATTTGCAATTTACTAGTTGTGGAAAATATAGGAGCTGATTTAATATGTGATTGAAGATGTGGGGAAAATATGATTGGAGATTTGGAGGATTATTTCCTAGATTTGCTCTTACTACAATTAGGCTTTTACCATCTTAAGTAGATTAGGTTGATTTAAAATCAATCATGATTAATTTGAAATCAATCTCTTAGTTGGGGAGATTCTCATTGAAGATTCATTTATAAGGGGAGGGAGGCATTACAAAATTTTCTACGTACGAGTTTTTCTTAAGTATTGTAAAAAGAAGTTTAACATCAATAAAGTTATTTCCCCCTCTCTACTCAACATTCTTGTCCATTTCTTTGCATTTTGGGTGTCAAGATCTTATTGATTCAATAACTGGGTTGCACCCCATGGTACTAAAATTATGTTAATGGTTGGATGTTTGGTTGTGTTAGTTTTACTAGTTGCAGGTGGCAGGTGTTAACCCAACCCAACCCAGCTCGAATTGCATTAGAGCTGAGTATCAATACCTTAGGTTGAGATTTGATCGTGTAACTTGGGATGGATCTAGGGTGGTCACGCCTCAGACTAACTCTTTTTTGGTTGGGTTGGGCTTGGGTTGACCCTCAACCCACCCCAACCCAACCCGCTCGAGTTAAACTGCTAGTTTGGTTTGTCATGGAAAACCTAAGCCACATCATGCAAGCAAGCATTTCCCACTCATTCCACATTCTTATCTCAACCATGTTTCGATGATAGAGTATCTTCTGAACCCTGGGAAGCACAAACAGGACGCCAACGCCAAAAATACATTTAACATTTCATCTTGCAACCACCTTGTAGATGTAAAGAAGGGCAAAAGAGAACAAACCGTATCCCATATTTGCAGCTTTATTGGTTTGTTGTCAATTGTAATCATTCTGGCCCCAAATTCAACTCCAATGGTCAAGTCGTGAACTGGTTGGAATCGCTTATCAGTGAACTGCAGAAGAAGACATGATTTTCCCACTCCTGCAGTACAGGGAGTGAAATATTATTGAATATCTAAAACCATGATGAGCTTCACAAACAACTATAAAAGAACGAAAAAAAGAAAGAAAGAAAGAAAGATTAAAGAATCAAAAGCACAGATCACAGATCCGCAACATATATTACTGAAAATTGAAGACGGCAAGTGCAAACCAAAACACCCATAACCCAAGAAGTCTCCTAATAAAACAACATGAATATTCACCAGCCTTATGGAGCATATGATTTCTATTATAGAGACATAATCCAGTGCTTTCAGATAAACCATAAGGTATAGTGCTTCTAGTGGCATTGGTTCATTGGGACAATTAAATCATCGATCTGAACTGTGTGTTAGATCAGGAACACATTTCATGGGTGACCATGTGAAAATCACACTGATCAGATGATCCAGTCCAGATTTGGCCTTATTTTTTGTAGCCATCCTTTTTCTAAGCCACGGATGGGATGGTTAGGATTTCCTAAAAAAAGCTTACTCTACAACCATAAGCAATCCATGATGGGTTCTAACAGATACATGGATCCAATTGTCGATTGGACCTGACCATCAATATTAAATGCTATTGATTATATGGTTAAGATGGTCATACCTGTGTGATGTTCATTGGATAACCAATGAAATAAGCATTGAACCTACTGAACAGTCTAGTTCAATGAAGTGGATTGTCTAAGTATGCAGATGCAGCTAGGAGCACTATAACCTACAGTCTTAGAGCACAGAGCATTTCTCTATATTATACATTTGGAAGGGGGGGGGGGGGGGGGGGGGGGGGGGGGGGGGGGGGGGGGGGGGGGGGGGAACAGAACAAGAAAATATTCGAAGCCCAAAACTACTCAAAGGCTTGCATTAATAACATGTCTCAATTCCCAACTTCCATAGTTCAACACCTTGCCCGCGCGCAGCAGAAAATCAGGAGGAAAAAAAAAAGAAGAAGAATGAATAAATGAACATAAACTAAAAATTAAAAAGAACCAAAAAAAAACCAACTAAGGCATTCCATCAAAAGATTCTAAGATTACCACTAAACATTCACTGAAGAAGATTCTAGAAGAAATGAGAAATGCTACACAGGATCAGCTAAAGTGTTTATTAAATCTGAAGCCTTGAATGAGAGGCATGCTCAAATTCCCAAATCACCTTGAAATTAAATGTGTAAACAATATGAACAACGAATGCCACAAATACTCAAAAGGGTTTTCCAACAAAAACATGCCTAGATTCCAGGATTACCAGGAAGGGGTGCGCTCTGGTGGTATCAGGATTACCGTCAGCTATGGTGGCATTGGGAAGATGTGGGGCCTACACGATGCACGTATGAAGCCTAACCCGTCCATCAGATGTGTCAGTGCATGTTACCATAGAGTCCTAAAATCAGGATGATCTCTGAACCAGGTGGGTCACAACACAGAGTAGTTGGGAGGGAATGCCCACCCTCGATTTGCATATGGAATCTAGGCCATTCCGACCCTTCATCTGGCCTGGATGACGGGTCAAACCAAAACTCGGGCTGTTTTTCAATTCAGGTAGCCCCTGTGCAAATGAATGAAGGGAGGGTGTCCTCTCTGGCACTGTTCCCTGTGTTGTGGCCCATCTGAGCGTTGGATTGGTCTCATTTTTGGGAGTTGGGAGTAATATGAGGTGAGGCGTCTTATGGACAAGTTGGGTGGCCTGCATACATCATTTGGGCCCCATAGCTGCCTAGTAACACTATAAGTTTATAGTGGTACTGGTACTAGTGGAGCGCGCCTCTCTACCACAAAATGCAACACATAAATTTTCTTTTTTCTCTTCTCTTTCTTTCTTCTCCTTCTTCTGCCTACAAATCCATCTCAACGTCCTTGTCTTTGCAACACTCAATCTCCGCTCATGCTAATTTTCTAACTGCCCAACACTGTGCCTCGTATAAAATAGTAGGATTAATTGTCTTCTGATATTTTCCCATGAGTTTCATAGCCAGTATGGAGATCATATAATGCTCAAGAGGCACATCTCCACTTCCTCATCCAGTTTTAATTCTGTTGAAAACATACTCATCAATCTCTCCATCCTTTCGACTAATAGAACAAAAATAAGAAACACATCGCTTCAAGATCTCTTACCCATCAATTTTAACTAGCGTCTCGTCTCTACAACTATTATTACTAAAGTTGCATTTGAAATACTTCATCTTAATTGCAGCTTTTTTATTATTATAAAGAATTCTAGATTCTAGAGTATTCCTCCAAACCTCCAATTTAGCATTTGGACCCTCTCTAGTCTCATAGACCAACACCATATCATCCACAAACAACACTCACCAAGGGAACTCATCTTAGTCACCAGCAGAGATAATGGAACATAATAATGATGCAAAAGAAAAAAACAAACAAACAAACAAATAAAAGAAAACCTTGTAGAATAAACAACATGCCACAAATTCTTCTTCAAATCCCAAACCCATAATGATCATCCAAGGTTTAGCATTAAAGGCACATAGGTTCCAATGTTTATCTTAAATTTCAACAGCTCCATATATGAACATAAATTTACAATAGTAAAATGCGATCCACAAAAAGGCCATTCAATGCCCTTTCCTTAATTTGACAAGATCACCATGAATTGGACACACATATTGCACATAAATTCTTCGTAAACAAAACAAATAAAAACACATAAAGGTTGTGCATTAAAAATGTTATTAAATTCCAAAATTTCACAAATTCAATAAACATTACCCATGACTCTTTCCTTTAAAAAAATGCATAGAAACCAAGGTTTGGTGTTGGAAAACATTCTTTGGCTCGTTTGGCAGCATGGATTTCAGGGGATTTGGATACATAATTGAAATTCCAGTGGAATGTAGAGATCCCTCAACTTCCTTGCTATCAAACAACCGAAAAAAAATGCAAATCCCCGCAAGTCCCTCCCATTCCGTTTGCCAAACGAGCCTGTAGGGGAATTGGATTTTGGGGCAGTGAGGATTTTAGGGAAAATTGATTCCAGAGCTTCAAAATCCTCAATTTGAACCCTTTTTAAAATCCTCCAAAAAGGCTCAACTGCAAAATTGAGAGGAATCAAAATCCTTTCCAACAGTCTCACCCTTTCAAAATCCAAGTTGCCAAGAACAACTTTTGGACTCCACAGGATTCCAAACACAACTTAAAGAAACAAAATTCTAAATTCCACAGGAATTTTGATATTGAATTCAAATCCCCTAAAATCCGCACTGCCGAACCAGCCCTAAAATCACACTGACCCCTTAGATTCCAAGACTAAGATGTTCTTTTCAGATTGTAGTGCTCCCTAAAATAGGAAACCCACTGTTTGAAAAGATCCTTTCATGTTTTACGTCGAGGTCACATTGGTCACATTTAATAGATCAAACAAACCCTACAAACACAGTAGTGTCCATCAATTACCCACATATATGATGATCCACACTGGCCCATCTATGACATAGTCTATCAATTGGACCGCCGAGTCGATCAAAAGCTTCACCAAACAGCTACATGTACTAAATGGAGTACTCAACAAGTACTATATCTGTTAACCTATACCGCAACAATTACACAGAAATCCTACCTATAAGGGAAAAAAGAATCCATCGATTCAATACAGATTAACAACAGAAATTCTCCCTGAAACTTAAATTTTTTTTTTTTTTAGAAAAAGACCATCAACATTTTGCATTAGAAAAACTCGAAGATTTCTAAATTATAATATACTCGGCACATATTACCCAGAAATTCTTCAAAAAAGTAAAAAACCCAGAAAAACCCACCAGGGATTTCACCTTAGAAACGCAAGTAATTCATAGAAACCATCGAATCAATCCAATCAAATAGAGAGAGAAAGAGATGCAATAAAACGATTAAAAAAACTCACCCGTATCTCCAATGATTATGTACTTGAAGAGATAAGCGTAAGACATCCTCGCTCAGATCCGAAATCACGAGAATGATCTTTCAATTAAGAGAGAGAGAGAGAGAGAGAGAATCCGAGAAAAGCCGTGACAGGAAGAAACGTAGAGTAGAAACCGAAAGGGGGATTTTTTAATTTATTTATGGGGCTGGTTCCTCTACGAGGTACACACATTGCGTATTGAGTAAACTCTGTGGGGCCCATATTGAGGTATGTGTCTTATCCAAGCCGTCCATCCATTTTTTCAGATCATTTTAGATTATTTTTAAAAAATTGAAACATATTCCAATCTCAGATGGACCACACCACAGGGAAGAGTTGGGATTGAAATATTACCATTGAAAACTTCTTGTGGTCCCAAAGAAGTTTTGGATCAAGATTATATTTGTTTTTTCACTTACTCAAAGTATTTTTGACCTTATGAACGGGCTGGATGAAAATTAAACATCGATCTGGACCGTAAGAAGGTATCAACAGTGGACGTCATTATCCCCACTGTTTCCTATGTGTGTGGTCCATTTGGGCTTTGGACATGCTTCAATTTTGAAATCTGGCCTTATAATGAGCTCATGAAATGGATGAACGGCGTGGATAAGAGAAATACCTCACATACATCACGGTGGACCCTACAGAGTTTACTCCGTACGATATATACCGTAGTGAGTACTCAGTACGCAATCCACGTCCCTCTACGATTCCTTGTACCTCTCTACAAGAATCTTTTGCTTCACACGCGCTGAGCGTGTGGCTCACGGGTGTATGTATGACATCTGACCTGTCCATCAGGACCATCCCATCATGTGGAACCCTCGCAATAAAGATCCAGCCATCATGTGGGCCACCACTAGAATTTTCAATGTTTTGGATGATTTTCCACCGTTGTCTACATGGGAACGGATTGGCTACTCCCCCTGACACCAGCCCCGTGGCTGGTGGTCGGTGATCTGTGGGCCCCAACATGATGTATGTATTTCATCCATTCCGTTCATCCATTTTTAAATATGATTTTAGGCTTTATTCCAAAAATGAGAGGGATATAAATCTCAGGTGGATCACACCACAAGAAAACAATAGTGATTGGATATCCATCATTTAAATCCTACTAAGGCCCACTGTACTGTTAATTTGACATATAATCTGTTGATTAGGTCATAAAGACCCAGATGAATGGAAAAAACAATGATCAGCTTGATCCAATACTTTTATGGGCCCCAAAAAGTTTTTAATGGTTGATGTTCATTTAAGACTGTTTCCTATAATGTGGTTCACATGAGATTGGGATATATCCCATTTTTTTTTGTAATATCATAAAATGATCTAGAAAAATAGATATACGGCATTGATGAAACACATACATCATGGTGAGGCCCACAGGGCACCGACCACCAGGCATTAGCTGGTGGCAGGGGAGTAGCCAACATGTGCAGCTACTCCCCTCCCCCGGCCCCCAGCCCCGTGGCTGTGGTCGGTGCTCTGTGGGACCCACTATGATGTATGTGTTTCATCCATACCGTTCATCCATTTTTACAAATTATTTTAGTGCTTTATGTCAAAAATGAGAGGAATATAAATCTCAGGTGTACCACACCATAGGAAAACAATATTGATTGGATATCCACCATTAAAATCCTCCTAAGGTCCACTATACTGTTTACTTGACATCCAATATGTTGATTAGGTCATACAGGACCAGATGAAGGGAAAAAACCAAAGACCAGCTTGATCCAAAACTTTTATGGCCCCCAAAAGGTTTTTAATGGTCCACGCTCATTCAACACTGTTTCTGTAATGTGGTCCAGTTGAGATTGGGATATATCTTACTTTTGGTCTTATGCTATAAAAGTATCTGGAAACATAGATGGACGGCATGGATGAAACACTTACATCATGGTGGGGCCCACATAGCAATGACCACCAGCCATTGGCTGGTGGCAGGGTCCATGGGACGGCGGATTTCCTGCTAAAGCCTTTCGCAGGAAGCTCCTGCGCTGAGAACAAAGGAGGGGCCCACCGTGATGTTTGTGAGAGATCCATCCCGTCCATCCGTTTTGTGAGATCATTTTAGGGCTTTATACCAAAAGTAACTAGGATCCAAGATTCAAGTGGGCCACACTAAAGGAAAAGGTGGGTAGGAAAATTCCTACAGTTGAAATCTCCCTCGGGTCATCAACAGTGATGTTTACATGCCCTCCATACAATTTATAACGTCATTCCTACTGAGATGAACATAAAACACAAATATTAACCTGATTCAAAACTTATGTGGCCCGCGAATATTTGAACTGTGAATGTTAAATCCTTACTTTTTCAGCCCACTTGAGTATTGCATCCTAGCTCCGTGTTCTAAAATGAGCTCACGAAACGGATGGTCAGAGTCTGTTTCTCACAAAAATCACGGGTGGGCCCATCTAGATTTCCAGTGCAGGAACTTCCTGCAAAAGGCCACGTTTCGAATACATGATGGTAAGATGAACCAGAGATCAGGATAAACATAGAAAATAGGTGAGCCACGCCATCGACAACAAGGAAAGCCATCCAGAAACCTTTAAATTTTAGTCGTGGGCAGTTGGACGGCCTGAATTTTAATTCAACTTAGAGCCTCTCTTGTTACTTCTGCTAATTGCTGAATTAATTTTTAAGTAACAATTATTGGTTGTGTGAAAAAGTATACAGTGTTAGCACTATACACGAACTAAGTTACCTCGGTCAACTCGCTCAATTCGACTCAATTCAAAATTTAGTTCAAGCTGAGTTGAGCTTTTTTATTTGTGCTCGAACAAAATTTGAGTCAATTTTGAGCTTGTCCGAACTCAAATCAACTTAGATCGAACCTCAACTTGAATTGAACTCGGATTGAATCAGTTCAATAAATCAGTTATTTTGATACTGACGTTGCTCACTAAATGTTTGATGAAATAACTCAACGAAATGGTGTTTCGAGTGCATACATTCTCTATAAGATCGGTTGGTAGTGAGGAAGGTATGATACGAAATAAATCACTCCCAAAAAATTTTTATATGATAAAACTACTCTTATATTTTGATTTTAATGTTGCTTATCGAGTGTTTTATGAAATACCTGCAAACTACTGCTACTGTTTTGCATACTGTGAGAAAATTGAAGGTGCATTCCATGTGTTTGAGAAAATGTCATAGAGGCTCGAACTTGCCTGAGCTGTTGATCGAACCAAGTCGAGCTGGCCAGTCAGGATCGAGGACCAAGCCGAGCCGAGTTCGAGTTGTGGTCAGCTACTAGCCGAGCCGAGTCGAGCTATGCCAAGCTCGACTCGGTTCGACTCGTGTACAACTCTAATGGTGTTAGAGTTACATTCCTTTTCAATCACGTGCACGCGCACACACACATATGATTACATATGCATGTAGACGTCTAAATCAGCCTACATAACAATATATGGTCAACATTTATCAATTAAAGTTTAGTTCACTTCCTGTGCAACGATTAATATACTGATATATACAACTAAAATGATGTATATTAAAAGGCATGTTCATATAAGGTGTACCTTTATCCTAATTAATAAGATTATTAGTAATGCGATCTTTATGCAGATTGGTATGATTGGCTTTGTATTACAGATTATTAGTAAATTGGTTCAATGTCATGTGATGGTCACACAAACTATGAACTTTTGATCATTCAGAACGTCTACATTAGCCACATGGGATGCAAGTCTAATCATTGTGCAAGTATGTTGATTCTAAGTATCCTTGTGTCTTTATTATTCTATGCTCCATGGTAAGGTCGTGATCAAATAAAGTTACCTTGGTATGTATTTTTAAGGCCATGTGCATAAATTTTACTAGATTAGAAGTACGCCGGGACAATGATCAATTTAAGATCGGAACATGAAATTGAGTTAGACGAAGATCGTATATGGTCACACATTGTTGATGATGCACATGAGATTTATTTAAGGCGTCATATTTAGGGGTGTCAATGGATCCATCAGACTTTCGAGCCTAGCCCACCTTAGGTGAGTCTTGGGCTAGAGTGCCAGGCTTACAAGCCCCTTTTAAAATCAAGCTAGGTCTTAGACTAAGTGGTCCAAAATCTTGTAGTCTAGCTTTAGGTTTTGGAAAAGTAATTTTTAAGAGGTAAAGGTAATTTCAAATTTCATAGTCGCTTTTAGATGAAAAAAGTTATTTGATTATCAAAAGAGGTTGATGTGCTGGGTGGGATCTACTTTGTTATTTATGCAAAATCCTCCTCAACCAATAGGTGTGTCACTCCAAGTCTAGTTAAAGGCATAAAAATTAAAACCATTTGTGTTTTAAGTGAACCACATGATTGAAATAAGTATACAAGGAAATATTCACCCTCTAATATTTTACCTTCCTATAGCCCATTTGAATAATGGATGGACTTGATTTTTGGGACCCAGGTCTATATTTTGGTGTGCTACCTAATGGTTGGAGTGGATTTTTTATAATCATCATAGTGGGCCCTGTAAATATTAAGGGTAGATGTCTCTCTCACAAACTTTTTCCCTTGGCGTGGCCCACATAAATCGTCAGTCATCATGTCATCATGAAGTTTTAACCTTAGCATAAAGTATATAGGATTACACATCTAATGATTTAAGAGGATTTTGCAAATAAATTATAGTAGGTCCACTAAAAATTAAAGGATGGTGGGTAAAAAAATAATTCATACACACGGCAGCAGGCGTGAGAGGGTGGACGGCTCGAGCAGATGTTTTCTCAGAAATACGTCATTTCAAGTTAAGTAAGGCGGTTTCGACTTGGGTGGGCTCTAAATTGGAGTTGATGTAAAATCTACACCAACCATTTTGTGTGTCACACCATGTTAAGCCCATGACCCAAAAATCATTCCTATCTCTAATTCAAGTGGGCCACATGATCGAAAAGAATACACAAGACGAAGTTCACCTTTCGAATTGTTTTTCTTGGTGTGGCCTACTTGAATCATGAATGGGTTAGATTTTTCGGACCTATGCCTAAATATTAGCGTGGCATCTAATGGTCAGAGTAGATTTTATACAACCATCATTGTGCTCCCCATAAGAATCAAGGGTAGATGTATCTCCTTTGGTGTGGCCCACTTGAATCATAATCAGCCTAATTTTTTCGTCCTTGACCTAACACATAATTAAAAATCTAATAGTTGGAGTATATCTCATGGAAACATTATGGTGGGCTCCGTAAAAATCAAGAATTTGGCATTATGTATTTTTTTTTTTCTAGAACGCTCAACGTTGGGAGAAGTATAACTAACCTTGATTTTTATGGGCCGACCTTTAATGTCGTAGGTAGGATCTACTTAGACCATTAGATGTATAATCCAAGTTACGAGAAAGATGACCACCTTTTATATTTACAGGCCCACCATGATGATTATACAAAATCCACTCTAACCATTAGATGCGAAGCTAAAACGTCTTGCAGGTATCCAAAAGTCAGGCCTATCCATTATCCAAGTGACCCAAAGGGAAATAATTTAGAGAATAAGCGTTGCCCTATCTCTTATGGGATTTTGACCGTACAAACATCGTTGTATGGTCAATTTTTTAAAAGATAGTCTAACTTCCAAATATTCGGCAGGTGAAGTTCTGACAAGCTTTTTGAAAATTATCTGGATGACCAGGGCATTCTGGTTTGAGTAATTTTCAAAAGCTTGTTAGAAATCCACCCGTGGAATATTCGGAAGGAGTCTCTATCGGGAATTCCGGTACGGTCCACTCGAAACGGGAACAGATTGGCTACTCCCCCTACACCTGCCATGATGTATGTGTTTCATCCATTCTGTCCATCTAGTTTTAAAGATCATTTTACTGTATGAGACAAAAAAAAAAATGAGATGTATCGAAATTAGACCACATTACAGGAAACAGTGTTGAATGAGCGTAGACCATTAAAAAGATTTTGGGGGTCATAAAAGTTTTGGATCAATCTGATTTTTGTTTTTTCCCTTCATATGGGCCTGTATGACCTAATCAACAGACTGGATGTCAAATAAACAATACAGTGGGCCTTAGGAGGAATTTAATGGCGGATATCCAATCGCTATTGTTTTCATGTGGTGTGGTCCACCTGAGATTTATATACCTCTCATTTTTTGCATCAAATTCGAAAATGATCTTTAAAAATGGATGAACGGAATGGATGAAACACATGCATCATGGTGGGGCCCACAGAGCACCGACCACCAGCCGGGGGCTGATGTTAAGGGGAGTAGCCAATCCGTTTCCACTCGAAACATGGATTAAGCAGAATTTTAGGTGTTGGGCTAACATGGGCCTGCATCTTCTCTTTTGACCTGGTTGGTGGGGCCCATACACGATTCTCTGAAGAACCTCCAATACCTGTATAAGATTATCTCATGTAGTCCATGGACGGCAGTGATACAATATCATCACTGTCCAATGCCAAAACTACATCTGGGTCCATATATGGATACTAGGCCCAGTATCCAGAACCATGAATACTTGGGCCCCAATAACCCCACGGGCTCTAGTGCTGAACACTATGATATCCACATATATGTGGCTGAGATCGCACGATGAAGAGAACGGTTTGTGGGCCCATGTGATGTGAACCCTGTATCTCAATGCATGCACGGTTGTGATGCGTCCAATGTTTGGCCATGGCCCATACCTTTGGTTCTATGAGATTTTGCATGATGCAACCGTATGATGTTGAACCACTGGTTTAATGTGGGGCCCACCACATTAATCACGAAATATCATCAACGATGAATATATGGTTTTTGTCATGGATTAGGACTGATCCATTAGTGGACCACCATCATCTCTCTGATGAACCATCTTCATGTGTGACCCATGAGCTAAGGGCCTGAGTCGAGGCCCAACTCAGCCCACAAACGTTAAATTCGCTACGATGGGCTCGGTATACTTGGCGGGCCTCGAGGCAGACGTAAGTCCATGGATCTATAACGAAGGTCTGGATCGTTCCAATGGTCCCCAAGCCCTAATCCAGCCCAAGCCTGAGGTGGGCTTAACACAGTTGAACCAAGGTCAGGCCCAAATAGCGCTTGTCTGACCCGTCCCGCCCTGAAAATTGATAAAGTCCCTGCTTCCCAATGGGCCACCAGGGGCGGCTCAAAGGGGTAGGCCAGTGAGGCAATCACCTAAGGCCCCTTAATTATGAAGGCCCTATATTATAGCAAAATTAAAATTTCTTAATTATGAAGGTCCTATATTATAGTAAAATTAAAATTAAGAAGAAGAAAAAAAAACCTAAAATTTTTTAAATAAAACTTATTGAAAGGCCGACAAAATAGGAACATCTAAAAATTAGTTTACCAATTTGAAATTGAAAATAAAAAATAAATCCTAGAAATTAGCACTATTAATAATAACAATTTAACTCTATCGTCTCTTTTCAAAATAATAGTATCATTCTCAATAAATTCTTCTTCTAAAACCTAGGACCACAACTACTTACTTTATTGCTAATTAAGTTCCCAAAAAATTAAATTCTAACATCGTTTTTCTAAATTAAATTCTAACTTTATTTTTCTAACGATTTGGATTTATTTTCAAAATTAAAAGTTTTAAAAGAAGTTGCAAAAACAGAAATTAATACTCCAATTGAAATACTTAATCTAATAAAAGAATTAGATTGTTTTCCAAATTATTTTATTACATATAGAATACTACTTACCATACCTGTTACAGTTGCATCTACAGAAATAAGTTTTTCAAAACTAAAGATTATAAAAAATTATTTACGAACAATTATGTCTCAAGATAGATTAAATGGTTTAGCAATTTTATCTATCGAAACTGATTTATTGGATAAACTTGAATACAAAAGTTTAATTAGTAATTTTCATCTAAAAAGGCAAGAAGCAAATTTATGGTTTAATTTTGAATTTATTAAATTAAAAAAAAAAACAAAAAAGCCTCATTTTTATGACTTGCCTAAGGCCCCTAAAAATGTTGAGCCGCCCCTGTGGGCCACACATCCACCAAGCATTAATAGACACTATACTCAAGGTGTTTGTGTTGCTTATGAGGATTGGAATTGCATATTTGGTAGGATGGCATACATGTCTATATGAAATCGAGTCCGGCTAAAATGACTTAACCCTAGCTTGGCCTAACAATTGATCGGGCCATGCATGCCATGCTAATCCCAGACTATGAGCCTAGCTAATAGGTCCAAACTAGTCCAAGACTGCGTCTAGGCTCACAGGCCTAGGCCAGCCCATTTCCACCCTTTTGTGCAGCATTGCAAGATGGACAAAGAATGTACAGCATGTGGGCTTAGGAATACCTGGAAAGAATAATCAGATGTGGTCGACCATATATTAATTACCAAGTGATCAGCTCATGTGGGGCCATCGTGGTGTGTGTAGAACATCTAATGCTAAGGTTTCAAACGTGGATGGTATCTAAAGCTGGGCATTGAGTCGAGTCAGACCGAGTTAGGATGACCCAACTCAATCCGCTTTTGAAATAGACCACCTGAACTTGACCAGACTCAGTACCGAGTCCGGCATGCCTGACCCGATCCGAGTCTGGGTCTAGCCTGGACTAATCCGGACTGAGTCCAACCAGGTCACAAGTACTGAGTCGGGTCAGGTGCAGTGGATATCCACGGGCTGAAATCACAACTCAAAACCTAGGCCAGCTACACGGCATCTCAGATCTGAAACGTTAAATCTGAGTTTGTTTTTTAATTATATACATGTACAAGTCGAGTTTTAGATTGAGTCGAGTCAGTACCGAGTTGGATTTCGAGTCGAGTTAAATTGAGTTATTAGGTGACCCGAACTCAACTCGGTTTGAGTTCTCACTGGACTAAGTCTATTCGGTTCAGATCAACTCACCCACTCAATTCGGATCGATTCGGGTAAGAACGAGTTGGATGAGTTGAGTTGTCCCATGCCCAACTTTAATGGTATCCATCCAATTTATGGCTTGTATGTGGGCCTGTGGCTGTCAATGGGCTTGCCTGCCCGCGGGCTTTAGGATGATCAAGTATTTGGTTTGGGCTTGGAGACACGTATTAGGCCCATGATATGGGCTTGAGCATAAATATAAAAGCCCACTTAGTTTTGGGCTGAGCTTAGGATCCTAGCACAAATTGGGATTGGACCAATCTAACCTTTGCCCACATATATAAACAACTAATAAAAGCAATTGCTACCCTATAGTTTCCACCTAATCTCACTTTCTTTTACCATAAGCCCAACACTAACTCATCTAACACATCCAATCATTCCTCCCCCCCCCCCCCCCCCCCCCCCCAACAACATTTTCCTCTAAAGCTCGAGCCATTAGAGAATGGATGTATATCAAAGGACTCCTCCAGGATTCGAACACTTAATTTTTGTGTGATACCATGTCAAAGAATCACTAGAGGATGGTGTATCAATGTATATCAAAGGACTTAACAACGCTTCAAAACCGGTGATGGGCATATAAAGTGTCATATGGGTTGGGCCTGGCCAATGCCTTGATTTATTATTATTATTATTATTATTATTTTCTATGGGACATGGGCCAGGCTTAAGCTAGGCCAAATGGTTTTGGCCTTAGCTTGTGCAACATGAAGCTTGGCATTACTTATTGATAGCTATTAAAATGAATGAGTATATATGTTTTAGTAAACCCTAAGTTACTATTATTTTCTTATTTCTAAATTATTATAAATAAAAGAGAGAGGAAAGGAAAAATTTTTAATTTTCTAACTCAATACAAACATGGTATTAGATTAAGAGTTTTTCAAACCTTAATCCTAACTCCAGCTTTTTCTCCGAACCCATAATTCAAAAACCATTAACGTAAGGCCGAAAAATTACCCGCATTTAATGCCGCAACCGAGGGGATGTTACGCTTCCTGTCTCTTTCCACATTGCGACCTTCTACTTGCAGTTCCGACTCGACTTCCCAAGCGACACCATGTGTTCGTGCCCCACGGGTTAGAAACTGAAAAGGCTGTCGTACCAGTTTATGACGCCTCGAGTGTACCATGCCATCATTGTGAATTTCCTCGATCTTCGTGTCTATCGCCTTTCTTGGTTATAATGATGAACCAACTCAACCTCCCACATATAAAGTAGTATGAGTCCGACCTCATTACACCAACTTACTTCACGAGCTTACACGGTCAGATCGGAAGTAGGGGGCTACTGTTATGGGTAAAAATGAGCTAGTCAGAAGTATGAGGTTGGCTCGGACATCTATGTGTGTTGCGTGGTCAGCCAGTGTCAGTCATGACCAAGGAGCTCCTCAACGATCAGAAAGCGATACCGCTGTACTTTATTGTACGACTCTGATCTCTCCCATAGCCTCATTCATGCCCAAGCTACTGTTCAGGTCTTCTGGAGAGGCCTCCGAAACACGATCCCATACAGGACCGAGCACACCCTACTCGGAGACTTACGAGAGAGTCCCTGCACCTAGTGTTTAAATTATCGGCGATATTATCGAATTATCATCGATAATTTCGGTATCTCTAGAGTTGCGACACCGAAACTCTCTCTTTTCGTTTCTCTTCCTAATATCGCCGATTTTTCAGGATTTTATCGATTTTTGGGAAAAGTCCAATTGTCACTCAGTATTCGCAATATCGGCCGATATATTGGCCATAGCGTCGGTATCACAGTCCAACGATACGAAACACGTCGGAAGAAATATTCCAAAAAAATTGGAAAGAGAGAGAGAGAGAGAGAGAGAGAGAGAGAGAGAGAGAGAGAGAGAGAGAGAGAGACTTTCAAAAGGGTGGATTTCTGCACCTATAGAATAGATTACCCTGATTGGAAGCTTTATTTGGTGGGCCATTTGAATCGAAGCTCGCCATTCGTAGGTTACCGTAAAGAAAATCTCGATTCCCTTTTCTTCTTTCTTCTATTAGATTGTTAACGGAATTGGTTTAGGAAGAAAATGAGAAAAAAAAAAATCCAGAGAAATCCGGAGATTTGGGGAAGAATCCAGGGTTTCAGGGTCTCTCGGATGAAAAATGGGTTCAGAGCCCTTTTTTATCGAGCACAAATGTGCTACTGACGGGTTGAGTAGCGAACTCGCTACTGAAGTGACGTCCCAAGTTCTGTAGGTCCCACCATGATGTATGTTTTGTATCCACACCGTCCATCCATTTTGAGAGACCATTTTAGGTAATGAGCCAAAGAATGATTCAGATCCAAATCTCGAGTGGACCCCACCACAGAAAAAGTGGAGAGAGTGACTCTCACCATTAAAAATTTCTAATGGCCACAAAAGTTTTCAATGAAGCTGATATTTGTGTTTTACCTTATTTAATGTTTGTGTTAACTTATGAACATATTAGATCTCAAATAAACATTACGGTGGACCTTAGGAAGGTTTTAACGGTGGGTGTAACTGTTTTTCGTGGTGGGGTCCATTATAGTTTTGGATCTGCCTGATTCTTTGGATCATGCCTTAAAATGTTTTCTCCAAATGGATGGACAGTGTGGATACAACACATACATCATGATAGGATCCACATAACTTGGTGACGTCACTTCAGTAGCGAGTCTCGCTACTCAACCTGTCATATAGCTAATCTGCGTCCTTTTTCATCGGGCATGGCTACATGAGGCACTTACGCATCTTTTCGCACGTGTCGTGGGCCTCAAATCTGAACTGTTCATGTGATGTGGCATCCCATGAAACTCCCATGAACCAAATTTTACCCTGATCTAAAACTCTGGTGGGCCATAGTAAAGAAAGATGCAAATCAAGGGAGAAAATTGTTTTCTTTTATAATGGCCCACTGAAGTGTTAGATGAAAGCAAAAGTTGAACCATAGAAGTTTTATGGAGTGCTGCGTCACTTAGACCGTTCAGATTTTGGACTTACATCACATATGATGAGTTCTCAAAAAGTTCTAAGATAACTCTGCTGCCGGGAAAATTGGCGTTGGCGCGGATAAGGAGCCTAGAGATGGATGGTCTGTTAGGGCTCTGTAAGGCCCACCATGATATATTTGTTTATCTACACCGTCCATCCATTTTGATATGTTATTCTAGGGAATGAGCCCAAAATGTAGCCAAATATGAGGCTCAAGTGGTCCACACTACAGGAAGTTGTGGTGGGAATGATATCCACCGTTGAAGCTTTCCTGGGGCCCATCATGATGTTTATTTTCCATCCAATTTGTTCATAAGGTCTAATAGACCTGGATGAAGGTAAAACATAAATATTAGCTTGCTCCAAAACTTATGTAGCCCCCGTAAATTTTTTAATGGTTGCCATTCAATGATTACTTTTTCATGTGATGTGGTCCACCTAAGATTTGGATTCGTTTCATTTTTTGGCCCATGCCATAAAATGATTTGTCAAAATGAGTTAACAGTGTAGATACCAAATCATTTTAGCTTATTATCCAAAAAATAAGCACATCTAATTATCAAGTGGACCATACCAAAGGAAAAAGTGGTGATCGACGATTAATGGGCCACAAAAGTTCTGGATCAATTATATATTTGTTTTTTTTTTTTTCTTTGAGTTCATTTACTTTTACGTGTCTTAATTAATGTATGCCAGCTGCATTTGTAATATATAAACTCATTTTGGTTACTATTAAAGTGAATTTTTATGGCATCGCATGCTTTTTGGGTCCCATTAAATGAAAACTTATTATGTAATGTATTCTTTTTGTAATTTTTTATTCATAAATATGTAAATATGTGTATTTAGCCATGTCTTGAAGTTTCACTGAAAAATTCCATCATTTTCCACAAGTTTCCTCCCTTTTCCCTGCATTTCCGGTTATCGGTGATAACGATATTATATCTTTATCTCTGGCCAGCGAAACTTGTAGCGATACCGACAACTCGAACACTGCCTGCACTGTACGATAAGATGAAGATGATGGTCACTCCTGATTTCACTTATGTTCTATTAAGGAAGAGAGCTCGACTCAATCCCAGTGTTCGGACACAACATTCACGGGCAGGTCAGTAACCTACTCAAATGTTTAAGGGGAGCTCTATCACGGCCCATCAGAGAGCTCAGGTTGATAAACTTCTCCTCAGGATGACTATGTAAGTCAACTTGGATGTTCAACCTCGATTTCCTATTACGTGTTCCCTCTAATCTCGATCACCAACTCCGACCCGAGCTCAATCACTTGATCTTATCTCCACTAGAGATCTCGCAAAACGGTTGAGAAACGAATGCTGAATGCACGCCCATGATTAAGGGGCGTTTCCAACTATGTAATCAACTCCGCAAGGCTATAAATAAGAATTCCTCCAATGGTGAAAGGTACACACAACTCTATGCACCAGATAACTCTCAATTCTACTGGACCTAGCTTGTTTGATTATGACTTAGGAATCGGAAGGTCCCCCTGCTATAGATAGGGTCTCCTTTGTCTCCTTCGTGTGCAGGTACTCGTAGTACTCCCGCGAGGGTTGACTAGATTTCTGCATCAACAGACACCATTTCCATCCTTGTTGTATTTTCACATGCTCTACGCCTACACCATCACCGTTGAACCCATTCCTATTAAAGGAAAAAAAAAAAAAAAAACTACACCATTCCCAACGATCCCTACCTTGTTTTCACACGCGTAGCGGGGACTAGGCCTATGCTTAAGCATTAAAAGAAAATGGCCACGTGAGCCTTTCTGTTAAATGTGGGTCTAAAAGATGTGAGCCATTGGCTTATGTTATTCCTCAGTTGTGCATGCATGCACCTTATGAACATTAAGCCATCATTTGAAGTCTCATCTACCCAAAGAAAATTAATGTGATGTTTGTCTTGTCACTTTATAATGCTAGTTCCCAATTTTTAAGATTTGTACTTTTAGTAGAATTTTCAAAAATGATGAAATGCTGCTTTTGTAGCTGTGAGAGAACTTTCTTATGAGATGACTATAGAAATTCTTTGTTTCTTCATTGAGGCCCAATGGGCCAAACACTGCCAATGCGACCATAAGGTTGTTTTGAAGTTGTTGATTTGTAAACATTCACGATTGTCTTTTTGAATTTCTAAGGTACTGTTTGGTGCCCCTAAAAATTTCAAGTTTTCGTTTTCTAGCCCACAAGGTTATTGTAGCTGTTGGAGTCTCAATGAAATTACTCTCTTTTGTGGTTTCCCTGAATATGGGATCAGGCTCATTTTAAGGATGCGGATGTTTTAAGCCATTGCGGATCGCATGAATGGTTTGGATCTTTCAAACGTGTGTCCATTTGGCATGTGTGATGGATGGACTAACATTATATCTTGGAACATGTTTAAATGAACAATGGACCCCAATAAATGGAAATGAGGTGGCATCCAAACAGGCCCTAAGATTTAATATACTCAATGAAACTTACAACCCCAATCACGAGGTTCTGATATCCGAAATTAATGGTTAGGATCATCGTGGGGCTGGGTCCAAGATGGGACCCGATAATAGAAGGCCATAGGCCTGAGTTTTAGACGGGTCGACCCTTATACATGTAAGATAAAAGGCTGGCTCATCTGCTTTCGCATAACTATATTTCGATTCCAGCCAACCAAAACACCATAACCTCAATTCGATTGATTCTTAATAAATTAGCATCCGCTATTTGTGAGGGTCGTTCTAACTCTATAAGAAATTGTTAATTTATAACTATTTAAAATTCAGATATTTTAGGCCCAAACTCGGCCCATTGGGTCGGGTCGTCAGGCCAGCCCTATTCAAAATTTTGATTTTTTACGCCTGATTTCGGCCCATGGGTATCAATAAACCAGCTTCGGCCTAGAGGTGGGCATTAATTTGAGGCAGACCAAGTTGTGGCTGATCCGACTCGATTAGATTTTGAAACATGCCTGACCTGAACTCAACCGACTCAGTACCAAGTCCAGCATACCTAACCCGATCTGAGTCTATGTATGGCTTGGACTAATCCGGACCGAGTCTGACTCGGTCACAAGTACCAAGTTGGGTCAAGTAGGCATCAACTCGGGTTGGGTGCAGTGGGTATCCACGGGCTGAAATCACAACTCAAAACCCATATTCACTTGACAAAATTGCAGCCTCTCTATCAACTACACGACATCTCAGCTCTGAAACGTCATATCCGAGTTTTCTTTAACACGTTACACATATCTACGAGCCGAGTTTCAGATTGAGTCATGTTAGTACCGAGTTGGATTTCGGGTCAAGTCGGGTCGAGTTACTGGGTGACCCGAACTCGACTTGGTTTGAGTTCGGATAGATTCGAATCGACTCACCCACTCGGTTCAGATCGAGTCAGATCTAAATGAGTCGGACGAGTCGAGTTTGCTGAGTTGAGTTGTCCTATGAGGAGCTCTAGTTCAGCCTAAATTATCTTGACCGTTGATCGCATGCCCCCATCATGGATGGACCATACAAAAAAGAAATCTCCCAAATCAGAATAATCTTCCCATCAGATTGCTGGGCTTTATCCACAAAACGTGGACTGTTCACATACATTTATTAACCATCTTTTCAAGGACACAAAATGAACGGTTGGTAATGTTCCATTAAGGTAAATTTGGGACATGGCCCATCCATTACAGGGGCCCAACCGTTCAATGGCTGCGATCACCCTCCCATGAGCCACAAAAGTTAGTGGTAGGGATGTTCCTATTTCTTTGGATAGTAAGTAGAATTTTATCATCAACCAAAAGAGGGCCGAAGCCCAAAACTACGGGCCAAAGCCTGTTACAAGCAGCCAAGGTGGGCCCACGCCCAACAATATCAGGGTCATCATCACAATCCAACGGCACAGGGAGGTTCCTTATTTGTGATCACCTCAAATCATCTTTCCCATGGGCTATCAACGGTTGAGATTTTTCTGGGCCAAGGTCAGCTCAAGCCCAAACCATGGGGCTGCCTATCGAAGATGAGGCCCAAACCAAGTCCACGGGCCTAAGCCTAGATTTGTAGGATCTTAAAGGCAATTTAATTAGACTGTTGTGCTAATCTTCCATCTTCATAATCCGTAAATCTCAGCCATCCAACCAGATTCTCGACTCCAGATGTGGAAATTACAACACTAATCTGGTGGCATATACGAGAACGTACACGTGGCACACTGTAACTCATGAACCATCCAACTCGTGGGACGATATATGTCCACACATCAGTATAGTTTTTATTTAATGGTCAATCTAAAGTAGGGCCCACATTGAGGACGGTTCATTTAAAGTAATATGAAGGCCACGTGTGCTACTTCTGAGTGCATGTGCATGAACCCTCAAATTCTTGCGGAGCATGAAAGTCTCCTTGTAGTTGATTCCAATTAATGTATTTTTAAACATAAAAAATTAAATTTATTTTTGAAAATAAAAAATGTAAAGCATCAACATATATCCATAAATACAAAAATATAAGGCATAAATAGAATTTGATGAATATAGTTTTTTAAAATATTATTTATTTATTTATTAGTATACTTAATTAAAAAATAATAATTTAATTAAAAAATTCTAAAAAGTTTTATCAACCTATAGCTCATCCTCCAAGCGATTTTATATGATTTTTCAACACTCTTAAGTAGAAGTTAAAAATGAAATTTATTTTTAATTTTATTTTTATTAAAAAAAAAAAAATCAAAGATCAAAGTTTATATTTGAGTAAAATAATGGATTACTAACATCATTAGAGTAAAAAATTAAATTAGTTAAAATTTATTAAGTTTCTGATATCACATGCTCTTTGATCTCAATTTTCGCATCTAAATCTCAAATTTATTTAATTTCAATAATTTTTTCTCTAAAATTTCAAAAAATAAAAATAAAAATTGATTCAAGTATAATTAATGTTAATGATATTGAAAAAAATTATAATAATAATATTTTTAAAATATTGAATTATATTATCAATACAACATTGCAATATATCATCGATGCTAAGAAGTTTCCTTCCTCGATTACAGTCGAATTTTATAATAACATTGTGTGATATCCAATACTACAAAAGCCATGTTTTCAAACTATATTTGAAAGTAATACATGAATCTAAGCCGTTCATCTAGTGATTGTGCACGTGTTTGGGCCATATTAAAAAAAGGCAAATGTTAGACAACTCTAACTATCACTTTACGTTGCTCTTTTGTATGAATGTTGACCATTACATATTTTTATTTGCCATTGCTGCTTTTTAGGCCACTGATCACATGGATTCACACGTGTTAGACCTTTCTATCCACCACTTTTCGTCACCCTTTTCCATGAATATTGACCGTTAAATATTTTTATTTATCACTACCCCTTTTTAGGCCACTGATCAGATGGTTTATATTATTTTCATTCATGGTATTTTCATAGATCAACATCCTGCCACGTGTTCACTGGTGAGATGGTTCTACCATATAAGGGATTCCTCCACAAGGTTTGCTACAATTTACACTCAAGACCATAGCCGTTCAATCCGGATGCTGTTGGGTGATCTAAACCGTTAATCTGAAAAGGTAGCAGATAAGTGTGTCTGCATGGCTTCTAAAATCTTCAAGATTAAAAGATCATAAACTTTTATCAATGGCCCACACAACATCAGTTAAGGAGACAGTCTCTATTCAAAGGAAAAGAAGTTGAATGATTACAGGGTTTAAATATTCCAATCTGAAAGTTATTCTTGGGTATCAGAGTCCACAGCAAAGCCCACCATATAAACGGTTCTGATCATCTAAAACCCTAATATCCAATGGCTATAACTCAGACTACCATATTACAATACCCAATGACTTGTAGCAAACGTCTCCAAAATTTTCCAGAATACAAATCAACATCATTAAACACGCACGATCGTACGGCTACGGTCTCACCACAAGATTTGTCCCGGCAATGATTTCCCTGTGGTGGACCACATGGTTGGTTGCACGTGCAATGAGGATTCGGTGTGGCTGTTGGGTCACCACCAACAGCGGTAGAGCAACAGCAATGGTTATCATATTACAAGTAGTTATTTGATACACTGCCAGAGTATGTCTCTCAATACACATGCACTTAAAAATTATATATATGTAAGCATACTTAAAACTAAAATTAACATCATGGGACCCACTGTTTCTAAGCTACAATCCCAAATCAGATTATTTTAAAATCCCAAAATTTGATAAGTGGGCACTTATTTTTTCAAATAGAGACATTGGATTTTTTCATTTTTAACCGTCTAATAAATGTCCTCAGATCAGATGGATAATCAAATAATTATAATTTTTGTTCATGATACATCTAAACTAGGACCCCAACTTAACTTCATGCTATGTATGCAATTTCTACTAAAATTTTCAGTGGTCGTGTATCATCTAACATGGTCTACCAGAGTAGCATAGTTTTATCCTTATAATATTATTACTGTTGACTGTTGTTTGGACGTGTTCCTCTTTTTATCATTGTGGGAAGTTGTATTATTGCAAGTAGCAAGCGTGCAAGTCTGCAACACCAGTGGTCCATCCCCAATGTTGAGTGTGGGGCCCACCCAAAATCTTCAGATTTCTTGCTTTTAGAATCCCAAGCACACCTGCAGCCTACGAGTCAATAGGGGTATTTTTGTCATTTTTGGCAGACATGCATTAAAGGGTCCTGATGCATTAGTACGTGAATGTAAATAGGGACCTGATGCGTTGTACTGTACAAGGTGCATGGGTTGGTGATCAGATGGGATCCTACCAAATAGACGGTTGGGAGGAAATATCAATAGTGGTCTAGATGAAAGTCCTAAAGATTGGATGGTTAAGATCTTCCCAAATGGAAGCATCCATCATCCACCGTAGGGCCATCAGATCAATGGTCCAACAGTTACAGATTTTGGCTGAGCCATTGTCTTAGCTGTATGAGGTTGGCTACAGTACATCGAGACGTATTCCTATTTATATGTCGGGCACTGTACGCTGCATACAAGATAATGTTACAATAATCCACACCATTTATGTGATGGGGCACACCATGTTGCAATAATCCACAGCATTCTTATTTATATGTTGGACTGTCGGAGTGTAGAGACATCTATTACAATAGGGTGAAAATTCAATTGGGACAGCTGATCTAGTGGGCCTTAATATGGATGGCCCAAGTTTAAAAAATAATACTCCTAACATAAATCATAGCCATTATTTATCTTTATTTTTGGGAACTTAATGGTGACATTTTCATATTTTTATTATTGTTAGTATTATTTTATAAGCTAGTGTTGCTTTAAAGGGATGCAATTTGGGTAACTTAGTGATTAAATGATGCAGGGAGATTTGATTGGTGGGGCTGTATATTGTTATAGATTTGAAGAGCTTTAAAATAAAGGCTCAGGTCTATCCCGGCAACATAAGGCCCCACTAATCAAATCTAGCCATGTCATTTTACCACTCAAGTGGCTCCTCCGGTAAAATTTCACCATGTCATTTCACCACTAAGGTGGGTAGTGAGCTCCTCACCACTAGAGGTGTACATGAGTTGAACTGAGTCTAGCTTGGCACAGCTCGACTCAGCTCGGCCACTAGCTGACCTCAGCTTGAACTCGGCTCAGCTCGGTCCTTGAGCTTGACTGGCTAACTTGGCTCGGTTCGGTTAGCAACTCGGACCAGTTTGAGCTAAGTTCAAGCCAAGATTGAGCCTGTGCAGCATTTTCACAAACACATGGAGTACACTTTCAACTTTTTACTGTATGTAAAACAACAACAGTTGTTTACAAGTATTTCATCAAACACTTTATAGGCAACATCAAAATCAATAAAAAATAGTATTTGTTTCATATACATACCTTCCTTGCCACCAGCCGACACTTTGTTGAGTCATTTCATCAAATACTTGGTGAGCAACATCAATATCAAAGTAATTGAGTCATCGAACTAGTTCGATTCGAGTTCGAGCTCGAACTTGGTTCAAATTTGTTTCGAGCTAAAAAAAACAGCTCAACTCAGCTTGAACTCAGTTTCGAAAAGAGTTGAATCGAGCTTTTTCGAGTCGAGTGAGCTAACCGAACTAACTCAGTTCGTGTACAACCCTACTCACCACCCAATCTGCATCTTACTTCGAGTATCAACTTATGGGTTACATGGGACACTTCTCTTATGGCCACATATGCAGCTAGTTGTACATTTTTTTTCATCTATATAAAGTTGTGGGCATGACATTCATTTTCAAAATATCTAAAATATTTGTCCCTATGTGGGTGGCACACTTCTCGGTTAAATGATAAAAATTAAAGAGTAATTTTGCATGCCACATAAATAGATGGGGTCCATGGTTTGGTTGTCCATATTGTCCAAGTTCTCATGATAAACAATTTATATCAACCATACATACCATTAATCATGGGCCCATTGCATACATGAAATGGCTAAAAGCCTTTGTTATTGGAAGTTGTTTAGCATGAAAAGATCACCTATAATGGCTGTAGGCCAGCTTAACCAAGACCTTTTTAATTATTATTTTTTTAAAAGATGATTTTGCCTGTGAAAAATCCAATGTTTTCAAGAGAAGTAGGGATAACATGAAGTCTAAAAAATGAGTTTCATAGGGCCATATATGAATAGTTCTCTTTTTGTCCAGCTTCATCCAGGTGAGACTGAGTGAAAAAACCTCTTTTCAACATTGAGGTCTTGGTATTGATTCCATAGTTGAGTGAAAATACCTTGTTTTAACACTGCGGTCTTGGTATCGATTCCTTAGTTGGGGTGGCTAACAGTGAAGTGTGAACTGACAATAGAGTGTGTACTAACAAGCTAATTAACAAACTGACAATAGAGTGTGTACTAACAAGCTAACCCCCCCCCCCCCCCCCCCCCCCCCCCGTGTACTAACGGGGAATGTCCCAAAATCATCCATATTGGAAGTTCCGCGCCATCCATTGCGGTTGTGATCAAAGGATGGATAAAGACCTTTCCCTCATGGTGGGGGCCACCAATCAATGGTCTTGGTGAGTGTCCCATTTATATGGAAGTGAAGTATAATGACATACGACTCGGTTAAGATTTTAGTATCTTTTAGGAAATTTTACAAAAAAGCTACAAACGTAAAATAAAACGTAAATTTTAGTACTTTCTAAAAAAGGTTTTCAATAAGATACTTCATTAAGTAATCATTACTGGAGCACTTTCCGTTTGGCTTTTTAATGAAAGCTACCATTCAACCATGCAAGCAAAAGTGTCGGTTGTAAGAATTCTATAAAGTGCACCTAATTGATCAACGGTCTGGATCTCTCTAAGGGTTCAATATTGTGATCAGGCATACCAATGGAGGCCATGCTAACATTGTGATTAATCTAAAATCATGTAACGGGTGGTACGGTATTGTTATGTTACACGCACAACTTTGTAGTTGGATTAGAATTGTCAAATTCATGTGGAACATTAAAGGAGAGGAGTTTCGATGTGTTTCAAATCTTCTCTCACACAACTATTTAATATCGGCTGGATCCTCAAGCCAACAATGTCTGAAGCTTCTATTTCCAAGGATGCTTTTCTAAGGTGTAAGGTGTGGAAGACTTCAACAATCACCTACAGTTATGACTTACCAATCAGGTACGTCTTTTATTCATTTTATTAGATCTACATATTCGATGCATGGTTTAATTCTCTTCAATTTTGCATATAGTATTACATCCATAGCTTATATTGACTCACCATGACGTTCATACAAAATCAACACAACTTGCTACATCATCTTATGTTAGGCCCATGATTAAAAATCATTTTCATCTATGATTCAGTTGGATCACAAAATTGGAAATACCTTACAGGGCAACCCTCACAAGGTTAATCCTAACTTCCATCTACTCCAATAATAATTATTTAAATTAATGAGATAGTTTATTAAAATCTATTTTGAAAAATGTATTGAAATGTGAATTTTTATACTATGCAGGTAGTTGTGAATTTTATAATATGTAGGTATGTTTTTGTTAAATTCCCTATCTTTTATATCCAACTAGGAGAGCTTGTATAATACTCTAACAGAGTATGATGCTCCATACCCATGCATGCAAACTGTCCATGCTAGGCATGCATGTAACTCAAATTAAGCAGTCCAAACAGGGAGACTCATGGTAGATGGGGGCATATCCCCCAGATCGAATCCACAAGACAATCCTAACCGTAGATTAATGGATATTCTCTTGTCCAATTTTGACCACTGATACTTTCAACTTCAACCATCCACTAGATGTCCATCAACAAGCCATTTAAGATCATAAATTTAGTAAATTTTATGTCATGACCCATCTACTATAAAGCCCATGATTTGTGTAGTTTAGACTGAGATTCGAACATACCAACTCTACATTTTCCATGTGCATACTAAGGAGCATCAAGTTGCGCCAGAGTATAAATTATCCAACTAATATAAAACCAATATCCAACTTTAAGAAATGGGTGGTTGAGATTATCCAACAGCTGGGTCAGGACATCAGAGGTCTTTGGTACGTGTGTTTGTACCACAATCTTGACCATGTTTGGGACTATTATTTTAATGATATTATACTCACAAGCATATATTTCCAAACAGAAAACGGCCATTCTTACATGGGTGGGTGTCTCTCTTTTTCATAGTCAGCTTTTTCCGTGCATGTCTTGTCAGACAAAAATGAAAAGATCCGTGGACAGAGAGAGCTTTGAATGCCCTCGTGTTACCTGAAAATTGGAATTTTTAAATGGTAGTTCAAGGACTACCCAAATCTGTAATCCACAGGATATCTTACACTGCATGGGTCCACTCTCCCTGACTTAGGGCTGTGGTATCTTGACCCACATTAGCAAATAGATTTGATCCACTTTAACATGGTTCATTTTTTTATTGGACCCATTAAAAAACTGGGTTAGGTTTGGGTCTTAACTTTTTGAACCGGCTTAAAAGTTGATTCCATTCAGATTCGGGTCAAGTCAATTTATGCCAGGTAAGCTTAATTTTAATAGTACTATTATATATATTAAATGTATATTGCTTATTGTGGTCTCAAAAAAGCTCATTTACATACCATGCATGTTTTTGGTGGCACATGTGCTTGCAGATAAAAATGCTTTTATTTATTTTTGAACCTAAATTGAAAGCTTTATCTATGGCATGGATAAGTATCTGAGCCTGCTCTAAATCTTTAAGAATGAGACTTGAATCTAAAAAGCTTTTCACCCGTACCTTAACCTAGTTAGGCTGAGTACGTGTACTATGGGACCTGATTAGGCCAATCTTCTAAGTGGATGTACAAGATTCTCATGATACAACTTTTTTTTGCAAGTGGCATGCATGATCATGAATTCCATTACAAGGGAGGTGGATTGGGTACTACCCCTACTCGTCCCTAACTAGGAATAGATAAAGGCTTTAGAGGGTCACCCTGATGTATATCATTTATTTTACCATATTATTTTAGGATACAAGCAAAAAATTGAGACAAATCTAAGGCTAAAGTGGACTACACCACATGAGACAATAATAACAATAATAGCAACAAATAAAACCTTTTTAGGCTCCGACAATATAGTTAATTGCTAGCAAACTTGCATATAAAGTTAGGTGAACCTAAATGAAGGAAAAATATAAATATTAGCTTGATTCAAAACTTATATAATCCTAAAAAGTTTTTAACTGCAGGTGTTTAATTCCCACTGTGTGATTTACTTGAGTCTTGGAACTGGTTATTTTTGGGCTCATCTTCTAACATGAATACGGTAAAATTGATAAATGGTGTGGATAAAACCCATATATCATGGTGGTCCCTCAGAGTCACATCCCATCCTAGCTAGCGAGAGGTGGGGTTAGCACCCAATCTGTGTCGTCCCATCATACGAATGGCTGGATCATCTAGAGGTGGACCATATTCATGGATAGTTGGAAGTATACAGTTTAGGATGGGTTCGTAGACCACCATACAGAGAGACAGAAAGAGAGTCATAAGGAGAGAGAGAGAGTCAAAGACACGAAAAGAAAAGAGAAAGAGAGGCGATGTTGGTCCAACTGACAAGGCCTCGTGCCATCTCGAAGGGCGAGAATGAAGAAATCAGATAACCCCGTGAGAAAGGATATCCTCTCTCTCTCTCTCTTCTCTCTTTCTCTCTCTTTTCATTTTTCAGATTCTCACGCTTTTGCCATTTTGCCTGTTTTATACGTACGTTCACACACTCACGTATGGGAAACTATCAAGTGGCATGGAGACTATAACTTATGTTAGTTGTATTGAGTTATGTGGGCCCCACCGAGTGTGTATATGGATCCACTCCTGCCATGAGATGGCCCACTTTATAATTGGTCAGGGGTCCAGACATTAGGCTGGTTCATTACTTAAGTGGGCCACACCAAAGGTAATAGTTAGGAGTGGATGGCCACCGTTGATTGCATTAATGTGGGCAATCCGAGTGTTGGAATGTCCTAATTCTTGGGTGTGTCACTTCACTATCCTGGAGGAAATGCATCAAAATGAATGGATTGAAATGCATGTACAAGGGACGTACGGTTTGCATAGTGCAAAATCAATGGTCAGCATCTCACTTGAAACTATTTCCTGTGTGGTGTTGTCCACCTGAGGGAACATTTGATGGACGGAGTGGATTTTACAAACAAACATGGTGGGGCACTCACAGATTGAATAAATATTTTAGGATTATTCTATATGATACACACGTGCACACACACAGGGCAATGTGTCACATGTCCATGACATACAAGCCAAGCATAAGGTGGTGGAATATATGCAATGAATGAGTTGTATGTCTAAACCATATCTCACTAACCATAAATACAAACAGAAAGGTTTCAATGAGTATACATTCACTCTCAACTATTGCCATTGGTGTGGTTTACCTAAGTTATGGATTGGCTTAAATTTTAGGCTTGTAGCTTATCATGGAAAGGTATATATAATAAATGGAATGGATGTCCCTCACACATCACAGTGGGGCCACAGAGCTCCACCTCAAGGGAAGCTTCTCATACATACATATTTGCATAATTTAAAAATAAGAAAACTCAGCTCAAATCTAATTGACTCAGTTGACAAAAAAAATCTCGTAAGCTTCTCCAAAACTTTTGTTTTAAATATTATTAAGTACTTTTCTTTTGAGTATTATTAAATGCTTATTAATACAATCAATATATAAATAATGTAGAGTTGTGTTAAGTTGAATTGAGTTCGGCTTGTTGAGTCTTTTTATGAGCAGAGTTGTTTTCTCTCCTACCATGTTGAGTTTTTCTCAAGTGTTTGTGTAATCTCGTTGAGCCGGGCCCACCAGAATTCTAGATCAAGGTGAAAATTTGTCTCCGCATCACATGTACCGTTCGGATTCCACATCACATGTACCGTTCGGATTAGACACCTATGATACGTGTGCAAAGGTGTGCACGTGAGCATGGCTCTCTCTCTATATATACACACACACACAAAGATACACACACGTGCTTGTAATTGTTCCTAATATAAAACTTGACTCAGCTTGCATGAACTAAAACACGTGTATGCATGCATGATTTCTTGTCTTAATCCAGTTATGTTTAAAAAAGAGAGCTTAGTTAATCCCACACGTGACACCAATAAGTGCCAATATGGCACACGTGCTAAAGATTCAGAGCATCCATCAGGTGACTCCCATTGTCTAAATGCCCTGCAAAAACTCTTGCTGGTCCACTCATCATTCGGCCCATGAAATAAAGCTTAGAAAAAGTTGACCACATTTTCCTAGTGGTCCGTTCAAAAACTGTCGCCCACCTTGTCAGTGAGCCAACATGATATTTTGGCAATGGCATCTATAAGGTGAGGCCCACCTAATTGACGGCATGGATCTTGCACAGATTTGTGCCACGTGGCACACGTGGTGGCGTGTATAAGGGCAACCTTTTACACGCATGCCGACACAGAAAGCCTCCGTTAAGATCCTCGAATTTCTGATCTTTTCCGTAGTAAAAGTGGAGATATTTGAGGATCTAGCTCGTGCAATACGAAAGTTCTGATTACTAGACGTGGTGTGTTCACCACAACTTACAAAACTGTGGCAACTCAACAACCATAAACATGCCACCCTGTATATCAATCCATGCCGTCCAAACTTTGGACCCCACCATTGATGGATCATAGACCGAAAATCACACTGATCAGATGGTCCTAACATTTCCATCTGTTTTGATCAAACGGACGGTCAAAAAGAAAATTTCTCTGATCCAAATTCAACTAGTACGACCAGGTCACAGATAACATCACTGAATCAATGCAGCCACATGGATGCTACTTGCCCCCTAGCCACAAGAAGTTTTTGTTGTCAGAAGATATGTGGGGCCCATAGAGATGCATGTGACAACCCATACATCAAAATAGTACGGGGGTCCAAAAATAGACAGATCCAAAACTTAGGTGGGCCATTCCACGTGAAATAGCAGGGATTGAATGTCTATCATTGCAAACTTTGTGGGGTCATAAAAGTTTTGTATTAGTATGATATCTGCACTATAGTTTATCTAAGTGGCGATAATCCTATGAACGGCTTGGATGGCATATAAACATCATGGTAGGCTTTACTAAGATTTCAACTACGGTTGTTTCTGTTTTAACTGTTTCAAATGGCATGAGTCACCTGAGTTTTGGATCTATCTAGTTTTTAAGAATCTTATCCTATTGTGGTCTTGCAAAATTAATATAGCGGACTTGTCATAAGCATCTTCGTGGGCCCCACATAACTTCCAACCACAGGAATAAGTGACTGGGGCATAGGCAAGTCGTGCCTAGTGCCACTGTCCTATAGAATGAATAGGTACGATCGAAAAAATTCATTTTATCAGATAGGGCATTCCTCCGGCCTCAATCTCAAAAGAGAGATTTGTTCAGTTATTGAAATTGGACGGTATAAATTGTCATGCAAAATATGTGCATATATATATATATATATATATATATATATATATTAGATGAGTTGCTACAATTTAGTAAATTGTGATATACTTACAACCTAGTCTTCTCCCAACTATGTATTGTAGAAAAAAATAAAAATAAAAAAAATTTCTGAGATCCACCCTAGATTGTGCTGGGTACTATGGTCACAGAAGAAAAAGAATGGCATCACCATTAGGCTGTAATTACAATTTTACTAATTATATACATTTTTCTAGATTTTTTAAAATTTTTTTTACCTCACCATGCAAAAGATATAAAGTTAGAGAGAGAGAGGGATCCCTTGGAACTAATAATATTGAGGAGTCCAAGAAGAATATATTGCAAGATGTGCTTTGACTATGTGGAATGAAACCCAAGACATTCAAAATACCTTCTCTTTTATTTTTTTAATTTTGTTTTTCATGGCCCATCTCCATATGGCCTAATGTCTAATCAATGGCCACAAACAACAACATTGGCAGGTCTTGATTGGTAGATTGTGTAGACTGAAGTGACAGGTTGAGGTCATCCCACCAACATGCCAATCAAATCTCATTGAATGCATTTGAATCTCCATTTAAACTGATTTGAATGGAACAATCAAGTCATTTTGCTACTCGGGTTTTGATCCAAGAGGCGCCGGTTCATCAACAAGGCCTTGGATAACGAGCCTTGCATATTTAGGTTTTTCACCTTCATGTAAAAGATATATAAGTTACTCACCTTCATTCACGTAAAAATTTGTAGAACTAACTCACTTGGTTAGTGACGCTGATTAGCTACTGATTGATTGAGTAACAACACTAGCAACTGAAGTGACATCACCAAGTTATGTGAATCCCACCATGATGTATGTTTTGCATCCACACAGTCCATCCATCCGAAGAGATCATTCTTGGGCATGGACCAAAAAATGAATAAGATCTGAATCTCCAGTAGACCCACCATAGAAAACAATGGAGAGAGTGACACACACCATTAAAAACATCTAAGGGCTACAAAAGTTTTGTGCTGATATTTGTGTTTTCCCTTCTTTAATGTCTTTGTTAACTAATGAACAGGTTGAATCTCAAATAAACATGCACGTTGGGCTTCAGATAGGTTTCAACGGTGGGCATCACTCTATCCATTGTTTTTTGTGGTGGGGTCACCTATAGCTTTGGATCTGCCTCATTCTTTGAATCCTGCCCTAAAATGATCTTTTCAAATGGATGGCCGGTGTGGATATAACACATATATCATGGTGGGACTCATAGAACTTGGTGACATCACTTCAGTATTGACTGTACGTAGCTAATCCGCTTCCCTGGCTACTCACTTGCATTGTTGCATGTGGGACACACTAAAAGCTACGTTGCATGTGTCATCCAACTTACTAGTTGAGTGAATAAACTATAATAGCATGCCTTAAAAGTCAAGCTTATTCAGTCCTTGCCTAGAAAACAATGAATAATCACACACAAAATTTGAAAATCCACAGGGTAGTTCACATGATGGTTGTATTAAGCTGATTTTAAAGGGATGATTCATATACATGCTATAATGGTTCCCACGTCCTATCCTTATAAAGTAACTTTATTAAACAAGGACTTGTATGGGTCCACCACCCATTTTCATATTAAGTTTAAATGGGGGATTGTGTCCTGCCCCCACCTTAACGGAATTGGCCCCGTTAGGGACTCTAAGGGCCCATCATGATGTATGGATTTTATCCACACCGTTCATCCGTTTTTTTCAAATAATTTTAGAGGCAGATTCAATGCTTGAGTGGAATACACTGTGAGGATTGAACACCCACAGTTAAAAACCTTTTAGAGGTCATGGAAGTTTTAGATTAAGTTGAAATTTGAGTTTTCTCTTCTTACATGCCTATGTGATTTTATAAATAGATTAGATGACAAATAAACATTATGATGAGCCCTAAAGAGGTTTCAACGGTCGCCATCATTATCATTCACCACTACTTTATGGGGCAATGTTCACTTGAGCCATGGAGCCACCTCATTTTTAAAGCCTTGCTCAAACCCTAAAGAATTCAAAATAATAATAAATAAATAAATAAAAGATGAATGCGTTCAATAAAACCCAAAAATCACATAACCCTACTTGGACCGCTTTTCGACGGATAAATTACAAAACATGACTAAACCAATTTCCATCGAGGCGGGGTAGGATGCAATCCGATTCCTTTATTAAGTGTCCAATGACTTTTAAAAAGGTTGTAAAATTCATTAGGGATGAAAACAAGCTTGAAAAAGGCAATGCAACATTGTGATGGATATTTATCTATTATCATTAGAACATTTATGACTATGTTAATGCTACTCATTTGATAAGCATGTATCCAGACGCATTATTGGAACTTTGTCTAAGGAGATTTGAGTGTTTTCTTTGCTGCACACGTGCGTGGGGCCCACCTTAGACATGCCCTGGCCCAAAATCCAGGCTGTAACACTCATCAGGTTGGCCACAAACATATAATAATTAAAAATATATATGAAATTTACATAAATGGTCAATAGTGCATATTAGTCATTCATGTGGGGCCCATTTGATTTTGAGGGTGCACATGCTCCCTCACTTGATCAATGGCCTGAGTCTTTCACACGTGTTCCATGTTAGCACACGTGTAGAGTGGAAAAGCCTCAGTGGGAATTGATCTACAAATCAATGGTCTAACATAGCCTTCCTCACTAGGGTTTAGGTGTAAATGATCATGTCTTTGAAGCCATTGGTGAAGCTTAATTATAGAAAGGTGTGGTGACTCATTCATGGTTTAAGGGACATAAATGTAAACTAATCCAGGCCTTTGAAGTTGTAGCCCCAAGGTGGATGGTGCATACCTAAAAATTTTCACCAATCAGATGATCTGAACCGTCTGATTTCTCCCATTGAATTTGGACCGTTGGAAGTTTCTTTCTTGGTGGTGGCCAATTGAACCATTAGGATTTCCTGATCAGTGCAAGTTTAAGACTTCACTTGATCAATCGCGGGTCCCATGATTTTGATGGATTGGATTCTCTTGGATGCTTGCCACGTGTGTCATGGGTTGCCACAATTTGTGTGGCAAACTCACTTACAGAGTTTAAAAAATTACATGTCTTTGCCTGTAAAAACATGCTATGATTTTCCATGACAAAATCAAAACCCTAAAGTGATAGTTTTTTATTATCAACCTACGGCCTATAATTCACTTCATGTGTCTCACTCTCGCACGCTTAACCGTCCATGCACATGCGCCACTCGTGCCAATACGAAGAACCTGCACTTTATCCGAGCTTTTCAATTGGTGGGCCACACGAATCACATCTCTAGGCTAAAAAATCTCAGGGCATTTCATTTCTCAGGCGCCACACAACACACAAACATGCGGACTCGTTCTAGCCGTCCATGTGTTTTGTACACTAAAGCCGCCATGAGTAGCCAAACATAATTATTTCCAAGCTAATCAGTATGGCCTGACTAATAGAAACGAAGGATCTAGCACACGTTTGCCATCTCAACACGTGTGTCTGATTTTGGATGGGTGGGGTCCACACACGTGTGCGCTCATCCAACTTTCTCCACAGAAATGATGGCGTTTGGCCGAAAGAACAAAAGCCCAAAAGTGTGGTGGTGAGAAGGTTCTCTTTGATGGAGCTTTGATAGGACCACACGGGTGGCCGTACAAGGCAGCTCATGCACACCACACGTGTACCAGCATGGCACTGGTACGTGATCCAATTCGTTTATCGCAGATGTATGTAGATGAGCTTGTCCATTAACGAGCAGTTCCACTTATTGTGGGGCCCACTACAAAACAAATGAACGGATGAAAAACAAACTTAGCTAAGCTTTTCTCACCCGTCCATCTGTTTCTAAATCATAGCCACGTACTGAATGAGCAAGATTTATTTTTGTGAGAACGTCCACATGGTCAGGCCCACCTAATGGATGGTTTGGATATTGCACCTTTGGCCACGCTGGCATATGTGATGGCGTGTACATGAACTATGGACTGTCATGTACACAAGTGTCATGATGACGTGTACATGAACTATGAACTGCCATGTACACGTGTGTGATGGCGTGCACATGAACTATGAACTGCCTTGTACGCGAGTGTGAACTATGGCGTGCACATGAACTATGGTTTTTCTCTTAAAAGTATAAGAGTTTGATTGAAAACATTAATTCTAAATAAATTAAAATCCAAATCACAGTTATTATGAAATTTATGTGAATTGAAATTTTTTATTGTGTTTAGCATTATGTATATGGATTACACGTGAATCTAAAATTTATGTTTAGCATTTTTATAGGTGCATAACATGTATTTTAGTAATTTCTCAATAGTAGCCTACCTAAGTGTTTATGTAAATTAAATCCACCCTGATCATTGGGTGTGTTACTCCATTTTAGCCATAAGGTTGAAAAGTCAGCTCATTTTGTGATTTAAGTGGACCATATGATTGGAAACAATATACAGAACATATCTTTCCCAACTATTTCCCTTCAATGGCTTACCTGAATTATAATCCGGGCTGATTTTTGGGCCCTACGGCTAACATAAAGTGGCACAACTAGTGATTAATTGAGTGGATTACGTGTAAAAATTAATGTGGGGCAGACTAATTCTTGAAGTCAACTATAATTATTTCCACACACGTAAACGTGGTGATGTGAACCTATTTAAGCTTTAAAAATGTATGGGACATGGCAACTATGATGTTTATGTAAATTCCACTCCGATCATCAGGTGCGTCGCTTGATTTTAGCCATATGACCCAAATACGAGATTGCTCAATAATTTAGATAGGCCATGCGAAGGGAAACAGTTACCCTCACCCTCCAAACTATTTCCTTTCATGTCATTCATATGAATTGAGGATGGGTACGATTTTTTGTTCCCAGGCCTATGTTTTAACTTTGTATCTAATGATTAGAGTGGATTTTATATAATCATCATGGCGGGCCTGAAGAAATAATGGTGGGTGTCCCTCGCCTAACTTTTTCTTTGGTATGGTTCAATGAATCATAGAACGAGTTGATTTTTGGGCTTTATGATTAAATTAAGGGGACAAATTTAGTTATCAAGGTGGATTTTATGTAAACATCATAGTTGGGCCCACCAATTCTTAAAGTAAGTATACATTTCATCTTGGTGCCAATGTTATCTACGGTAAAGGGTGGTGATGTAATTTGAAAATACACCCTTAGTAAAGGAATTCAAAATGGGTGAAAGAGTGGTAAATGGAATTAATTTACTACCACCGCACCACTCCCCAAATATACTTACTTTCTGCCTTTACCACCAATTCCCACCCCTTACAACTGTTTCCATGGTGCCAAACTGGAAGTGTTATGTTCTATATGCAGCACCCTGTGTTGTAAAATTTGGTAGTGACAAACCACTTTGGAATAATGGACTTGTTTAAAGATGGAATGTTCACCTTCAAGTGATGAAAGATGGAAAGTTCAATCACCTTCATATGAAGATGTGTTACAAGTCATGAAGATTGTTCTGTTTACATCAACTTCAAGTACAACATCAACTTCAAATGCTACATCAACTTCAAGTACAACATCAACTTCAAATGCTACATCAACTTCAAGTGCTACTACTAGTCCAAATGCAAGTTCTATTTCAAGTTAAAGTGCATGTTCAACTACAAATACTAGTTCAAGTTTAAGTACTAGACCAAGTTCGAGTGCTACTTCAAATGCAAAATCAAGTCCAAATGTACTACATGGTCAAGATCAAGTTAAAGCTTCAAGTGTACAAGATCACGTTTCAAGTACATCAAGTAAAAGATTAATTGGAAGCAACTGAAGCTACAAGTTCAGTGTTCAATATTTCAGGTATAAATGACCTTAGAAAGACATTAGGTTTAGGTAATTTATATTGCACATTTAATATGGGTTATTGTGCTAATTATATGCTTTGCTTCGACTAGTCCTAGTCAATGTTCAACTAGTCTAGGCTTGGGCTCGACTAGTCCAAGACTTGTTGCAATTTTTCAGATTTTTCTGGTAGGGTCACGACCAGTCAAGCACCCTGCTTGAGCAGTTGTGGGAACTGGCTCGACCAATCGAGCAGGGTTCGACTCGAACTCAAGAAACCTTTTTGAGCCCAACTCGACCAGTCAAGGGTTGGTTTTATCCGATCACGCCAGAATTTTTGAAATTTGGTTGCTCCTTGGACCAGTCGAAGAAACCATTTTTCAGCTTATAAATAAAGGACTTTTCTCAGCTTTTTTCATTCATTCAAAGCTAAATCAAGCCACAATTCTGAGAAAAAGGTTTCCGTGATTGTCGAGGTATTGTTCGGTAAATTAAGATTCTTTTGTATAGATTTTTTATTTCTAATTTCTTGATCTCTCTTTTCTTAAATCTGATTTTATAAAAAGGGTGTTCTTCTCTACCCCTTTTGAGTTCTAAGGAATTAAATCAAAGTAGCCCGAGGTTGGATTAATTTAAAATTCATTTAGACCTAGAACCCTTCTATATGTGTGATTGAACATTGGACATCTACATCTTCAAAAGAAGCGGTTCTACCGGGCTACATCAAAATAGAATTTACAGATAAGTATTTTGATTTACAGTTTTTGGTTTTTGAGATTGCCAGAAAATCTGATTTGTATTGGTTTTGACTGTGATAGCTAGAAAATCTCAGCGTAGGGTTTTTAATTGTGATAGCCCATTGAAAACACAACTGTACAGGTTTTAAGGTGAACCTTGAAAAACCTTGCTTCATAGTGAGCGCCAATATCACGTGGGTTGTAATTATTGAAAGTGGAGTATGTGTGGCTGTTTGTGAACAGTTGGTGTACACACCAAACCACTATAATTCCTAGAGTTTGGTGGATGATGATGTATGTGATGAATGTGTGGTGAATGCTTGTATTTATTTCATATACATGTGGTGAATGTTGTAATAGCTAGATTTATTTTTATTGCTTCTTACTTTAGTTTGGGTTTTTGATCATTACCGAGTTCAAGAAATCAGGTTGCCCTACCATAAACTTAGGTTTTTGGTGTAAGGTTGTCCTTTAAACAACATTTGAATCAACTTCTCAATATTATTGTAATTGAGTTTATTATTTGATTAAGCTATCTGCATTTATATTCTGCAAATTTATTTATTTTTTTAAATTTGGCATAGTCCTATTCACACCCCCCCTCTAGGACTGAGAGCTCGCCCTTTTCATAAACGACAATGGTCCACGCTTGATCCAGTTCTAGAGCGATAAGCCTGAGCCTTAGCTTGACTAAGGCCGGTTGTGCTAGGCTGAGCCCGGCCAAGCCCTATAAGTAAAAGATAAGTTATATACACAACGTGTTCATTTTATATGAGTGTACGTTTTATATCATCATATTTTTGTAGAGAATTAAAATTTTTGGTAGTACACTATTAAATAAGTTTATTAAGAAACCAATGGTATGCCTCATCAATTATCCACCATATGCATGAACTTAAATAAGTGCATTAGTATAATATTTACCATTTAAAGTATGGTATATATTTTACACATTTTATAAGTGTTGTGTATTATCTATCTCACTTTACCATAAGATCAAAGTTTGTTTGTTTTTGTTTTTGTTTTTCATTTTTGTATTAACCCCGCAGTCTACCGTTATTAATACCTATTATTTACACTTGGCCTAACGTAGCTTAGATTAGTGATTAGGAAGTTGCCACATATGATGTAGAGAGGGTCGCGTACAGTTACATGGCCAAGATGGATCAGAAAAGGTCCGGTTGATGACAAAAGTGATTTGGATTGTCAGACCTTAAATCAGGTGTATCTCGCAATCCGAAATGAGTTATCGGACGTAAAATATATGATTTTGGGGTAGAACGAGCTACTTCGCAAGCCAAATTTGTGAAATACCCTTGGATCGATGGCCGTTTCCCTATTTTAATTTCATTTTTACTATAAATAGTAAGTTTTAGTTTGGTTATAACTCTTTATCCGTCGGGCTTTAGAAGTTGCGCCCAACGTGAGAAGAGCTTAGAATAATTAGGAGAACGGTTTGGTGAAGCCAAATAGGACACTTACTATTTTTTTCTGAAAACCTTGCGCACTAGTAGACATCACGACCGTCTATAAATACTAAGTTTACTATTTATAGTAAGTTGCGAATTCTAGGAGTGTTAGTTGTAGTTTGATTCCTATTTCTTTACCATTCTTGATACCCCTATTTAAAGGGTTGTGAACTCGTTTTTATTCGGTCATCAATCAATTTCGAATTTTATAGAATTTATTTTCTATTTTGCTTGTTTTCTTTCTTGTGGATTCGAGAAGTCTTTGTGAGGAGTCCAGAGAAGTTTCGTGGATTTGGAACAGTTACTCCCTTGAGGAAGACGATGCTTAACCTCACGTCCTCCCATGCGTCAACATATTGACACACTTGTACAAAAAAAAAATGGAAGAAACATACTTATATAGAGCAGGAGAGAATGCGGCAGACACTTATTTGTTGAAAACATATATATTACCAAAAGAGTCAGATGCTTAGAATTGTACGCATGGATAAAATCTAAAAGGTAGTCAACTTTCAAATGATGTGTGACCAATGGACATAAGGCACACACAACCTTTTGTGTAAAGGAAGTTTCTCCAAAGACCTGCTATCGCCGGTTTATTTAAAAAGAAACTCTCATTGAGATTGCCTGAAATATTTTTAGGAGTCATAAGAAAGTCACAACGAATAACAGAGGCCGTCTGGAAATAAAAACAAATTATTTATAATGGCATAATACAACGACTCTAAATCCAAGTAGGATACTGTCACTACATGATTGAGAAACTTATGCGTAAGTAATAAGAAATTACGTACGGCCACTACCTCTCAAAATCGTACAAAAGCAACACTCGAAGATGAGTTTAAGGTCACACGCCGATGCAAATACATATAACATTTTAATTCTACATTGATTATCTTTTCTGTTTCTCGTGGGCGCTTATTAGTTTCTAACTTAGTTTCTTCCACATATGTTTAGCACTATGTTGCAATAGGCACAAAGTCTTTAGTTTAGCTTTTTTAGCTTAAATTCGCTATTGTCCAGCGCATCGCCATAGGATGCCAGTAAATTAGTTTAAACATCTATGATCTAGTTGTTAGATCTCTAGATTATTAAGTTCTTGATATATCTTTGGTCGCATCTTGCTAACTTTATACTACGACTGTTTGGTATTTTTTACGGTAGCAGATAATTTCTTATTATTATTTGTTTTCTCTCTTTTTAATTGGTTACATTGCATTGACATTCTGATTAATAAATTTGATAATCAAACCCTTTATTTTTTAATTTAATTTTTTATTGCTTTATTGAGAAACACAATATACGATATCACCATTGAAAGAAAGTCATTGTCTTCAAGGAAAACATAATTTATTTAGGACTAACTCTCTCATTCCTAAATTGCTTGATTGTTGTAATAATTTGATCCTAATTCAACTATATTCAACACATGGGGTCACAAGCATTTAGCTTGAATCGAGTCAAACATGACTCTAGCATACTCAACACCTAATCTAATTGCACACATTTAATCGAAATCGGGTCATTCATTTATGTGTAGCCATGTGTTCAGGTTGAACAACAACACCTACTAATACTTATATAATAGTTATAATGCCTGCTAATACTTATGTACTATGTAGTATCCACTGGGGTAATGGGTTGTATGCCGGACAGGGACCCAACCACCATTGATCTCCATAGTGGCAGGACTCTGCAGTGCCCACCATGATATGTGTTTTATATATTCATGTTGTCCAAATGTTTTGCTTAACTTATTTTAGGCTATAAACTCAAAATCTGTAATGTACTGTATGTTTTGATTGCTTATTTTAGGCTATAAGTCCAAAATTGAAGCATATCTAAAGCTTTAGCGGACCGCACTATAGAAACTTATTTGAAAACTTCTCGAGAGCCACAGAAGTTTTGGATCAAGCTTATATTAGTATTTTTCTTTTATTCAACTTTGGCTGACCTTATAAATAGCTCAATGACAAATAAACATCACCCTAGGCCCAAGGAACAATTTAACAGTAAACCTCATTATCACCGCAGTTGCAGTCCACTCGAGCTTCTTGAGCTTTTACTTCAATTTTGGGCTCATGGTCTAAAATGATCTGACCAAATGGATGATGGCATGAGCAGAATGCATACATTATAGTGGGTCCTAAAATGTCCTGCCACCATGGAGGTCATCTAAGCCGTCTAGGCTACAGCCTAAACTTCATGCCCTTAGTCCAAACCCTAACCCTAATCCTAGCCTAAATTTCATGCTCTAGTCCAAACCCTAACCCTAACCCTACGGAGGGAGGTCATCTAAGCAGCCTAGCCCAAACCCTAATCCTACAGGGCGAAGTCATCTGGACTCAGCTAGGCAGCCTGGCCCATTGCCTCCCCTAATAATAATCAATGGTTAGAGATTGATCACCTATATCCAATTGTAAACTTAAGAACGGGATAAAAAATTTCCTTCAAAAGTATGATATGGGTGCATGACATTTGACTGTTGTGAAATTCGAGCCTCACAATGAATGTGATCTCTCTAAACAAAAAAAGAGACTCGCCACCTCATAGGTGGGTCACACACAGTTGGACCGTCGGCCATCCATTTATTTGAATGGTGTGGTCGATCGACAGCCCTAATTTGAGATCTGGTCATCATGGTGGGGCCCACTGTTTACTTGGCTTGGATGTCTCATGGAAGTAAAAAATTGGTGGGAAAGTAGGTGCTGCATGCTAACGTAGGGTGCAGCGCATGAAGTAACGTACGTACAATCATCAAACCATTGTAAACCATCCATTTAATTAGTGGCCACAAAATGGACAGTAAAAAATCACATGTCCAGCAGTCCAAGTTCTCTGGTCAAAATAAGATATTTACGATTGTCCCATCGATGTGATTTTTAGTCTGGGTCCGTTCAGATTGGGGCCCACGATTTGACGGTCCTGATTGTCCCGATGACGATGTACAATCTGAAGAAAGAGATGCAAGGACAATTAAGGGACATCATTTTCATTAATCTCAATAAACAGACACGATACTCTTCTGCTTTAAAAACAGAACATGGCCAGCCATCTCCCCATACCACACGTGTCAGTGAAAATCTCCAATCCAGACCGTCCATCTATTTTCCCATATTTCCATTCCATTACATAAAAAACATACATAAATAGGATTACCTATAGTCATTTGAATAAGTAGGCTTCTACATATAACATTTTTATAAAGTGAGGCACGATTACACCTATGATGGGTATATTTTTGAAACATGGGTTATCATGAATCATGCCGGCCCACTAGATGAACGGTCTGGATTCGGTATTCACCAATCCAAAATTGTTGTGTGGATAGATGGATGTACCATACTCCAGTGGTACATGCACTATGGTAGCATCTCTGTTCGAGGTCTGAAGGGACGGTTCAACTATTTTAGCTTTTCATGTGGTTAGAGGACAATTGAATTTTTTGTACTGAGGTGGGCCCAAAATGAGGGGGGCGTACTACGCACCCTGCGCTTGCCATATTTAGGTGGAGCAGCGCATGCATGATTAGAAGTAGAAAAGTAAACTTCTATATATAGCACCTATGTCTCTGACCTTACTCGTTTTCATCCGTTCTATCATACACAGGCGCAGGACCACTCTCTCCCTCTGTTTCTGATCACTCAGGAACGGTCGCGGACCCGGATCGGATCCAACCAGGTGGGTGCCACCCGGACCATGGGGTCCACCTAGACATATGCAGTTGTATATCCACACCATCTATCCATTTTTACAGATTATTTTAGAGCATGGTCTAAAAAATGAAGCAGATACAAAAATCAGTTGGCCCACACAGTAGGGATTGAATTTCCACCTTTAAAAGAAGTGGGGCCACAAAATTTTTGGATCAAGCTGTTATTTATTTTTTATTTTCTTTCATCTAGGTCAGTGTGACCTTATCAACAGGTTGGATGGTAAATAACCATTAAGGTGGACCCTAGGAAGTTTTTAACGGTGCGTGTTCAGTGATCACTGTTTCCTGTGGTGCGGTCCACCTCAGATTTGTATCTGGTTTTCTTTTGAAACCATTCCCTGAAATAATCTTTTCAAAACGGATGGACGGCGTGGATATACAATTCGTATATGGAGGTGGGCCCTACGGCCAGGGTCGCACCCACCTGTCTGGATACCGGGTCAGGGACTGTGTTCGACTCAATTTTGGAAGTGTAATCTCGGAGCGCGACTTGGCTGCGACCCCGGAACTAGCCATGTGGGTGCAACCCTGACCGTTGGGCCCACCTCCATATATTTTTTGTATATCTACGCCACCCATCTGTTTTTACAGCTCATTTCAGTGAATGATGTAAAAAATGAAGAGGATAAAAGTTTCAGGTAGACCACACCACAGGAAACAGTGGTTATTAACCATTAAATACATTTCATGGGCCATATAAGTTTTGAATAAGCTGATATTTATTTATTTATTTATTTTTTACTTTTATCCATGTCTGTGTGACCTTATCAACAGGTTGGATGGTTTACAAAAATTACGGTAGACCCTAGAAAAAAAATTTAATGGTGGGCTTTCAACGACCACATTTTCCTATGGTATGGTCCACCTTAAACTTTTATCTGCTTAAATTTTGGAATCATGCCTAAATTGATCTGACAAAACGGATGGACGGCATGGATATATAATACATACATCGAGGTGGGCCCCACGGTCAGTGCCGTATCCACAGCCAAGTAGCGCTCGTAATCTCGCATCACACGTGGAGAGTAGGGACACGTGTTAGAGATTGCTTCACCCCGTGATCACACTAGCCATGTCATTGATGAGAGGCTCAGATGCTGCACACTCACGTCTAAGTCGCTCTCACTTTCAAAGTACAGAGATGTTCAAATCCAATCAGTTGGACAATGAGTTACCATCCACCTAATGGATAATTTCCAACTTCCTTGTGCATGAAAAATCCACACCGTCCAATCTGTTGGCCAAAATATAAAAAATCACCTTTCCAAAAAATTATTTTCATCCAAAAATCAGGTAGGCCACTCCAAAGAAAGTAAAGTGTAGCCGCTGATAAATCATAATATTCAATTATAGTATATTGATGATTGGATGAGTCTGTTTTTATATAATATAGTCCTTATGGTGGGGAAAAATTATTGGACGGTTTGGATTTCGTAAATAATGAAATCATGGAAGCTATTCGGTGGCTGTACACTAACTTACTCCTCCAACCGGTTGGATAAAAGGAAATCTTGGGGATTCCACCACACACGTGCTGGTAGCATGTTTAGTAGACTGTTAGTAGGCAATAGAATCTAGAAGAGTAGAACTAGACTTCTGACAAGCTTGATTTCATGCCTCCTTGTTTTGTACCACGTACGTGGCACATGTGTACAAAAGATCTGAGCCAGACATCTTGTAGATTCAGCTGTCGATTGACCGTAGACAAAATCTTTCGTTGATTGTCCTATCATAATCATCTAATAAATGAGCCTTGCCTCCTTTAATGAGAACCGCTGCTGGTTTTTGTCTCAAAACATTGTGATTTTAGGAATGTAGCCTATTCACTATTGTTAAAATGAAATGAACGGTTGAGATCTTATGCACGTGTGCCAAAATGTTCAGAATGACAAGTCGGCAGTGGAGTTATGGAATCTGCTCCCTCGAACGCAGAGATTGAAGACTTGGATTCGGGTACATGTGCAAACGTGATATGCTTCAGAGATCCAGACCGTACAGAGCCTGGGCGACTACGTGAATATTTTTTTATTTTTAAACTTTAGTCCTATCCAATCATTCTGTGGGCCACACTTCTAAGTTGAATATAGGCCGTTGAGGACTTTCTTCCGACCGTGACTAATAAAACCGGCTCAGCGTATCGGTCATGAGCCAAACCGGTTAATATTGCTTATGCGGTTGCGTCGGTAATCGGATCGATATGGCCCGATTTCCCACAAGTGGGGCCCACCATCGGTGTTCTAGAACATTGTTTACACTGCAAGTAGCGGCCTTGTTTTTGGACAGTGTTCTGTGGGCCACACAATGATGTATGCGTTTGATCCATGCCATCCATTCATTTTGGACCGTTATTTTAGTTAATGAGCCTAAAAATGAGGCTGATCCAAATCTCAGGTAGATCACACATTGGAAAACAGTGGCCATTGAACGCCCACCATTAAAAGCTTCTTAAGCCCACTATCATATTTATTTTCCATCTAAACCGTTGATTGGATCACAAATACCATCTAAACTATTGATTGGGTTGCAACTACCTGAATGAAGAGAAAACACAATGAGCTTAAGAGAAAACACAATGAGCTTGATCGAAATCTTCCTGGGCTTATGAAATTTTTAATGGCTGTCATTCAATTTCCACCTATTTTTTCAACATAAATCATGATGGGCCCACAATTTAGAGCCACATGTATAACTGTATAAGTTGGGAAAATCTTAATATTTTGGAGTCTGTTTTTTCACACACCCACTCACATGCACATCCCATATGGGCATTTGGACCCATGACCTCCGTGTTAAAACGGAGTTCATCAACCATGGAGTAAGACCTAATCTTTTACAAACTGGAATAGACTACTAAAAGCAACAAGAATACACTTATCCATAGCTCAAGGGGTATACTAGTGAAGACAACATGGTTTCAACACTGAGGTCTTGGTATCGATTCTCAAGAAAAGTGTGGCAAAACCCTGGAGGATATCTATGGTTGATGAACCTAAATTGTTTAATGATCACTGCATACCTGCAAGAGAAGACGTAGATAGAAACCTTGGCTACATCAAGTAAGTTAGGTGTAGTAGAACGTAAGGTTTTTTAGAGTGGTTTATATGTTGAGTTGTGTATGCCTTTTACTATTAGAGATGTTCCTATTTATAATTAAAAGGGGGTGGTGGCATAGAGAACAATCTTCCTATTTGGAAGGGATGTATTATAGAGGGAATTGTATCCTGAGTGTATTGCGAATATCTTCCGAGATCTTCGGCTAAGATCTCGGATCCCGAGCGTGTCGCGATTATCTTCCGGAATCTTCAGTCAAGATCTCAGATATATCTTAAATAGATCTTTTTGATAAGCTCAGGGGAAGCATGTAGTAGGAGGCCGATGTGACCTACCTACGCAATCGTCTCGGGGAGTAGTTTCCCAACCTGGATTCTTTAGTGAGCCGTGGTTGAGTTTAGCAATCAGTAGCTTATCGACCTGTCAACTTGCCTCTGGGTGTCATGTCCGAGCGTCGAGGCCGATCTCCCTTCCTTAGTAGAACACAAGACGAGATCAGGGATGACTATCATCTTTATCTTATCATACAGTGCATGGACTCTTTTGCAAGTCTTCCGAACTGGGCATGTTTGGTCCTATACTGGATCGTGCTTCGATGACTCAGCTCGGATGTGGTCGGGGCCATGGTGGAGCTCGGGGTCGCACAATGAAGTACAATATGATACTCTTTCTTGGCCATTGAGGAGCTCCTTAGTCATGCTTGACGGTGGTTGACCTCGTGACGCGCGTAGATGTTCGAGCTTGCCTATTCTCATTGGCCCGTCCATTTTCACCCATAACAATAGCCATTCCCTTATCTACTTTTCTAGTTTTGTGGTTCACTTGTGTTTTGAATTTACTTTATTTTTTAGTCCTATGTGATAACATGATATGACAAAATTAGATAGATATCTCACAAACATAATGGTAGATCCCACCTAACTTCTCGCAAGCAATGTTCATCCTTGCCGAAGTGCAGGATTTGATTGGCCATGTGCCACTGTCATAAACTAGGCACATAGAACATGTATAAACGTTGTTTTGGACGAGTATTACAAGAATTGTCCCATCTCTGATATATTCGATTAGGTCATGTGTTGCTGTAAAAAATGGTGTGGTAATGTAGCGAGATTTGATTAGTGGCTATATGCTATAAAAGATAAGCCGAGTAGGCACTCAACCCAAAAATCTTAAAAAGGCCTTGGCCCATATCTCATATGGTACAATGGCACCAATCAAATTTCACCACATCATCACACACTTCTGCACATAATCTATCTATTTAAAAGTTGTGTAGTCAACCATATTTATATGTGATATCTACACTGTTTATCAAGTGAGAGTTCTTATATTCACTTAAAATTCATCTAATGCAGCATGACCGGAATAAAAACACTCTTGAAAAGTTATTCTATCTCCGAACTTAGGTTGTGATAACATTATAATTTAAAGTTTTAATGCATGAATTTACATTATTGTCTATGGTGTGGATCACTTGAGCTTTGAACCTATCAGATTTCTGGGATCAATGCCAAAAATGGAGCTTTGGACTCTGTTAGCTATATCTGATCTGGTTTGATACCCAAATGGCCGAGTCAGGCTGAGTCATCCTTGACTTGATGAGTCATAACAAGGTTGGAGACTGAATAAGCATGAAAATAGATAATAAAATTGACTGGATAAATAAAAGACAATCTTACTCTTGAAACATCTAATAGATGGGTCCCACTTTATATTTCTTATGATTTTAAAATAACACTGATTCTAACCATATGATTTATGGCTCATAAACAATGGATGGTTATAAACAAATTGGCCCCATTCAAAGGGTTACGATCATGTGATCATCATGATTCTTGCATCATGAATTACTCCTAGTAAATAAATGAATGGTTCAGATCAGTGATAGATCAACCCTTGTGCCATTTTAAAGGTTACCTATTGTTTAGACCTCAACCGCTAAGTTGGACCACACGTAATGGTGTCCCGACGAGTGGACCGTTATGAAAAGGCAAAACAACAATGTTATACATAAGCTGAAAAAGGGTCCTAATGTTGGGAATGAAATAGGTGTGACCCAGGTACCACCAGGGTTGCCCTGGCGTGGGGCTTACCTTGATGTATGTGTTGTATATACACACCGTCAGATGGACCGTGCCCTGAAATGAGGTAGAAAAACTCATAGACCGTATAGATATACAACACATACATAGAGGTGGGCCCCATGGTCAATGCCTAACCCACTAAGCTGTTACCTGGGTAATGCGGTAGTGGGTGTTTCCCTAATGTAGGGCCCACCTTGATTTATATGTTGTATATCCCTGGTGTCCATAAATGTTTTCAGCTTGTAGTAATGCTATGGTCCCATATTCAAATCTCAAGTAGACCACATTGCAAGAAATAATGGTCAGTGAACGTGGACCATTAAAAACTTTCTAGGGTGAATCATAATTTTATTTGTCATCCAACTTGTTGATAAGGTCAAAAAGAGACTTCAATGAATGGTAAACACAAGTATCAACTCAATCCAAGACTCTTATGTGGCCCCAAGAAGCTTTTAGTGGTAAATATTCAATTCCTACCTTATGGTCAATGTGAGATTTGGTTCTACTTCATTTTTATAGTACACCTTAAAATGTGCTAGAAAAATGAAAGACGACTTGAATACACAAGGCATATATAAGGTGGGTCCTACCTAGGGGTGTACATCGAGCCGAACCAAGTCGAGCTGGCCTCAGGTCGGCTCAGCTCGGTCACCAGGCACACCCAGCTCGAACTCGGCTCGGCTCGGTGACCGAGCCTGCATCTCCAGCTCGAGCTTAGCTCGGTTAGCAATCGACCAGTTCGAACCAAGTTTGAGCCAGTTTCGAGCTTCAAGCTTTGAGCCAAGTTCAAGCCAAATTCGAGCACGAGAGAGAGAGAGAGAGAGAGAGAGAGAGAGAGAGAGAGTTGCATTTGCAACTACGTATACGAAGGAAGCTTGGAGAGCCATCGATACTACCTGGCTCGACGGACGGTTCTGGAGATGCTTAGAGAGAGAGGCTACGCCATCTCTGACTCCGATATCTCCCTCACATTACTCAAATTCTGCTCCATCCATGGCCAGAGACCCTACCTTGAGTGCCTCTGCATCTCTACTTCTCTCATCTCCAACCCCTCCAAGAAGGTACCTTTTCCCCCATTCCAAACTGCTCCCATCACACCCATCCATCATCTCTCCACAAATTGATGATGACCCTCAAACCCGGCTATTTTTCTTGTAGAACCCAAAATGCGCCTGATTCTTCTGTTGAACGGATGTGGTAAAATTAGGAATCGTGCGCGGAATCCTCTCTCAGGTCAGCCATGACAATTGAAGCAGGATGATATTGGTTTTGAGGGAAGAAGGTAATGGGGAGAAAGGGTCGTGCGGCTGGGAAGAACGAAAGGGAACGGGGATTTTTTTTTTTTTTTTTAAATTTTATTTTTTTATAGGTGAAAGGGAACGAGTTGTTGAAGTTAGGGTTGTTTCTAACTTGTAATTTTTAAAAAGGGTATATATAATATATACCCTAATCAACCGAGTCGAGCCGAGTATCGATCCGAGTCGAGTCGAGCTGAGGTCAGTTCGAACTCGGCTCGAACTCATTTTTGAGCTGTAAAAAACGCCCTAACTTGGATCGAACTCAGTTTCGAGTCGGGTCGAGTCGAGCTTTTTCGGGGCCGAGTCGAGTGAGCTAACCGAGCTAGTCCTACCATCATCATTGCCTCACCCACCAAAGACTAGGTTAAGTGTGCCTCGCCTCACCCAAGATGGTGTGTCCCTTACCATGGGCCTCACCTCAATGTATGTATTTTATATCCATGTTGTCCATATATTTTTATAGATCATTTTAAGGCATGAGTCCAAAAATAAAGCTGATCCAAATTTCAAGCGGACCATACTATATGAAACCGTGGTGATTGTACATTTCACCATTAAAAATTTCCTAAGGCCCACAATAACTTTTCCATTGTGTTTTTTGCCATTTACCATAATTTTTTTGTTTTTTTCATTTCATCTAACCTATTAATAAGGACAAATAAACCTAAATGAAGGAAAAATAAAAAAAGAAGGAAAAAATAAATATCAAATTTTTTTTTTGGTTAGCTTGTTAGTACACAACCCTGTCAGTTCACACTTCACTGTTAGCCGAATCCATACTAAGATCTCAGGTTGAAACGAGGGATCTTTCACTCATTCTACCACTTGATCTATGGATTTTTTTTTTTTTTTTTTTTTTTTTTTTTTTTTTTTTTTGTTTTTGTTTTTCTTTCGTTAGATTGTTAGTACACCTCACTGTAGGTTCACACTTCACTGTTAGCCACCCCCACAAGGCACCTAATTTTTTTTTTTTTTTTTTTTGGTTAGCTTGTTAGTACACCCACTTTCAGTTCACACTTGACTGCTAGCCACCCCCACCAGGGAATCGATGCCAAGACCTCTGCGTTGAAAATAAGTATCTTTCACTCAGTCTCCCACTTAAGATATGGGTCCCACTTTAGGCAACTTAAAACATTTGTAGCTCATTATAAGTTGTTAATGGTTAATTATACTTTTTCTAATGGTACGGTCCACCTTATATTTGGACCTGCTTTTTATTTTTGGGATTTATTCTCTAAACTGATCCCATAAAATGGATGGACAATATGGACACAAAATAAATGCATCTAGATGGAACCAGTAAAGGCCGCACCATCTTAGGTGAGGGTGGGGGACACCCAATTCGCATTCCAGTGGCTGCCTTGCATATGTGTTGTATGGATACGGATTGGCTACTCCCCCTGCCACTAGCCCGGTGGCTGATGGTCGGTGCTCTGTTGGCCCACCATTATGTATTTCATCCATGCCGTTCATCCATTTTCACGTATCATTTTAGAGCTTTATGCCAAAAATGAGAGGAATATAAATCTCATATGGACAACACCACAGGAAAACCATAGTGATTGGATATCCACCATTAAAATCCTCCTAAGGTCCACTGTACTGATTATTTGACATCCAATCTGTTGATTAGGTCATACATACCTAGATGAACGGATAAAAACAAAGATCAGCTTGATCCAAAACTTTTATGAGCCCAAAAAGTTTTAATGGTTGACATTCATTCAACACCGTTTCCTGTAATGTGGTCCACTTGAGATTTGGATATACTTCATTTTTGGTCTGATATCCTAAAATGATCTAGAAAAATAGATGGACGGCATGGATGAAACACATTCATCATGGTGGGTCCCACAGAGCACCGACCACTAGCGATTGGCTGGTTGCAGGGCGAGTAGCCAATCCGTTTCCGTGTTGTATATTCGGGTCGTCCTTCATTTTTCTAGCTACCATAAATGAACAGTAATGAAAATAAATACAACAACAGGGATCAGTCCACATCAGCTCTTAACGTGGATGGTTGGGAGGCGGTCTTGCTAATGACCCGGCACCAGTGAACTAGCTAGTGTAAGCTTCATAGCCCTCATCATGATATATGTGTTTAATCTACGCCGTCCATTCATCTGTCTACTTCATTGGGCATGAGCCCATTCATTGTTTTTATCTCATTTTAGGGCATGAGCCAAACAATGAAGCAGGACCATGTCTTAGGTGGACCACACCACAGGAAATAGTGGGGATTAAACAATAACCGTTGAAAACTTTATAGGGCCACGGAAGTTGTGTGTGATGTTATCAACATGGATGGCAAATAAGCATTACAGTGGGCCCTGGAAAATTTTAAATGGAGACTATCAATAGATACTGTTTTCCTGTGGTGTGGTCCGCCTGTGATTTGGATCTACCTTATTTCTGGGTTCATGACCTAAAATAAGATGGAAAAATGGATGGACGGTGTGGATAAAATACATATATCATGGTGGGGCCCACGGAGCTTGACACTAGCTAGCTGGCTGATGTTAGGGTCACTAGCCAAACCGCGTCAGGATGGTTGGGAGCCCGAGTTTTTTACGGCACGCTCTGTCACGGTGGAACTCAATAGGCCGTAAAAAATACTTCTTTTTCACAATGGTTTGGACCTAAGGGTATCAATCCAAATGTCATGGGTCGTTCATCTGGTGGGCCACACCTTTATATGACTTGGGCTAAAAAATCCAGCTCTTTCGGGTCCGGCATCTGACCAAACAAGTTGGAAAAAATGGACGGTTTAAAATGATTGACCAGCATTCCACGTTCAATGTAAAAGTGCAGCCCACCCAACAAACAGATATCCCTGAATTTTGGGCCATGCTACATTGGTCGTGGGGCCCACCTGATGAATGTCCCGGATATTGCTCACACGTGCTACTTTCGCAAGTGCAGGGAGAGTTACGGATGCTACTCATCAGGTGGGCCCCACTTGTAGTTTTACCTGTATCTATGGTCAAATCTTCCTGACCTTCCATTTATTGTACATGGAGAGTACACTTTACTGGACGGCCCTGATTTTGTTGAAGGACCCATACATAGTGTGGCCTACCTAATGAACGGCCTTGATCTCGATCACCTATGGATAATCTAGCGGTAGGCTGGTAACCGATCCACAGTACATACGCGTAAGCCACTATGGGCCATTCAAACCATAGGTCAGATTGTGGACATTGCATGGAATGGCCAGATGATCATAACCATCTGATTTCACCGTTGAATTTTAACGGTGTTCGATTTACTTTTAATTGTACACGTGGTAGATGCTTGCCGCCACGTGCGCTTTGACAAGTAAACGGGGATTTACTGGAAAGCCTTTGGCGGGAAGTTCCTGCGCTGGGAAGCCAGGTGGGGCCCACCGTGATGTCTGTGAGAAATCCACACCGTTCACCAAATTAGCGATGATGGGCTCCATAACTTCGTTGGTTTAATTTGAGTTGATATATGCCTCGTGTACCATTTCTAAGTGCCTGTGTATCAAGCATCATGTACAGCCAGAGTATAAATTAACTTCCCCACATTATAGGCAGTCTAAGTTCCATGGATAACCAAATTGGTCTGTGTTGTCCAATCATGATCGCATCCATCCATATTACTTTGAACGGTCTAGATGGACGTACACGTGTACCACTAACATGTGTGCTCTTCTATCCTGTATTTCTCACTGAAGCAAGTTTACTAAAAAGAAGTGCGTGCGTCTCACAATTCATCCGTCCCTCGAGTTGCACCGGTGTAGGTCAATCCAGACTGTCCAAATAGTGGATCCAATTGCGGTTGAGGCACCTCTGAAAATCTGAACTAATAGGAAGATCTGATTCATTGAATGAATGGTCTGGATCGCCGCACGTGTACACTACGTGCATGGAGAATAAGTCACCACTATTTGCCAAGTGGTAGCAAACATACACCGTAGTTATTTTCCACTCGCTTAGATTCGGATGCTGATTGCCAGCCTTCCCGCGGTCGGAAGCTAGGTGGGACACACCGTGATGTTTGTGAGAATCCACACCGTCCATCCATTTTTTTCACCTTATTTTAGTATGCAATAAAAAAAGAAGAAAAATCCAAAACTCAAATGGGCCACATGATAGGAAACAGTGAGGAGAGAAATCCCTACCGTTGAAAATATTTCTGGGGTCCACCATGATGTTTATATGACATCCAAACCGTTGATAAGATAATTACCACTTGTATTAAACTGAAATCACAAAAATATTAGCATGATCCAAAACTTCTGTGGCCCCTTGAATGTTTCAAGGGTGATCGTTCAATCCTAACTTTTTCCTCTCGTGTGGCCCACTTACAAATTGTATCTGTCTCATTTTTGGTCTCATGTTGTAAAATTATGTTCCAAAACGGATGGACGGGGTGGATTTCACAAAATTCACAGTAAGCTCCATCTAGCTTAAGACACCAGCAACTTCCGGTGGTCGGGGTGGCAGGCAATCCCGTCCCCTTGGATTCTCAGAATCATCAGGTCAGCATTTTTTCTGGAAAATATCCTCCACCCAGAATGAGGACCAAGAAGTGAACGGTCTGGATTGTACATACATGCCACGTGTGGGTGGATGAGTTGATAATATCCCTATTTTCTTTTGTTTGAGTGGCTTTAACATCCTTTGTAGAAAAAGCCTTTTCTACAACTAGTCTTTGTGGGGCCCACCGGGAGTTTTTGCATGCAATCCAACCCGTTCATAAGGGTCCTACCATCAAGGAATTGGGACATCTAAAAGCTAAGATCAATCCAACCATCAGGTTGGCCACAAAGTGAATTTGAATGTTTTTGAGTGGATGGCCATTGTTTTCTGCGATCTGTCCTACCTAATGATTACTTGGACCATTTTAGGACTTCCATCGATAGGGTGGGACTCACCTGGTTCTCAGATTAGATGGCATACCCACAACAAGGTGGGCCCCACACAGACAATTGAATAATATTTACACGTAGGTGAATGAGTTGCACTCATAACATTTACAAGCAGATGAAGGAGAAGAGTTGTAGAGAAGGCATTCTCTTCCTACAAACGGTTGTAGAGGAAGATAGTAAGATACTGTTCCAACCTAGTATTTCAGCTGTCATGATTTTTATTCTCTCTCTCTCTCTCTCTCTCTCTCTTCTCCTTCCCTACTAGGCCTAGATCCTAGACTAGGTTGATTTCATTTCCTAGGCTTCTGATAAAGCAATTCACCGCACTGTAATAATCTGCAGAAAGCCTGCTCTCTCTCTCTCTCTCTCTCTCTCTCTCTATAACCTCTATATATGGGAATTTGAGTGATAGCTTTGGAGACCCATGAATTTGAAACTAGTATTTACCATGGATGGATGGTTTTGGTCTAGTGCCATAGTGGCCTTCGTGGGGTTGATAGGTTTGCTTTTGTATTTGATTATATCCCACTTCATGCCTTTGTATTTGAAGCTCGGGGTTGCTCCAAAGGGAAGCTTTGGGTGGCCTTTGGTTGGTGAAACCTTGAGTTTTCTAAGCCCACATGCTTCAAACACTCTTGGAAGTTTTCTCCAAGACCATTGCAATAGGTGATACTTTCATATATTCCTACATCGACACACACTTACACATGCATTTTGTTTTTGTTTGTTTTTAAATTTAGCATTTTGGTTGTAATGCTACTATCATCATGCTATTTGCATGACTTCTACCAGCTTCTTTCTCTATCTTGGATTCCCATCTCTTACCTTTTTCAAATGAATTGGGCTCATTTTTTTATTTTTTATTTTAAACATGATTTATCTTTTTGGATAGTTTTTCTTGTTATGGAATTGTTAGTTTTCAACATGTAAGTACTAAGAATTTCATAAGTCTGTCTTTAAAAAAGTGATTTTTCTAGTAAGTTTGATTCATTTTTTTAATATGGGTTTTCTTGTTATTAATATTTTCTTATTTTGGGCTCTTATTTCTATGCATGTAGTGTGCAAAGCTAAAGAAGAAAGAGAAGCTACAATAGATATGGGTTTCTTCCAGCAACATGTGCATGTGTGTTTTTCGTTTTTTAATTGAAAGAAAGAGAATGGTCCATGTCTTCCACTGGAACAATGACACTTGGAACGAATTAGATTCCTTTTTTTTTTTCCTTTTATATGGGCTTTTATTTTCATGATTTTTCTCAATATGGGGTTTTGATTTTAAGCATGTTGTATGAAAATTTTCAAAAATTCCAAACTAGATATGGGTCTGTTTTATAAATCTATATATCTATATATCTGTCCATGTGTGTGCTTGTATTTTTTAATATCTTTGCCGTGGTTTTGAGTGCTAACATAAAGAACAAAACAGGTATGGGTAAAAAGCTGATAGATAGAAGGATTTTTGGTTTTGCAGGTATGGGAAAGTGTTCAAATCTCATCTGTTCTGTTCCCCAACTGTTGTCTCATGTGACCAGGAGCTGAACAATTTCATACTCCAAAATGAAGAGAAGCTATTCCAATGCAGCTATCCAAAGCCCATCCATGGGATATTAGGAACATCCTCTATGCTTGTAGTCGTTGGAGACACACACAAGAGGCTGAGAAGCTTGGCACTGACACTAGTCAGCACCACAAAATCAAAGCCCGAGTACCTCAATGATATAGAAAGAATAGCAATCCAGATAATGGATGCATGGAAAGACAAAAAAGAAGTCATCTTCTGTGAAGAAGCTAGAAAGGTAATAAAATATCATTAAAGACATGATTATAAATAAGATTTTTTATTCTTTCAGTATGACATTGATATTTCCACCCCCTAAAATTGAGTGTCCCAACCACGAATATTAATTTTGATACCACAGACTGTTAAAGCCACTCAAATCAAAGAAAATAGGGAACTGATGTCCACACTCCTTTTGAATGAAAACACCATTTTTGTACTTTGGGTATTAGAGTAGTACAAATCTGTACTATTCATATACAAAAGTAGAAACTAGATTGTATATATATCAGAAACATAGGGTGTGCATGTCATGTTGCCAAAACTTATAATGGCCAAATTACTATTCTCATGCTTATTCTATAAGAATGGTAGTTAGTCGTACTACTCATATGCCAAAAATAGAAAAAGGATATTTGTATATATATCAGAAGCATGGTCTGTACATCCTGTACATCCCATTTTCCAAAACCTTATGTGGTCAAATGATTCATATTGGGGTGAGCTATCAACTTTTGGGGGTGGATGTACAATTCCTCTACTCTTATGTGATTATAATAAAATTCAAGTCACTGATTTTTTATTTTATTTTATTTTTTTGGTTCCTTTCTTCAGTTCACATTCAATGTGATAGTAAAACAAGTTCTTGGGTTGACACCAGAGGAGCCACAAACTTCAAAAATACTGGAAGATTTCCTCACTTTCATGAAAGGACTCATCTCCTTTCCACTATATATTCCAGGCACTCCCTATGCAAGAGCTGTTCAGGTACTTCCAATCATATTTCAGTAAAAATATTTCAGACCCTTTTCATGCATAGATACCATTTTCTTAGGTAAGTGTCATTTACACCCATCTTTTTGATGCACACACCAGTTTCTTCTAGTTTTGGTACTATTACAGTACCTATAGTGCACTACTCTACTATCAATAAATAGAAAGATGGGGTGTTTGCAAGAAAGGCACAGGGTTGTAAACATCTCTCTTCCATTTTCCTTTATCATTTGACAATACTAAGGTTGTAGTTTACCACCATTTTTGAAGGGTGGTGAGTTATCCACACTAGGCATATATGTAAGGAAATCCATGGGCATATTATGGTTGATTGAGAGTCCAAAATCATGCTGCCTAAATGATCCTAACCATCAGATCAGTCTGATATTGAGGTTGTTGTCTATCCCAAAAAGTGCCACTTAATTTGAAAGATCCTGATTTTGATACATGCATCACATGTGAAGGGTGCATGGATCACCACCATTTCGAGACTGTTAGTGAACTACCACCGTTGGTGTCATTTCAAATTAAATATTTGCTCCTTCTACTTTCTAACCAGAACTTTTGACTGACTGTGTGTGTGTATGCAGGCTAGAGCAAGAATATCTTCTACAGTGAAAGCTATAGTTGAAGAGAGAAGATCAAAGGGAGAGAACTCTGCTGGTAATAAGAAAAGTGATTTCCTTGAAATACTCCTATCAGCAAATAGCCTGTCTGAGGATGAAAGGGTGAGCTTTGTACTGGATTCTTTGTTGGGTGGGTATGAAACCACCTCCCTCCTCATGGCATTGGCAGTTCTCTTCTTGGGTCAATCACCAGCTGCTCTGCAACAACTGAGGGTAGACACCATCTTTCTCTCTCCTCCCCCTTTTAGCCATTTCAAGCTCCATGTAAAAAAGCTGAAATTCAATGGCCTTCTTTGAAATTTTTTATAAAAAGAAAAGAGAGAGGAAATGAAAGAAACCTTTTTTTTTTTTTTTTTGAAACAGTCGGAGCATGAAAGTATAAGAAATGTGAAGGAAAAGAAGAGTACTTGAGCTGGGATGACTATAAGAAAATGGAGTTTACTCAACATGTAAGTGTACCTTTCTAATCTTTTAAATTAAGGGCTATAGATTAATATGACTTTATATTGGTTTCATTGGTAAATGGTAGTGATGGATAGATGGTACACGTGGCCCCAATGTGGATGGATCATATCCTGATGATTTTAACATATTGAATGATCATAACCATCTAATTGGCTGAGGTCAGATGGTCAAGATCATCCAATCAGTGTGATTTTTGGCTTATGCTCCATCTACAACAGAGGCCTCAGGGGCTCCAATGTGAGTGGACCATGGTGTGGAGATTGAACTTAATGGACAATCGTGACCATCCAACTGGTAGACCATGGCCATCAAATTCGCAAAAGAGAATTAAATGGCCAATGGGTCCAAATTCAATGGCTGAGATCAGATGTTTAAGATTGTCACAGTGGAGGCCCATAGGTTGTTTGGACTGTGGAGACATCACCATCTACTTTTGGGACCGGATCCATTAGAAGCTTTGTAGGTTATGCTTAATCTACAATGCGATATGGTGCCCACCAAAATCAAATCCGTCCATCACATGCCCCAACAGGATCTCCTCGAGCCCAAAACCCAGGATGTCCAAATTTTAGGCCATTCCACAGGAAATAGTTGGGTGTGGGTGCCCACCACTAAAATCTTCCAAATTGGATGTGGGGCCCAGCGGCATCCATCCAGGCTTGCACCCCACTATAAACGGACACCCCTAAAAATTAGGCCATTCCAAAACTCAGGTGGACCACACCACAGCCACCTGAGTTTCTTTTGAGTGCCAAGTCTCGCACAAAAAGAGACCCAAAGGTAGTTAATTAAATTGGATGTCATGCACAAATCAAAATGGGCCCACATCTAGAATTGTAGGTCAAACTCAAGCTAAAAAGCTTTGTAGTGGATCAGCCTACTTTTAATGAATGGTGCAAAACACACATGCTAGATTAGCACTTTTGTTTATTGCTTTTTCTATCTGTCCTCGATGTTCTTTTTATTATTATTTTTCTCACTTTTTAGCCTGTTTCCAATGATGTGTATGATTTTTAATGTTTTTTTTAATTGAAGGTAATTAATGAAGCTCTAAGATGTGGGAACATAGTCAAGTTTGTGCACCGAAAGGCCCTCAAGGATGTCAGATTTAAAGGTACACCATCCACCTATGGCGGACCTTTTTTGTATATATGTTTATAGAATCATGTATGCAAAAGCACATTTATTATAATGCTCCCACAATCTGTATTAAGAAACTCAATTTCTGTGGTCCAGATTATTCAATTCCATGTGGATGGAAGGTCCTCCCAGTTTTCAGTGCTGTACATCTAGACAAATCTCTACATGGAAGTGTCCTTGAGTTCCATCCTTGGAGATGGGAGGTAATTACTATTACTTTAATGATGATGATATGGTTATTTTAGTTTGTGGGGTCCACTAGATTGATGATGGTTATCTTGATTTATGGTTCCCACAAGCATCTAGTATTGTATACACAAATGTATAAGTCTGTAACTAAAAATACAAAGGATGGGTAGATTTACTCCCAGGAACGTTGGTTGATTTATTTAATGAGAGATGCTCACATCCAGTGGATAATTTCTAACCTACACGTGTGCACACATCCACCCTCTCCAATAGTTTGGCACTGCCGCGAGGATCACATTAGCCAAAATTCTACGTCATCCACTCATCAATTGGGCTGCACCGCAAAATAATGTATAGCCATGGATTAAAAAAAATTGTGGCCCACCTGGTGACTGGATGGAGCTGATTTTTATATAAGGTAATCATCATTGTGGGGCCTACCCATTGGAGGGATTGGATGTTGCTTCACATGACATATTTCATTCAAATGGTTTGATGTGAGCATTTCTCTTTTTTCACAGCCATATATTTTCTTTCCCCAAAAGGCCTCCAATGAAATGGTTAAGATCATTACATAGGAGAAAATTTTGGGTGTGGCCCATCCATTTGTCCAAACTGAATGATTGGTTCAGATTGTTTGGACCCTTTGTCATGTCTACCATGGTTTAAAAATTGATTTTAGTGTATCATATCGATATGGGTCAGATCACCGTTCATCACCCATTATCAGGACATGGGCTTATATGTACTGGTTTTGGATGATACTTTAAACCTTGATGTGTACAGAAAGCAAGTCACTCATGAGTAAAGCAAAAGGAAGTGACCAACACCATGGTCTGGCCCACATATCAAATATCAAACCCTAATCTTTTTTATTTTATTTTTTATTTTTATGAAATTCTTTTAGGAATGTACTAGTGATGGGTACATTGCACATGTTCAAATAACATATTGTACGTTTTTGTGAATGATATTAGAATCAGAGCCAGAGCACATGCAAGATTTTTACTCCATTTGGAGGAGGACCTAGATTCTGCCCAGGCTCTGAACTTGCCAAAGTAGAAACTGCATTCTTCCTCCACCATCTTGTACTCAATTTCAGGTAATCATCTCTTCCTTCTTTGCTATTCAACCCCATTTTATTGATACATGCACTACATTGTTTAAACTTTCAATGGAATCTCCACCTATTCAAATCAGATGCGAGTAATTCGGTTGAGTATTTTCAAGCATTAGGCATTCAGACATGATCTCTCTCTCTCTCTCTCTATATATATAGAGAGAGAGAATGCTCACACACACACCACACACACACATATATATATATATATATATATATATATATATATATATATAAAAGATAAGATCTGAACCATCCACGTGATGCACCCCATAAAAACCCCTATGGCCTAAACCCAATACTTTGGTAAGCCATGGCAAAAGAGAGGCAAATCAAGAGAGGAGACTTTCGTTTAGCTATGGCCCACTAATCCCTAGTGGGGGTGGCTAACATGGAGTGTGTGTACTGACATGGGTGTGTACTAACAAGCTAACTCAAAAAAAAAAAAAGAAAAAAAAAAAGAGCTATGGCCCGCTAAAGTTTTGGATCAAGGTAGAGCTATGGCCCGCTAAAGTTTTGGATCAAGGTAAAAGTTGGGTCAAAGAGATTTCATGGGGTGCTGCATCACATGAATGGTTCAGACTTGCACTCGTATCACCGGAGATGAGTTCTCGAAAAGTTCCCACGAGTTCTGACGATAATGGGTGCACCGGTGAGCATTCCTCTCTCTCCCTCTCTCTATATATAATGATTAAGATTAGGGTTGTGAAGAGGTTGGGTTGGGTTTGGTTACTTGTACTTGGGCTATTCAGTTTTGGGTCTTGTTGGGTCCACATCCTTTTGAGCTTAGGTCTAGTTCTTGATTGCCTAGATTCCAACCATATCCTGTTTTGATGCAAGTTAGCTATCCATTGGGTCTTTGGATCTAGGTTTCTAAGTTGGGAATTGGTAAAAGAAAAGCATTTACATGGCTGAGCTCATCTGCTGGATGGATTAGATTACATGGGTCCCACTCTGACACATGCATGATTTGTAAATGGGCTCTCTTACATGTGCGGGCTTAGTGTGTGCTTATGCACACGTGCATGCGTGTATATATATTTTTGTACCATAAAATCCTATCCATACCTGATTACACCCAAGCCAAATGCTGACTAGATTTTAACCTTACCCATTGCATGGACATGACTTGCATAAAAATTAAGTTGGTCTTCTCATTAGGTGGGCCACACAACTGGAATAAGTGGACAACCGATGGTCTGAATCAAAATATATGTGTGACCATCTTAGTGGTAGGACCTGCCTGATTCTCTTCAGGCTATCTAATGGTGGGGTCTACCATTTTCATGGCTGGACAATAAGTTAGCATGCATCTGACTGTATGTGCAAACAAGGGATACAAGTACAAGGCCACTAGAACAATTCTAACCGTTGGATTTGAGCATAAATCCATCTTTCTCAAATCTAGCTTCTTGGATTATAGGACGGTCCTGATTTTGGACAAGGTCTAATGAAGGCCACTTCTGATGAACGGCCTGGATCTTGTACAAGCATGCCCCATTCACCCACGTGTCATATGTAAGATGGGGAGAATGCCATGTAATCAAATAAGGTTATTTCCTGATGGTGGGCCTCTAAACTCGAATTTTACTGAACACCCATAGCAAACATTTGCTATGGGTGAATGAGTAAGTTCAGCACCTCATTCATCTTCATTCGTTGTTGTAGGTGGACCACTGAAGGCGTTGACCAGCCCATGGCCTATCCGTACGTTGAATTTCATAGAGGGATGCCACTAAAGGTTGACCGGTTGGGTTGACAGAAGGCTACTATAATGGTTGTCAGCTGTAGCTGTACTTCCACCCCAGCACTTCTTTTGTTGAAGTCTGTGGTTGAATTGTAATTTTCGTTAGATATGAGGGTTAAGTTGCTCTAATAGAAATCCTTTCTTTCGTCGTTAATTATCATTCTTCTCTGGATTTTTGCCGGGGAATTACTCAAAAATTGTGATTTTACAAAACAGTGCCTTAACGTTTTGAAATTACATAACATGATTTTTTTGAAGTTGAAATGACCAAAATGTCCTTGCCCACTTTCTTCCTCAGAGTGGTGGAGTTGAATATTGTGGGGTCCACACACCCTTCCAATGGGTATACGGCAATTTGATGATCATATAAATGAAATATGGAATTGATCTGATCATTGGTGGGCCACAACCATAAAAATGATTATATCACTAGAAAGCTATAAATTCATGTGGGGCCGCCTGATATGGGATCCGCATGATTTTTAATTTATCAGATAATCATGATCAGGTGTACTTTTTGAACGGTTTGGATGTCACATAAAGATCACGTGGGGCCCACAATAAACTTTTTTCAATGGATTTTAGAAGGGTAATTCGGTCATTTCATCGGCTAAAAATTACAGTCTGGTGCTCGCAAAACGTTCGTCGTTCAGGCACTTTTTAGTAAAAATAGAATCCCCAGGAATTCTGGAGTAAAATGCCCCATCTTCTTTCTCATCAATTTCTCGCCTTCTCGTCGTTATCTCGCGATAAAATAGTATGTTTAAAGAGAATGAGTTGACTTGGAAGCGGTTGACTTGCATTGCCATTGCACTGACCAGTATCGAAGGCTCCATATGTTAATCGCTGGGTGGGGCCCACATGCTATTACAACTAAAAAAAGTATCTTGCCGACCAGATGATGATCCTTATGATCTGGTCGAAGTCCAACGGTCACGATCATCCCTCCACTGTTATTAATTCTCAATTGTAGCCCATTCATGGCAGTGCCCACTTGATGGACGGATCTGATAAAACCACATCATCCATCGTCCCCGGTGTTTTCCTTTTCTGTGAGTCACTAGACCTAAGAGATAAGAGGAATTTTAAAATTCTCCAGTGGAAGATATTTATCCTTGCTTAAGTGGCTAGCAGACAGACGGTTTAAAATGAAAAATAAAAATAAAAAATCGATGGTCCAATTCAAAAGATATAATGCCAGAGATTGGATAGGTTTAAATGTTCCAATTTAGGATAAATTAAAGGAGCGACCTGTTCATGATAAGACCCATCAGATCAACGGTCTTGATTACTGATATATGGGCACGACTTGTAAACCACAAGGCTGAGGATACTGTGAATATCCTAAGTCCGAACCCACTGACGTTTTGACCAATCCAACAAACAACGGCTTGGTGAGGCTGTGATGGTGGGCCCCACTTTGATATATATGTTGTGCATCCACGCGGTCCATCTGTTTTCCTGTAGGTCGTTTGAGGGCATGGCCACAGAACTTAAATTTCCAGCATTGAAAACTTCAATTGTGGGCCACAACAGCTTTGGATCAGGTTGATATTTCTGTTTATCATTCATCTAGGTCCATGTGACTTTATTAATGGATTGGATAGCAAGTATGTGATTTGGGTGTCCACACATCAATAAAAGAAACTGTAAAAAATTATGTGTAAAATTACAATGTTGTTCATCTTATTTATAGAAATTGTGGGTAATATATTACAATTTTTTATTGAGCCATGTCAAAGTAAGATTTAATTGAATCACGTGCCGTTGTTAGTGATGAGAAATATTTGAAAGTAGTTCGTCTGCTAGTCCAATCAAATCTCATTAAGTCATGTCCTGACCAAATTCCTGTCCTTAATTCTCCATGGCTTTAAGAAATTGAAAAATCAATGGAAGAGTCAATAAATTGAGTCCACTCACTGGAAACTTGGACTAGGGCTGCCACTTAGATTGGGGTTAACCAACCCAAGTGACTGAACCTGACTGTAAGTTGGGGTTGTTGAGATCCTTGGGTAAGGATGTTAAACGCCAACCCAATTTGAAATCAGTTAGGGTTAGGGTTTTTGTAAATTCATGTAGAGTTAAAAATAATCACATGTATTTATGTTAGGGCAGGTTAAATACAGAGGAATTAGTGATGGCCACCTTGCATTGGAATTCAGGTCAGATGAGGTTGGGTCCTCTTGAAATTGGGTTAGGCTCAAGTTAAATCCCATGGTGATTCTCATGGTCAACCTGTCCGAGTGAGCCTTTTATCAACCATTTTAAAGAGGTGGATGGAACATATCTCTAAAACCACAAGTGTAACTACAGAATTCTTCCCTTTTCATCTAGGGCTATCAATGGGACTAGATGGGCTTTTGGGCTGCAAGGTCTGTTTACTTTGGGCCTGGATTGGGCTAAAATTCTTAGCCATGGTCTTGGCCTATGTGAAATTTAAGCCCAATTAAAAGAGACTGGGCTCGGACTTGTTTACGAGACCGTCAGCCGGCCTTATTTGGGTTTCAAAGGTATTTTTGTCATATATTATATATAATGATTGGTGGAGCACACCTAATGAATTGCCAAGATCTTGATGAGTGAAATTGGGTGGCTGGGATTGTCTTGGCCATGCATAATCATCAAGAGCCGGTCTAAGAAGTATTTATTTTAGCCCATCACAGGTCCAGGCCAGGCTCAGGCCTAGACCCTCCTTCCCTAGGAGTTGGAGGCTTGATAAAGGTGAATATGGGGCCCACATAGGATCTGTCAATATCTTATCATTTGTATATACTAGGCCTAATTACATTTAGTGCTATTATTCCTAACTTTTCTCGAATGCATTTATTCTTAAGTTAACTCAACAAAAATCAATCCAATTGAATTTTCTCAAAAAAAAAGAAAAGAAAAAGAGCTTAAAACCTTGCTTTTCATACTAAGGGCCCAGCGAAACTCTATAACTTCAACTACACCCACTAGAATTGTAGTATATGCATGTCAATGATCAAAGAGTTCCTTAATGTAAATCATCATCAATTACTTTTCAACAAGATGAGTTTTACTTGATAAAAAGAAAAAGAAAGAAAGAAAAAATAAAATAAAATTCTAAAATGATCTTTTTACCTTAAAGTTGGGAGAGAGTATGGGTAGACTTGTTTGGGAGGAGAAGAGAGTTTAGGGTTTTGAGATCATAAAGAAAGGCAATATTATCATTTTCAAAATGACTTCTCTAATATCCTAAAAACCTGAGCTTTGGCCAAACGTTGACGACACGCTAATCGGACTCCGAACATAGTGCACCCCATCAGACCATATCAGTCTCCCAAATGAATAATTAGAAATCTTGTGGTACTTAAGCGCTAACGTCACCTTAAACGTCTTCTCCTCGCCCGTCTTCTCAAACTTCAGGCTCTTGGGCTCAACCGTCACAAATACTCCGGCGGGTGGATCAACACGGACTGTGTATGTGCTTGGGGGACCGACATTCCTAACCGTTCGAGTGATTGTGGTCGGGCTTGTTAATGATGGGTGGGTGATCGACGGGTAGTTGAAGTCCAAGAGGCTCGCGTTCTTAGATGGGCACTTGTAATCGGCAAATGCCGATATCATGGTCGAGTTGTAGCCAAGGGCGCAAAGGAAATTTAGGTAATCGTTGATGGTCAAGTCGTAGATTAGGCCGGGGTCCATAGCCCGGTTGGGGCGGACATGGCCGGAGCCGTAGTTGAAAGGTGTGGCCTTTACAAAGGACGCATCGGTTATCGGCTCTATATCATTGTCTCGGCTTCTCGCTGCAATAGTAATAAATAAACAAATTAATATAGTTAGCACAACTTAATCAAATATTAATTGTTCTAATCTTATGGTGTGTTTGGTTGCACCAAAATTTAATTAATTGACTGATTAACCATGAATTATCACGAAACTTTATCATTTTTGGTGCAACCAAACGGACCTTATTAAACATGAGTCGATCTCAGTTTAGTTAATGGTAATTATATATTGGAGAGATCAAGATCTTTGATACATAGTTACTGTTAACCCAACTGAGATAAACTCATTTTAGGGTTCTAAGGGTTAGATAAAATCAGATGGAGGAGAATTTGGGGGTTGGGACCATTCACTATGACTACTCTATGAGGAGAACAATGCTAGAAAATTACAAAAATAAATCATATATATATAAAGCAAATAATTAAGATTTACTATTTATATCCAATGTTGGAGTTGAGTGGTCACCTGAGGTCATGATGGCAGATCGGATGGCTGATGGGCTCCAGTCAGGGTGGAGTGTTTTGAGAAGGCCCACAACGCCAGAAATGTGGGGGCATGACATGGACGTCCCAGAATCGACATTGAAGAGAACACGACGGTGATCCGAATCGATGCCGGTAGGGCTAATTGCTTGGCTATAGGCTGCAAGAATACTCACTCCTGGTGCAGTAATATCAGGCTGCACCAAAAAGATTAAGATAGTTAATTTTAAAAATATATTACCGTCTGTTTGTATCATGATATTTTCCATCAAATTAGACTGATCTTTAATAAAATTTCATTTTGTTTGGTGCAACCAAACACATCCTAAAATAGATTTAATAAATGGATCAGGGTGCATTTGGTTGCAACTAATATCATGAAACTGGGCGAATGGCAAATGTTGTGGGTGTGTTGCTCATAAACATGAATTCGATTCCCCTCTACGGTATTACCCGATGCACATGAATAGTTTTGAACATTTTTCATAAGAACCTGTGAAAACTTTTTGAGAATTCTTCTCATGTGATATGAGCACAAAATCTGAACCATCAATGGGATGTGGCACCCCATGAAACAGTCTCGACTTTCACCCTGATTCAAAACTTTTGGTGGGCTATGAAGGAAATAGTTTCCTTACTCAGGTGGCCATACCATCTAAAACCATGTGGAGACATGCCGAAAACATATAAAAGTACTTGGTGGGCCCACCTGAAATTTGTATGTATCTGAAACTTGGTATATATGAACACTCATCCAAGTGGGGCACACACAATAGATGGGCTGGATTTGTGAACTAAATCTTGGTGGGCCCAACGAATGATTATGAATGTTTTAATAGGAGGGTAACCCCTCTCAACTGTTGTATGTGGTGTGGCCCACTCAAGTTATCGATTGACTTGATTTTTAAGCCCAAGGTCCACCGTGGAATGGTGCATCTGACTGATGGTGTAGATGTTCGACACGCATCACGGTGGTACAGCTCTAACTTATGGTAAGTTCCCATGACGTTGACCACGTAGAACCACGTAGAACCATTTCCATATATATATATTATATATATATATATATATTATATATATTGAAAAAAATATTAAAGAAAATTAGAAATTGGAAATAGTTGTCAAACCTTGAG
>JAJHSJ010000011.1:5338560-5416227 GCA_021015155.1 Magnolia officinalis
TCATTTGACAATACTAAGGTTGTAGTTTACCACCATTTTTGAAGGTGGTGAGTTATCCACACTAGGCATATATGTAAGGAAATCCATGGCCATATTATGGTTGATTGAGAGTCCAAAATCATGCTGCCTAAATGATCCTAACCATCAGATCAGTCTGATATTAAGGTTGTTTCTATCCAAAAAGTGCCACTTAATTTGAAAGATCCTGATTTTGATACATGATCACATGTGAAGGGTGCATGGATCACCACCATTTCGAGACTGTTATTGAACTACCACCGTTGGTGTCATTTCAAGTTAAGATATTTGCTCCTTCTACTTTCTAACCAGAACTTTTGACTGACTGTGTGTGTATGCAGGCTAGAGCAAGAATATCTTCTACAGTGGAAAGCTATAGTTGAAGAGAGAAGATCAAAGGGAGAGAACTCTGCTGGTAATAAGAAAAGTGATTTCCTTGAATACTCCTATCAGCAAATAGCCTGTCTGAGGAGAAAGGGTGAGCTTTGTACTGGATTCTTTGTTGGGTGGGTATGAAACCACCTCCCTCCTCATGGCATTGGCAGTTCTCTTCTTGGGTCAATCACCAGCTCTCTGCAACAACTGAGGGTAGACACCATCTTTCTCTCTCCTCCCCCTTTTAGCCATTTCAAGCTCCATGTAAAAAGCTGAAATTCAATGGCCTTCTTTGAAAATTTTTATAAAAAGAAAAGAGAGAGGAAATGAAAGAAACCTTTTTTTTTTTTTTTTTTTTGAAACAGTCGGAGCATGAAAGTATAAGAAATGTGAAAGGAAAAGAAGAGTACTTGAGCTGGGATGACTATAAGAAAATGGAGTTTACTCAACATGTAAGTGTACCTTTCTAATCTTTTAAATTAAGGGCTATAGATTAATATATGACTTTATATTGGTTTCGTAAATGGTAGTGATTGGATAGATGGTACACGTGGCCCCAATGTGGATGGATCATATCCTGATGATTTTAACTTATTGAATGATCATAACCATCTAATTGGCTGAGGTCAGATGGTCAAGATCATCCAATCAGTGTGATTTTTGGCTCATGCTCCATCTACAACAGAGGCCTCAGGGGCTCCAATGCGAGTGGACCATGGTGTGGAGATTGAACTTAATGGACAATCGTGACCATCCAACTGGTAGACCATAGCCATCAAATTCGCAAAAGAGAATTAAATGGCCAATGGGTCCAAATTCAATGGCTGAGATCAGATGTTTAAGATTGTCACAGTGGAGGCCCATAGGTTGTTTGGACTGTGGAGACATCACCATCTACTTTTGGGACCGGATCCATTAGAAGCTTTGTAGGTTATGCTTAATCTACAATGCGATATGTGTGGCCCACCAAAATCAAATCCGTCCATCACATGCCCCAACAGGATCTCCTCGAGCCCAAAACCCAGGATGTCCAAATTTTAGGCCATTCCACAAGGAAATAGTTGGGTGTGGGTGCCCACCACTAAAATCTTCCAAATTGGATGTGGGGCCCAGCGGCATCCATCCAGGCTTGCACCCCACTATACGGACACCCCCAAAAATTAGGCCATTCCAAAACTCAGGTGGACCACACCACAGCCACCTGAGTTTCTTTTTGAGTGCCAAGTCTCGCACAAAGAGACCCAAAGGTAGTTAATTAAATTGGATGTCATGCACAAATCAAAATGGGCCCACATCTAGAATTGTAGGTCAAACTCAAGCTAAAAAGCTTTGTAGTGGATCAGCCTACTTTTAATGAATGGTGCAAAACACACATGCTAGATTGGCACTTTTGTTTATTGCTTTTTCTATCTGTCCTCGATGTTCTTTTTATTATTATTTTTCTCACTTTTTAGCCTGTTTCCAATGATGTGTATGATTTTTAATGTTTTTTTTAATTGAGGTAATTAATGAAGCTCTAAGATGTGGGAACATAGTCAAGTTTGTGCACCGAAAGGCCCTCAAGGATGTCAGATTTAAAGGTACACCATCCACCTATGGCGGACCTTTTTTGTATATATGTTTATAGAATCATGTATGCAAAAGCACATTATTATATAATGCTCCCACAATCTGTATTAAGAAACTCAATTTCTGTGGTCCAGATTATTCAATTCCATGTGGATGGAAGGTCCTCCCAGTTTTCAGTGTGCTTGTACATCTAGACAAATCTCTACATGGAAGTGTCCTTGAGTTCCATCCTTGGAGATGGGAGGTAATTACTATTACTTTAATGATGATGATATGGTTATTTTAGTTTGTGGGGTCCACTAGATTGATGATGGTTATCTTGATTTATGGTTCCCACAAGCATCTAGTATTGTATACACAAATTATAAGTCTGTAACTAAAAATACAAAGGATGGGTAGATTTACTCCCAGGAACGTTGGTTGATTTATTTAATGAGAGATGCTCACATCCAGTGGATAATTTCTAACCTACACGTGTGCACACATCCACCCTCTCCAATAGTTTGGCACTGCCGCGAGGATCACATTAGCCAAAATTCTACGTCATCCACTCATCAATTGGGCTGCACCGCAAAATAATGTATAGCCATGGATTAAAAAAAATTGTGGCCCACCTGTGACTGGATGGAGCTGATTTTTATATAAGGTAATCATCATTGTGGGGCCTACCCATTGGAGGGATTGGATTTGCTTCACATGACATATTTCATTCAAATGGTTTGATGTGAGCATTTCTCTTTTTTCACAGCCATATATTTTCTTTCCCCAAAAGTCCTCCAATGAAATGGTTAAGATCATTACATAGGAGAAAATTTTGGGTGTGGCCCATCCATTTGTCCGAACTGAATGATTGGTTCAGATTGTTTGGACCCTTTGTCATGTCTACCATGGTTTAAAAATTGATTTTAGTGTATCATATCGATATGGGTCAGATCACCGTTCATCACCCATTATCAGGACATGGGCTTATATGTACTGGTTTTGGATGATACTTTAAACCTTGATGTGTACAGAAAAGCAAGTCACTCATGAGTAAAGCAAAAGGAAGTGACCAACACCATGGTCTGGCCCACATATCAAATATCAAACCCTAATCTTTTTTATTTTATTTTTTATTTTTATGAAATTCTTTTAGGAATGTACTAGTGATGGGTACATTGCACATGTTCAAATAACATATTGTACATTTTTGTGAATGATATTAGAATCAGAGCCAGAGCACATGCAAGATTTTTACTCCATTTGGAGGAGGACCTAGATTCTGCCCAGGCTCTGAACTTGCCAAAGTAGAAACTGCATTCTTCCTCCACCATCTTGTACTCAATTTCAGGTAATCATCTCTTCCTTCTTTGCTATTCACTACCCCATTTTATTGTACATGCACTACATTGTTTAAACTTTCAATGGAATCTCCACCTATTCAAATCAGATGCGAGTAATTCGGTTGAGTATTTTCAAGCATTAGGCATTCAGACATGATCTCTCTCTCTCTCCTATATATACTAGAGAGGAAGCTCAGACACACACACAACACACACACACACACACACATATATATATATATATATATATATATATATATATATATATAATAAGCTGAACCATCCACGTGATGCACCCCAATAAAAACCCCTATGGCCTAACCCAATACTTTGGTAAGCCATGGCAAAAGAGAGGCAAATCAAGAGAGGAGACTTTCGTTTAGCTATGGCCCACTAATCCCTAGTGGGGGTGGCTAACATGGAGTGTGTGTACTGACATGGGTTGTGTACTACAACTAACTCAAAAAAAAAAAAAAAAAAAAAGAGACGCTATGGCCCGCTTAAAGTTTGTGATGATCAAGGTAGAGCTATGGCCCGCTAAGTTTTGGATCAAGGTAAAAGTTGGGTCAAAGAGATTTCATGGGGTGCTGCATCACATGAATGGTTTCAGACTTGCCTCGTATCACCGGAGATGAGTTCTCGAAAGTTCCCACGAGTTGACGATAATGGTGCACCGTGAGCATGGTGCATCCCTGCCTCTCTCTCTCTCTCTCATCTATATATAATGATTAAGATTAGGGTTGTGAAGAGGTTGGGTTGGGTTTGGTTACTTGTACTTGGGCTATTCAGTTTTGGGTCTTGTTGGGTCCACATCCTTTTGAGCTTAGGTCTAGTTCTTGATTGCCTAGATTCCAACCATATCCTGTTTTGATGCAAGTTAGCTATCCATTGGGTCTTTGGATCTAGGTTTCTAGTTGGGAATTGGGAATTGGTAAAAGAAAAGCATTTACATGGCTGAGCTCATCTGCTGGATGGATTAGATTACATGGGTCCCACTCTGACACATGCATGATTTGTAAATGGGCTTCTCTTACATGTGCGGGCTTAGTGTGTGCTTATGCACACGTGCATGCGTGTATATATATTTTTGTACCATAAAATCCTATCCATACCTGATTACACCCAAGCCAAATGCTGACTAGATTTTAACCTTACCCATTGCATGGACATGACTTGCATAAAAATTAAGTTGGTCTTCTCATTAGGTGGGCCACACAACTGGAATAAGTGGACAACCGATGGTCTGAATCAAAATATATGTGTGACCATCTTAGTGGTAGGACCTGCCTGATTCTCTTCAGGCTATCTAATGGTGGGGTCTACCATTTTCATGGCTGGACAATAAGTTAGCATGCATCTGACTGTATGTGCAAACAAGGGATACAAGTACAAGGCCACTAGAACAATTCTAACCGTTGGATTTGAGCATAAATCCATCTTTCTCAAATCTAGCTTCTTGGATTATAGGACGGTCCTGATTTTGGACAAGGTCTAATGAAGGCCACTTCTGATGAACGGCCTGGATCTTGTACAAGCATGCCCCATTCACCCACGTGTCATATGTAAGATGGGGAGAATGCCATGTAATCAAATAAGGTTATTTCCTGATGGTGGGCCTCTAAACTCGAATTTTACTGAACACCCATAGCAAACATTTGCTATGGGTGAATGAGTAAGTTCAGCACCTCATTCATCTTCATTCGTTGTTGTAGGTGGACCACTGAAGGCGTTGACCAGCCCATGGCCTATCCGTACGTTGAATTTCATAGAGGGATGCCACTAAAGGTTGACCGGTTGGGTTGACAGAAGGCTACTATAATGGTTGTCAGCTGTAGCTGTACTTCCACCCCAGCACTTCTTTTGTTGAAGTCTGTGGTTGAATTGTAATTTTCGTTAGATATGAGGGTTAAGTTGCTCTAATAGAAATCCTTTCTTTCGTCGTTAATTATCATTCTTCTCTGGATTTTTGCCGGGGAATTACTCAAAATTGTGATTTTACAAAACAGTGCCTTAACGTTTTGAAATTACATAACATGATTTTTTTGAAGTTGAAATGACCAAAATGTCCTTGCCCACTTTTCCTCAGAGTGGTGGAGTTGAATATTGTGGGGTCCACACACCTTCCAATGGGTATACGGCAATTTGATGATCATATAAATGAAATATGGAATTGATCTGATCATTGGTGGGCCACAACCATAAAAATGATTATATCACTAGAAAGCTATAAATTCATGTGGGGGGCCGCCTGATATGGGATCCGCATGATTTTTAATTTATCAGATAATCATGATCAGGTGTACTTTTTGAACGGTTTGGATGTCACATAAAGATCACGTGGGGCCCACAATAAACTTTTTTCAATGGATTTTAGAAGGGTAATTCGTCATTTCATCGGCTAAAAATTACAGTCTGGTGCTCGCAAAACGTTCGTCGTTCAGGCACTTTTTAGTAAAAATAGAATCCCCAGGAATTCTGGAGTAAAATGCCCCATCTTCTTTCTCATCAATTTCTCGCCTTCTCGTCGTTATCTCGCGATAAAATAGTATGTTTAAAGAGAATGAGTTGACTTGGAAGCGGTTGACTTGCATTGCCATTGCACTGACCAGTATCGAAGGCTCCATATGTTAATCGCTGGGTGGGGCCCACATGCTATTACAACTAAAAAAAGTATCTTGCCGACCAGATGATGATCCTTATGATCTGGTCGAAGTCCAACGGTCACGATCATCCCTCCACTGTTATTAATTCTCATTGTAGCCCATTCATGGCAGTGCCCACTTGATGGACGGATCTGATAAAACCACATCATCCATCGTCCCCGGTGTTTTCCTTTTCTGTGAGTCACTAGACCTAAGAGATAAGAGGAATTTTAAAATTCTCCAGTGGAAGATATTTATCCTTGCTTAAGTGGCTAGCAGACAGACGGTTTAAAATGAAAAATAAAATAAAAAATCGATGGTCCAATTCAAAGATATAATGCCAGAGATTGGATAGGTTTAAATGTTCCAATTTAGGATAAATTAAAGGAGCGACCTGTTCATCATAAGACCCATCAGATCAACGGTCTTGATTACTGATATATGGGCACGACTTGTAAACCACAAGGCTGAGGATACTGTGAATATCCTAAGTCCGAACCCACTGACGTTTTGACCAATCCAACAAACAACGGCTTGGTGAGGCTGTGATGGTGGGCCCCACTTTGATATATATGTTGTGCATCCACGCGGTCCATCTGTTTTCCTGTAGGTCGTTTGAGGGCATGGCCACAGAACTTAAATTTCCAGCATTGAAAACTTCAATTGTGGGCCACAACAGCTTTGGATCAGGTTGATATTTCTGTTTATCATTCATCTAGTCCATGTGACTTTATTAATGGATTGGATAGCAAGTATGTGATTTGGGTGTCCACACATCAATAAAAGAAACTGTAAAAAAATTATGTGTAAAATTACAATGTTGTTCATCTTATTTATAGAAATTGTGGGTAATATTACAATTTTTTATTGAGCCATGTCAAAGTAAGATTTAATTGAATCACGTGCCGTTGTTAGTGATGAGAAATATTTGAAAGTAGTTCGTCTGCTAGTCCAATCAAATCTCATTAAGTCATGTCCTGACCAAATTCCTGTCCTTAATTCTCCATGGCTTTAAGAAATTGAAAAATCAATGGAAGAGTCAATAAATTGAGTCCACTCACTGGAAACTTGGACTAGGGCTGCCACTTAGATTGGGGTTAACCAACCCAAGTGACTGAACCTGACTGTAAGTTGGGGTTGTTGAGATCCTTGGGTAAGGATGTTAAACGCCAACCCAATTTGAAATCAGTTAGGGTTAGGGTTTTTGTAAATTCATGTAGAGTTAAAAATAATCACATGTATTTATGTTAGGGCAGGTTAAATACAGAGGAATTAGTGATGGCCACCTTGCATTGGAATTCAGGTCAGATGAGGTTGGGTCCTCTTGAAATTGGGTTAGGCTCAAGTTAAATCCCATGGTGATTCTCATGGTCAACCTGTCCGAGTGAGCCTTTTATCAACCATTTTAAAGAGGTGGATGGAACATATCTCTAAAACCACAAGTGTAACTACAGAATTCTTCCCTTTTCATCTAGGGCTATCAATGGGACTAGATGGGCTTTTGGGCTGCAAGGTCTGTTTACTTTGGGCCTGGATTGGGCTAAAATTCTTAGCCATGGTCTTGGCCTATGTGAAATTTAAGCCCAATTAAAAGAGACTGGGCTCGGACTTGTTTACGAGACCGTCAGCCGGCCTTATTTGGGTTTCAAAGGTATTTTTGTCATATATTATATATAATGATTGGTGGAGCACACCTAATGAATTGCCAAGATCTTGATGAGTGAAATTGGGTGGCTGGGATTGTCTTGGCCATGCATAATCATCAAGAGCCGGTCTAAGAAGTATTTATTTTAGCCCATCACAGGTCCAGGCCAGGCTCAGGCCTAGACCCTCCTTCCCTAGGAGTTGGAGGCTTGATAAAGGTGAATATGGGGCCCACATAGGATCTGTCAATATCTTATCATTTGTATATACTAGGCCTAAATTACATTTAGTGCTATTATTCCTAACTTTTCTCGAATGCATTTATTCTTAAGTTAACTCAACAAAAATCAATCCAATTGAATTTTCTCAAAAAAAGAAAAGAAAAAGAGCTTAAAACCTTGCTTTTCATACTAAGGGCCCAGCGAAACTCTATAACTTCAACTACACCCACTAGAATTGTAGTATATGCATGTCAATGATCAAAGAGTTCCTTAATGTAAATCATCATCAATTACTTTTCAACAAGATGAGTTTTACTTGATAAAAAGAAAAGAAAGAAAGAAAAAATAAAATAAAATTCTAAAATGATCTTTTTACCTTAAAGTTGGGAGAGAGTATGGGTAGACTTGTTTGGGAGGAGAAGAGAGTTTAGGGTTTTGAGATCATAAAGAAAGGCAATATTATCATTTTCAAAATGACTTCTCTAATATCCTAAAAACCTGAGCTTTGGCCAAACGTTGACGACACGCTAATCGGACTCCGAACATAGTGCACCCCATCAGACCATATCAGTCTCCCAAATGAATAATTAGAAATCTTGTGGTACTTAAGCGCTAACGTCACCTTAAACGTCTTCTCCTCGCCCGTCTTCTCAAACTTCAGGCTCTTGGGCTCAACCGTCACAAATACTACCGGCGGGTGGATCAACACGGACTGTGTATGTGCTTGGGGGACCGACATCCTAACCGTTCGAGTGATTGTGGTCGGGCTTGTTAATGATGGGTGGGTGATCGACGGGTAGTTGAAGTCCAAGAGGCTCGCGTTCTTAGATGGGCACTTGTAATCGGCAAATGCCGATATCATGGTCGAGTTGTAGCCAAGGGCGCAAAGGAAATTTAGGTAATCGTTGATGGTCAAGTCGTAGATTAGGCCGGGGTCCATAGCCCGGTTGGGGCGGACATGGCCGGAGCCGTAGTTGAAAGGTGTGGCCTTTACAAAGGACGCATCGGTTATCGGCTCTATATCATTGTCTCGGCTTCTCGCTGCAATAGTAATAAATAAACAAATTAATATAGTTAGTACAACTTAATCAAATATTAATTGTTGTAATCTTATGGGTGTGTTTGGTTGCACCAAAATTTAATTAAAAGACTGATTAACCATGAATTATCATGAAACTTTATCATTTTTGGTGCAACCAAACGGACCTTATTAAACATGAGTCGATCTCAGTTTAGTTAATGGTAATTATATATTGGAGAGATCTTTGATACATAGTTACTGTTAACCCAACTGAGATAAACTCATTTTAGGGTTCTAAGGGTTAGATAAAATCAGATGGAGGAGAATTTGGGGGTTGGGACCATTCACTATGACTATGATACTCTATGAGGAGACCAATGCTAGAAAATTACAAAATATAAATCATATATATATAAAGCAAATAATATAGATTTACTATTTATATCCAATGTTGGAGTTGAGTGGTCACCTGAGGTCATGATGGCAGATCGGATGGCTGATGGGCTCCAGTCAGGGTGGAGTGTTTTGAGAAGGCCCACAACGCCAGAAATGTGGGGGCATGACATGGACGTCCCAGAATCGACATTGAAGAGAACACGACGGTGATCCGAATCGATGCCGGTAGGGCTAATTGCTTGGCTATAGGCTGCAAGAATACTCACTCCTGGTGCAGTAATATCAGGCTGCACCAAAAAGATTAAGATAGTTAATTTTAAAAATATATTACCGTCTGTTTGTATCATGATATTTTCCATCAAATTAGACTGATCTTTAATAAAATCTCATTTTGTTTGGTGCAACCAAACACATCCTAAAATAGATTTAATAAATGGATCAGGGTGCATATGGTTGCAACTAATATCATGAAACTGGGCGAATGGCAAATGTTGTGAGTGTGTTGCTCATAAACATGAATTCGATTCCCCTCTACGGTATTACCCGATGCACTTGAATAGTTTTGAACATTTTTCGTAAGAACTTGTGAAACTTTTTGAGAATTCTTCTCATGTGATATGAGTACAAAATCTGAACCATCAATGGGATGTGGCACCCCATGAAATAGTCTCGACTTTCACCCTGATTCAAAACTTTTTGTGGGCTATGAAGGAAATAGTTTCCTTACTCAGGTGGCCATATCATCTAAAACCATGTGGAGACATGCCTAAAACATATAAAAGTACTTGGTGGGCCCACCTGAAATTTGTATGTATCTGAAACTTGATATATATGAACACTCATCCAAGTGGGGCACACACAATAGATGGCCTGGATTTGTGAACTATATCTTGGTGGGCCCAACGAATGATTATGAATGTTTTAATAGGAGGGTAACCCCTCTCAACTGTTGTATGTGGTGTGGCCCACCCAAGTTATAGATTGACTTGATTTTTAAGCCCAAGGTCCACCGTGGAATGGTGCATCTGACTGATGGTGTAGATGTTCGACACGCATCACGGTGGTACAGCTCTAACTTATGGTAAGTTCCCATGACGTTGACCACGTAGAACCACGTAGAACCATTTCCATATATATATATATATATATATATATATATATATATATATATATATATATTGAAAAAATATTAAAGATTTAGAAATTGGAAATAGTTGTCAAACCTTGAGGATTTCTGGCGTGACCGGATTGGGGTCCTTGGGACGAGAATGCCGCCATGAACGGTGCTGGTTTCGTGTCCAAATCAGTCTTCGGTTGTGTGATGTATGCGACGGGAGACCTAACAATGTTTTTTAATTATCATTATCATTAGCTCCAGACCCCAATTAATTTCAATAAGGCTTAGATGATAATGATATTAATCTCAACAAGTATTAGGTTTTTTAAGTTTTTCAAATATAAATATAATAAGATATAGTTTGCAAATAATCACATTGTTAACTTGCTGTTATTGCAAATACCCATATTTATTAGTTTTTTCATAATTTTCTTTATTAACTTAAAAAAAAATGATAAAAATGCTCATATGCTACTTACCAAAAGATTCTACTCTATGGAAGCATAAATGCTTTATACGATCCAAACCATTATAAATTTACGATACATTAAGTGGGTTCAGATGATCTAATGGATGGCGCCTAGTGGTTGATGTTCTGCAGGCCCCACCATGATATATGTGTTTCATCCACGTTGCCTATCCATTTTTTCATATCATTTTATAGCATTAGCTCAAAAATGAAGTAAATCTAAACCTCAAGTGGACCACATCACAAAAATAATGTTGGTTGAACACCCACCATTAGAACTTCCCGAGGGCCGCAAAAGTTTTGGATGAAGATGATATTTGTTTTTTTTTTTTTTCCCTTCATCCATGTTTGTATGACTTAATCAATAGGCTGGATTTCAAATAAACATTACAGTGGGCCTTATGATGTTTCTAATGCTGGACATTCAATTGCTACCATTTTCTTTTAGTGTGGTCCACCTGAGATTTAGATCTCAGGTGGACCACACCAAAAGAAAATGAGGCCCACTGTAATAAATATTACACTGGGCCTCATTTTTTATATCAAGCCCTAAAATGTTATGGAAAATGGACGAACAACGCGGATAAAACACATACATCATGGTGGGGCTGAACCGCTAGGCATCTATTGTAATTTGTAATTATTATAATTTTATATTTTGTAATTAGTTATTCAAACAAGCCCTAAAACTTCAACTATAGAACATCTAAAATGGTCCACATGATAAATAGACAGGATTATTGAAGTGTCACACTAGTGTATGAAAGTCAATGGTCAACATAGTACCCATTGATGAAATGACAAAAATACCCTCATTATTATAAAATGACCAATATACCCTCAATTAGAGACTTACTTAGTAGAGTTGATGTAGGAGTAAACTTGAGCACCGTCCGTATAAGTGATGTGTGTGGCTGGGAGAAAATGGGCGTCGGAGAGGATCTCATTGCCGCTCTCCTCATCATTGGCCAGGATCATCCCGACCCCACCAGCCTCGCGGACGGCCTCGCCCTTCTCCACACGTGCATTCATGCCACGGAGGCAAATTACAATCTTCCCTTTCACCTTCTCAGGATCAAGAGCTCCTAAAATACAAAGCTCACTGCAAAACCAAAACAAGATTACAAAGACGTGTGTAAATGTAATTACGATCATAACATAGTATAGTGGAGGGTAATAATGTAATTTCACATGGCAAGCTTATGGCCGAATGTGAAGGTGGTGGGCCATGAATAGAATGACCATCCCAGCCAAGCCAACAAGTGTGACATCTTGGTTCCATCAGATCCAATGGTTGAGATCATCAAATCCAAGGTGGGGCCCACTTAACAATACCATCAGATCCAATGGTTGAGATAATCAAATCCAAGGTGTTATCTTGTAATGTGAGAGTGTCGAGATAGGGTGGGCCCATACGAGGTTTCATCAGAAGCATTGGCAGCCTTAGCATCTGAAGAAGTGATCAGAGGATAGAGCTTCTTTGGTAGATAATCTGATGAAAGGCTTTGTCCCTGTCATGCATGAATTATAAACAAAATATTAAAAAAATAAAAATAATTATTATTATAATTATAATAATAATAAAGATAATAAAAAATCATCATGGGCCATGCCATTGAAATCAATCGATCTGATCCTCACATAGACATGTGGCCCACCTTATCTTGTCCAACATGTGATACGTTGGGAGAGTGTAAAAACAACATCCAGTCAAGGTGAATCTTATATGGGCCCACTTGACTTATGAGTATGGCCCACTTCTCTGAAGCAAGTGGGGCCCACTTCTTCAAACAAGAAGAATTCCATCAAGTGGGGCCACTTCGCATAGTGGATCAATCAAAGGATCGAGTAGAGGAAAACCAAACCTTGTATTGCTTGTTATTCCCAAGCTTAATATACGACGGAAATTCCCTGTCGAGAGTGCTCGCTGCAACCGTCAAAATCCACGGCGCTACGTTCGACACTGAAAATGGTGTGGGCCCAGAGTTCCCCGCCGAGCAAACGACGGTGATCCCATTCATCACAGCATGGAATGAACCGATCGCTATACCATCTTCAAAATAGTTGGCGGGATCGCCACCCAGCGAGAGGGACAGCACATCGACGCCGTCATGGATTGCCGCATCGAATGCGGCCATTATATCAGCATCCAAGCACTCGCTGCCGTTGACGGGCGGCCAGCATACCTTGTAAGCGGCCACCCGAGCTTTGGGTGACCCACCCTTAGCTGTTCCATTGGCGTAGCCGAAGATGTTCGCTCCGGGGACAAAGCGGCCACCGGCGGTCGAAAGCGTGTGGGTCCCATGGCCGTCCATATCACGTGTGGTGGAGAATGAGGCATTGAGTGGGCCCACAGAGGCTTCATACCCATTTTTGAAGTATCTAGCTCCAATCAACTTCCTAAAATTGCAACATCAATCAAAGAAAATCCAGTGATGTTTTATAATAATATGAGGGTGCGTAGTTAGCATTTTGTGGTGGGCCCAAAGTGGGTGGTCACAGATATTTTGTGGTGGGCCCCAAGTGGGTGGTCACAGATATTTTGTGGTGGGCCCCAAGATAAATAATACATCGAGGCCTCCATAAGAACGGTCACGGATCATTCCAACATATGTTGGGCCAAAATTGAAAAAGATTAGAAGATGCAATCCTCTTTATTATAGGTCCACAAAAATAAGGTTGAGAATATCATCCGTATAAAAAGAAAAGAAAAAAAAGTGTCAAAGATAGAAGGGTTGAAATCTCATAAGAGGGACATTTTTAGGTGGTCAATCATCTCTAACGAGCCCCATCAATAGACGGTTTGGATCATTGAAAAAATGGCCAAGAAATATAGACGGTTTAGATCATTAAGACATATCCAAGAAAGAGTAGTTGAAGGGATGGGATTGAGATTGCGTACTGACACTGGTGGTGTGACACACAACAACAACCTCACCAACCTCTCGTAATGTGTGCTGCCGGAGAAGCTATACAAATCTCAGGTGGACCACACCATAAGAAGCAGTTGCCCACTATTAAAAACTTCCTAAGGCCCACTGCAATGGTTATTGCATTCCAACCGTTGATTAGCTCACGCGAACCTCAATGAAGGGACGACACAAAAATCAGATTGATTCAACTTTTTGTAGCCTACAAGAAGTTTTTAATGGTGGTCATTCAATCACCACTGTTTTTTATGGTGTGGTCAATATGAGATTTAGATATGCCTCATTTTTTGGACCATACCTTATGATGAGCTGGCAAAATGTATGGACGGTGTGGATAAAACGAATACATCATCGTGAGGCCCACTTCTTTTAGCACAAAGCATTGTCCTTGATATACTATGTGGTAATTGATGTGGGCCCCACAGTGATGTATGCATTTTATTCATGCAGTCCATCGTGGATAATTATTTTAGTGCATGAGTGCAAAAATGAGACAGATCTAAACTTCAAGTAAACCATCTATCAGATAATTATTTTAATGCATGAGCCTAAAAATGAGATAGATCCAAAAGTAAATCATAATACTGTGAAAAAATGGTAATTAAACGATGCTATTAAAAACTTCCTAAGGGTCACTGTGGTGCTATTAAAAACTTCCTAAGGGTCACTGTAATGTTTATTTGCCGTTCATGATTCAACTGTTGATTAAGTCACACAGACTTGAATAAAGGGAAAACACAAATATCATATTAATTGAAAATTTTGTGAGCCCAGGAAGGTTTTAACGGTGGGCGCTCAGTCATCACTGTTTTCTGTGATGTGGTCCACTTGAAATTTAAATTTGCCTCATTTCTTATCTCATGACATAAAATAACCAGGAAAAAAAAAAAAAAAAAGTAGACGACGTACTCTTCATTTCTTATCTCATGACATAAAATGACCCAAAAAAAATAAAAAAAAAAAAAATTGGGTGGACGACCTACGTACATCATAGTGGGGCCTACAGAGCACTGCTCAGTAATGACAGTGTCAGTAGGCAATCTGCGTCCAAAGGGACACACCAACTTTATGCTACTTAGGTGGAATGAATTTAGCTGGAAGATGTTGAAAGAACACCAGATTTTTACTTACTTCCATAAAGACCAAATACAACTGGTTGCATGTCTCACGTTGGATAGCACAATGTGGGTCCCACCACGAAGATGAACGGTATGAAATCAAATGATTGTTAAATACACATTCCTATTACCATGCAAAAAATCACACTAAATCAAGATGTTTCTGAAAAATAGCTCTAATGAATAATCTGAACCGTTCATTTTGTTGGGGCTAGTGATAGATGGTTTTGATTCTAATAGACCAGTGTAGCCTGAAAGTTGCATGCAATCAGATGGAAAGCTTGGATAAAGGAGAGATAAAGAACAGACCTGTTGCATTGCACTCCATCTTTGGTGTTATTCTGACAGACTCCTTTCCACTTGGAGGGGATGGGCCCCAGTCCTTCATCCTTGAAGCTTTCTGACTCTGGCCACACACCTGGCCCACCACCCAACATTGTCAAACGGAAACGGATTGGCTACTCACCCTGCCACTAGCCAATGGCTAGTGGTTGGTGCCTGTGGGCCCTAACATGATGTATGTGTCTCATCCATGCCATCCATCCATTTTTACAGATAATTTTATTGGATCAATCCAAAACTGAGATAGATCAAAATCTCAAGTGGGCCACACAGTGTTGATTGAACTATCACCATTAAAAACCTCTTGGGGCTACAGAAGTTTTGGATCAAGCTGATATTTGTTTTTTACCTTCATCCAGGTCTATATGGCCTAATCTACAGGTTAGATGTCAAATAAACATTACAGTGGGTCCTAGGAGTTTTTAAATGATATACATTCAATTACTACTGTTTTCCCATGGTGTGGTCCACTTGAGATTTTTATCTGCCTCATTTTTGGAAAATAGTATTAAAATGATGTGTAAAAATGGATGTACGGTGTGGATAAGATACACATCATGGTGGGGCCCACAGAGCACAGACCACTAGCCAAACGGCATCCTTCTCAAACTTCATGTATGCAGGTCAATCCAGAATGTACATGTAGTGGGGCCCACCGATAGAGTAATACTATCCATCCGACTGATGGTAAGATAATGTATAGAGTGAATAAAATGATCAAACATTCATATACAATAAGTGAAATTAAATGGCTAGGATCATTCTTTGGTGTGAAGTTCCATGTTATTCACCGTTGACAATGAGAACTGTGAGTTGGACGGTCAATATTCAGATGCATTCTTCAAACAATAACAAGTAAGTGAATATACTCTACACATATAAAAACATTAATGAATTAGGTATTTGAAAAAAAAAAAAAACCATAAATTCAATTAAAATAGACAAAACAAATCAAAAGCAATCACTAGACCAACTACATATAATTATGAAAAAAATTTTCATTGACTTGAAATCAAAACATTTTATATTGACAAGCATGGATTCCAGCCACATAACTTCTTTTCTTTCTTTCTTTAAACAAATTAAGAAGAATTTGGAAAAAAAATAATAATTTCAAGTAGATGAAATAATCTATTCTAGTATTCCAAACCATTCATTCAAATGCATAGGAATGAATAAAATATCCAAATTATATTTTAGAGTAGTACAACTAAGATGAAATGATCTATTCAAGCATGATAACAACATCATATTAATTAATGGGTAATAATCTTTAATAATTTTTCTTATATTGATGATTAGATCTCTTGTATGCAATTTGAATTTAAGACCATAATCTAAACGAAAACAGTACACATTTGAGATTTATCATACCAGAAGCAAAAAAGAACATACTATCTTTTTCTACTTATACAATCATATCATACAAATTGAGAAAAGAAAAAAAAAAAAAATTAAGGATCGAACAGTGGAAAAGAATTACCGGTGTCGAGATTGCCGATTATCGTTTCTTCACCAAATCTTGCTCTTTGCCAGAGAGATTCGTGTGGAACTCTACCATCTCTCTCTAGTCCAAGAAATTGCCACGATCGAGTAGTGTGTAATTTCCTTCCCTTATTCAAGAAAACTGATACGACATCGGGATGTTCTGAAATACACAAAATAAATAAAAAGAAAGAAAAATAGTAAAATATATACATATTAATAGAAAAGAAAATGTGGAAAGCGGAGAAAATAAAATGTAGAGACTATCTCACTTGAGATCGCATTTGCTTCTTCCTCTTCGAGATTGGCAGCAAAACCATTAATGGATCTCTTATATGAGTAAAAAATTGCGTCTTGAGCCTTTTCCTTGCTGTGATAAAAGATAGAAGAGAAGGAAAATAATATTACAAAACATGTTCTTAAAAGGAATTATTAAAAAAAAAAAAAAAAGATGTAGAAAATCAATGGAATGGATGATCAAATTTCTCAACCTTCCTAAAAATGATCCCAACAAATTATAATGAGAATCTGTAACTCTTTCGTAATCGGCAGATGTAGGATCAGAAACATGAGCATGGGCACCTAAGTATACCACATAAGACTGCAAAAAAAAAAAAAAAAAAAAAAAAAAAAAAGGGGAAACAAAAGAAAAACATCAATGATCAAGCAAAATCCAAAAATAAGAAAACGCCAGATCAGATTCCTATTGAAACTCATCAATTAGAGCTTCCAACAGCATAAAAAAGAAAAGAAAAGGAAAAAATCGAAATCAAATTCATAGTAAAACTCATCCAAAGATAACCAAAAGAGAGAATTCTGACCAGAAGAGTTAATTAAAAATAAAAAAATAAAAAAAATTCTCATGAGGTTTGCCAAATAGAAGTCCATATATACATTCATAGAGAGCAATGTAATGCTTAAATAATGTTCTTTAAGAGTCAATGAAGCTTCAATAGAATCCAAAAACAAGTAAAAACCAGATGAGATTTATACCAGAAGTCATCAAAAGATAACCAGAATTCACACAAATTGAGATCTTCAACAATCAATTTTCATGAGGTTTGCTAATTGCACTCCATATATACACTTATAGAAAATGATGTAATGCTTAAAACATTCTTTCTAAAAATCAATAAAGCTTCAATAGAATCCAAAAAGAAGACAAACCCAGATCAGATTTATACTAGAAATCATAAAAAATTAGGTAGAAAGGACAATTGCAAACACTTAAAAATAGAATAGAAAACCATGTGATGCTTGCCTTTTTGACAGCAAGAGTAGGTCTTTGCAACAAAGAAAAAGACACAAAAACCCAAAGAAGCAAAACAGGACTCATAATCCCCATTGTTCTCTCTCTCTCTCTCTCTCTCTCTCTCTCTCTCTCTCTCTCTCTCTCTCTCTCTCTCTCTCTCTCAATGGAAGAGAGGGAGATGGGGGTTTTGCCGTGTTTTTGAAGTTCACTTTCAAATCTTTTTAATTACGCAATATAATTGGAAGTCGTTTTAAAGGTTGTATCTAATGCATGCGTTTCTAGGATAAGCTTAAGGTACAAACGGATGCACCTAATGCTATTCTAATGAAATCCAATCCGTCCATTATGTGTCCACCCTTGTATTTTTCTTGGATCCAAAAAATCAGGCCGTTCATAAACTCAGGTATCCAATACATGTAAAATCATAACAAAAAGTTCTACAATCATATTCTCTCATTCAAATGAGTTTTGGAATGGCCTGATTTTTATCTGTCCATTCATCTTGGTCATATGCACCTTCTGAATGACTTAGATTGCATCTAAAAGATATGATAGGCCCCACATATAACCATGAAGGATTTTAATGGTGGGAATCCCATCTCAACTGTACCCTATGGTGTGGCCCAATTTAGTATTTAGTCAGGAAGGTTCTTCGGTCCTAAAAATATAATTAAGGGAAACACATAATGGACGGATTATATTTTATTATAACATTACAGTGGGCCCCGCACGTCGATTAGTACGTTAAGCTTAGCCTAGAATCGTTTGTATTCGATCCCGCTTCTTCCTTTTTAGAGAAGAGAAACGTTAGGAAAGGTAAAAACGAAAATCATGAGAGTTCCGTATCAGCGACGGTGCAGATTGTGTTGTGGTGAGTAAACTCTGTGGGGCCCATTTTGTTGAATTTTTCGTTATCAACGCCGTCCATACGTTTTTCAAGCTCGTTTTAGGGCATGAGTCCAAAGTTGAATTATATCTAAATCTCAAGTGGACCACACTACAGAAAATAATGGGGATAGTGATGTCCACCGTTGAATCATTCCTAGGGCCCACAGTGATGTTTATTTGTCATCCAACCTGTTCATAAGGTAAAAATATACATGGATAAAGGGAAGCAGAAATATCTGCTTGATCCAAAACTTTTGTGGACACCAAGAAGTTTTCAAACGGTAGGTGTTCAATTCCTACAGTTTCATATGGTGTGGTCCATTTGATCTTTGCATATTCTTCGATTTTGGGTCTATGATCTAAAATGAGAGGGAAAAACGGATGAATGGTGTGGATGAAACACATACATTATGGTGGACCCACAGAGTTTTACCACCATGCTATATGGTGTCAAGTTACCCACGGTATAATCCACGTCTTATCAGGAGAAAGATACGGAGACAGATCAGATTCTGTTGCGAAGACTCCTGGACGCGACCTGGTAGGTGGGACCCTGACGGTGGGCCCACCTCGATGTATATATTTTATATCCACGCCTTCCATCTGTTTTCCAAAACTCTTATAGTACGGACTAAAAATGAAGCAGATCTTAGGTGGACCACACCACAAGAATTAGTGGTAAATGACCATTAAAAACGTTTTGTAAGCCACAAAAGTTTTGGATGAAGATTATATTTGTGTTTTCCTTCAGCCGTATCTATGTGACTTTATTAATAAGTTAGATGGTGAATAAACATTTTAGTGGACTCTCGCAGTTTTTAATGGGAGATGGATGACGACTCTTTCCAATGATGTGAATCACCTACATTGCATTCCTTTTAAAACCTTGCCCTAAAGTAAGTTCTCCAGATAGATGAACTTAGAGTTGGCTACTCAATTTGTTTTTAATTATGCATGTGTGTCAGAATCGATGCATCGACTTATTTGAAATTGATCAACTTTGACCCCAAGTGTCTAAATAAGCATATACATCTAATATAAATATATATTACCTAATTCGGAGAAGATCAGTTGCTTACTTAATTACTTACATAATGTAATAATGATCAGTCAATAATTAAAGTGTGAGGTTCTTATTATTAGGATGCGTTACTTTTTACCTTTTATAAAAAAGAACTTTCAAAATACCAATGCAATTAGGCAATAAAAAAGCCTCATAATTGGTCATTAGAGTTGGATTACAACTAAAGATTATAGCTATGAATTATCGTTACTAGATTATATTACTTGTAGAATAAGTTGTGATAAAGAAAATTAATAGATAAGTTTGATTACTGTTTATTGGGATTTGATATATTGTTTCCGTCACATCATCTACTATTTATAGAGTTAAAGTTTGATTGTTGTTGATTGTTGATTTGTTGGGATTTGATATATTGTTTATGTCACATTCATCTACTATTTATAGAGTTCTATCTGCCATAGCTTATTCTTCTATATTCATTCCTTCGTATTCTTCTTCCATTACTATAACGGTTACAACAGTAGAAAGACTTATTTCTAAATCATTTTTTTGTTATGTTTCTCTTTTGTTACCCAAGGTTTTGTTTTAGTTGATATATCTTCTTGTTCATGGACTGTAACATTCGGTAAACCATCCTCCAATGTATAAAAGTAAACTTACACTAACGGTAATCCTACAACACGCAACTAACTGTATAAAGACAAAGAACGGACCTTGCAACTACCGACAAGGCCACAAAGGGAACCTTGAAAAAAGTGCTAGAAAGGTTTTCCTCTTATGAGTTTTAAGTCTGTGTGATTTTTGCACTCATGTTCTATTGTGAGTGGGCCACACCACAAAAAGCTCAAGTGGACCACACTACAGGAGGCAGTGGATCAAGCTGATATTTGTATTTTCCTTTCATCCAAGTCCTCCATGCTCTCGAATGGATGGAAAGTACCAAGGGCGGTGGTGTGTGGCATACCTATTCTTACAACTATGCCACGAGTACAGTTGAGAAGTCACCACTACAGAAGCCTCCTTTTTCACCTAGAGCTGGCAATGGGCCAAGATGGGCCTTCACTTTGGGCGTAGTTGGGATGGATTTCTACACCAAGTCTTGGCCCGAGCCTAGATTTTAAGCCCTATTAATAAAATCGCTAGGCTCTGGCTTTGTTTAAGAGCCCGCAGCTGGGGCCATTAGGGTTTCAATGGTGTTTTCCTCATATATTATGTTGATGGGGCACACCTAATGAATAGCCAAGATCCTAAACGAAAGTGGGTGGCTGGGATTGGAAACTTTTTAGCCCATTGTGGGTCCCGGCTGAGCTCAGGCCTCGGTTTTACTTTAGGTCTGTTGGAAGCATACTCATTCACAACCCCACACACACTCACGCGCTCAACGGTGGGATTTCACCTCAATGGGTACTTGATGTAGAGCAGGTCGCGGACAGTTTCATGGCCAAGATGAATTAGAAAAGGCCCGGTCGACAATAGAAGTGATCCAGACCGTCAGACCTTAGATCGGGCGTATCTCGCAATTCAGAATGAGTTATCGGGCATAAAATATATGATTTTGGGGGTAGGATGAGCTACTTTAGCACCCAACCCTACTATGCCGAGGGATTTGTGAAATACCCCCGGATCGATAGTCATTTCCCTATTTTAATTCCATTTTTATTATAAATAGTAAGTTTTAGTTAGGCTTTAGGAGTTGCGGCCAACACGAAAACTGCTTAGAATAATTAGACATCACAATCGTCTATAAATAGTAAGTTTACTAATTATTGCAAGTTGCGAATTCTAGGAGTTTTGGTTATTGTTTGCTTCGGATTTCTCTCTCATTGCTTGGAATCCCTATTTAAAGGGCTATAAACTCGTTATTTTCATTCATCAATCAAATTACGAATTTATTAGAATTTATTTTTATTCTTCTTGTTTTCTTTCCTCGTAGATTCGAGAAGTCTCTGTGAAGAGTGCAGAGAAGCTCAGTGGATTCGGAGTAGCTATCCTTGTGGAAGACGGTAACCGACCTCATCACATTCATCCCTGCATCAGTACTCGAATCCATGACCTCGTGTTGAAGCTCTTATGAGTCTATTACTGAGGCTCTCAATGGATCAGGCCTAAGTACTATTTTAGGCCGGACCTATTCAAAATTCTAATTTTTCGGGCCCAAGCCCATCCCATTGACACTCCTATGGAGAAGTAGGATAAAAATATAGGTTTGATAATCTAAGGCTTATATTTGATCAAAATATAGGTTTGATCAAAATATAAGATCAAAATATTAACGTTGAAAAATTCTTGGTGGCCACAGAAGTTTTAGATCAAGCTTTTATTTGTGTTTTCCCTTCATCCATGTATGTATGATCTTACGAAGAGGTTGGATGGAAAATAAACATCACTTCGGGGCCTATAAAGGTTTCAATGGTGAAAATCATTATCCCCACTGTTTGGTATGATCCTCTTGATATTTGGATATGCTTCAATTTTGGGGTGAACCCCTTAAATTAGACGAAAAAACGGATGTACGGCATGGATAGACCACATACATTTAAGGTGGGCCCAACTGAGTTTACTCAGTACGATAATAGCCTACTGAGTAACTCAGTACGCAATCCGATTTTACAATTGTGGGTCTCAAGCATGACATCTAAGCCATACATCACATGGGCCCTGATGCAAATCCCCTAGCCTAGAAATTTGGCTGGTGCAATGAAATTGTAGAAACATTATAAATTGTGGGCACATTAGGAATCATTCGGATGCAATTTGGTGTTACTCTTGACTTTCTTCGAATACATAAAACAAACCAATCTGATTGAATTTTGCCATGTCAATTAGAAAAATAGACTCAAAACCATTCTTTTCATATACCCCCAGTGCATATACATGTGTACTGAAATGAGCCGTAAGGCACTTTCAAGGACTTAGAAAAACTCTATAATTTCAACTAAAGTTAGATAAAAAAATTTATATGCAAGTGAATGATCAAATAATTACTGAATCTAAATAACCATAAAATAGTTTCAAATAAATTTACTTTTCACTTATAAAAAGAAAAAAAATAAACTTCTATAATCACCTATATACCCTCAAGTTATGATAGGGGTATGGGTAGGCTTGTTTGGGAGAAAAGAAAGAGGAGAGGTTAGGTTTTGGAGATCCTAAAGAGAGGTATATTGTCATTTTCAAAAGGACTTCACCAATAACTTGAGCTTGTGGACGACACACTAATCGGACTCCTAACATAGTGCACACCATCAGACCATATCAACCTCCCAAATGAATAATCAGAAATCTCGCCGTGCTTAAGCGCTAACGTGACCTTAAACGTCTTCTCCTCTCCCGTCTTTTCAAACTTCAGGATCTTGGGCTCGACCGTCACAAATACTCCAGCTGGTGGATCAACACGGACTGTATATGTGCTAGGGGCCGGGGACCAACATTCCTGACAGTTCGAGTGATCGTGGTCAGGCTTGTTAACAATGGGTGCGTGATCGACGGGTAGTTCAAGTCCAAGAGGCTTATGTTCTTAGACGGGCAGTTGTAATTGGCAAACGACGATATCAAGGTCGAGTCGTAACCGAGGGTGCAAAGGAAATTCAGGTAGTCGTCGACGGTCAAGTCGTAGATTAGGCCTGGGTCCATAGCACGGTTGGGGCGAACATGACCGGCGCCGTAGCTGAGAGGTGTGGCCTTTACCAAGAATGAGTCCTTTATCGACTCTACCGTGTTGTCTCGGCTTCTCGCTGCAAGTTTAATAAATAAACAAAAAAGTATAATTAGTGCCAAGATCTCCAATATATAATTTCCATTAACTAAACTAAGGTAAACTCATGTTAATGCCATTAAAGATAAATGGCTATGGAATACCCAAGAGTTAGATATTGTAGGCTATTGTAGCCTTTTTACTTAAAAAAATAACTTAGAAGAGAATAGGAGAATGCTGATTTTTGTTGTATTGCTTCTTCATATATGAAAATGAAATACATACACATATTTATAGCATAAAAACTAAGGGACATGACTCTTCACAAAGAGACATGAACCTTTTCAACTAAGGGACGTGACTCTTCACAAAGAGACATGAACCTTTTCACAAAAGTGCCTTTTCGAAAGAGACATGAACCTTTTCACAAAAGTGCCTTTTCGAAAGAGACATGAACCTTTTCACAAAAGTGCCTTTTCACAAAAGTGCATTAATTCAACACTCCCCCTTAATGCACTTTCTGAATTACTCCCAACATTTCTCGAAGATGACAAAAACTTTCTTTAGGGAGTGCCTTGGTGAACATGTCAGCTATTTGTTCTTTCGTCTTGCAATACTTCAACTCGATCTCGCCACTCTCAATAACTTCACGGATGAAGTGATGCTTGATCGCAATATGCTTCGTCTTGTTATGATATACTGGATTTTTTGCAATTGAAATGGTTGACATGTTGTCGCAATATATAGTAGTTCCTTCATTTTGCTTTTCACCAATATCTTCAAGAATTCTTCGTAACCATATTGCTTGAGAAACTGCAAGAGATGCCGCCACATATTCTGCTTCTGCTATAGATTGAGCAACGGTACTTTGTTTCTTTGACGCCCAAGAAATTATTCCGGATCCAAGAGAGAAAGTGTATGCCGATGTGCTTTTCATATCATCTATGGATCCTGCCCAATCACTATCTGTATACCCTACCAATTTTGAGTTTGGAATAGGAGTATACATGATTCCATAATCCAACGATCCTTGGATGTATCGTAACACCCTTTTTGCAACTCCTAAGTGAGTTTGCTTTGGACAATTCATGAATCTCGAGAGTAAACTCGCAGCAAACATAATATCAGGCCTTGTAGTAGTGAGATACAAGAGGCTTCCAACGATACTTCTGTATAATGATTCATCCACCTTTTTTGAACCATCGTCTTTTATCAGCTTCTCGTTTACTACAAGAGGAGTAGTAACTGGGTTGCATCCTTCCATGCTGAATTTTGCAAGAATAGATTCAGCATACCTTTTTTGAGAAATGAAGATTCCATTTTTGTCTTGAGAAACTTCTATTCCCAAAAAATAATGCATCATGCCAAGATCATTCATCTCATATGTCTTCATCATATCGAGTTTGAACTGATGGAGCATACTATGATCATTTCCCATGAGTATCAAATCGTCAACATACAATGATACGATGAGAATAGATGTACCTTCAGTCTTGACATATAAGGTAGGCTCACACTTGCTCCGATGAAACTGATTCTTGGCAAAATAACCATCGATTTGGCTATACCAAGCACGCGGCGCTTGCTTTAGTCCATACAACGCTTTCTTCAACCGATAGACTTTATCTTCTTTGCCCTCCACCACAAATCCTTGTGGTTGAGCAACATAAATTTCTTCATCGAGGACACCATTCAAGAAGGCTGATTTGACATCTAGCTGAAAAATGGACCACTTCTTTTGAGCTGCAAGTGCAATGAGGGTTCGTATAGTCTCCAATCGAGCAACCGGTGCAAAGGTTTCGTTATAATCGATGCCTGGTTGTTGTGTAAAACCTTTTGCAACGAGCCTTGCCTTATATTTTTGGATTGAGCCATCTGAATTGAGTTTAGACTTGTAAACCCATTTTACTCCAACAACATCTTTGCCGCTTGGACGATCAACTAACTCCCAAGTAGAGTTCTTCTCGATCATGCAAATTTCCTCTTCCATTGCTTTCACCCAATTGTCTTCTCGAGCTGCAACTTCAAAGCTTTCCGGTTCTACAACCGAAAAATTGCAACGCTCGTAGATGTCTCTCAGACTCTTCATTTTTCTTGGGGGCGATTCGGATGAAATACTTGAAGTCGTTGATGGAGAACTTGATGATGCAGATGAAGTAGCTTCTGGTGAAGAGAATGGAGTTGTGGGTCGATAATCTTCTTCATCATTTTCTGCTTCTGTTTCTTCTTCCACATCTTGAGTGCTTTTCGGTTCATCTTCTTGTATAAGAACAACTTGTTCTTGTATATTTTTCTTTTTCCAATCCCATCCTGTACTTTCACTGAACAAAACATCTCACTAATCATTAGCTTCCCCGTCTCAAGGTTATATACTCGATAACCTTTTGACGAAGTACTATAACCAATGAAAATACAAATTTCAGATTTTACATCAAGTTTTTGACGCTTTTGAGATGGAATATGAACATAACAAATGCAACCGAAAATTTTGAGATGTTTTACAGAAGGCTTGTGACCTGACCATGCTTCAATCGGTGTTTTGCCATCCACAACTTTTGTAGGACTCCGATTAAGCAAGTAAACAGCTGTCGACACAGCTTCAGCCCAAAAAGTATTCGGGATGCCTTTCTCCTTCAACATAGAACGAGCCATTTCGACAATTGTTCTATTCTTCCGTTCTGCAACGCTGTTTTGCTGAGGTGTGTAAGCAATAGTCAGTTGCCTCTTGATTCCTTCTTCTTCACAATATGTCTCAAATTCCTTAGAGACATACTCGCCGCCACGATCACTTCTCAGCATCTTGAGTTTGAGACCACTTTGTCTCTCAACTTGTGATTTGAATCCCTTGAAGATCGAAAGAGCTTATGACTTTTGCTTTATGAAGTACACCCACATCATTCTTGTATAATCATCAACAAAGATGATAAAATACAAGCTTCCACTAAGTGATGGAGTTTGCATTTTTCCACAAATATCAGTGTGGATCAACTCCAAGGGCGCCTTTGCTCTCCACGCACTTCTTGAGAAAGGTGCACGATGATGTTTTCCCAATGCACAACCCGAGCAAATGTCATTTTTAATTTTGATAGACGGTAAACCATCTACCAGATTCTTCTGATCCATCAACTTCAATCCATGAAAGTTCAAATGCCCCAGTCTTTTATGCCAAAGCCAAGATTCATCAAGTGTCTCGACTTTCCGTGCACAATCGATCGAATATCGCAACTTAATAGGAAAATTATGATTTTTCTCCATATTCACCTTAGCAATCACTTGATTTGTGCCATTCTTGTCATAGATGATGCAAGAATCAGTTTCAAAGAATATAGAGTGCCCATTTTGAACAAGTTGCCCAACACTTAGCAAGTTTTGATCCAAGTCAGGAACAAGTAAAACATCTTTTATATACTTGACCCCTTTCTTGGTTTCAATGGCAATTGTCCCCTTTCCATTTGCTTCCACAATAGCACCATTTCCCATACGGACTTGAGATCTGACGGATGAGTCGATATTTGTGAATATCCGATCATCACCTGTCATATGATTGCTGCAACCACTATCCAAGTACCATATGTCTTCAGTTTGAGTGAGTGAGTACTGACATGCAAAAAACATGTTTTCTTCAACTTTTTCTTCAGAGAAGTTTGCAGCATGTTGATTGTCCTTGAAACGACAATCCTTCTTCACGTGTCCAAACTTTTTACAATTAAAACACTGAGGTTTGCCTCGATTCCAGCACTCACTTTCAATATGGCCAGACTTTTTTCAAAAATCGCATGTAAGATTTGAATTTTTACCTTTGTTTCGATTTTGCCATTTCCCTTGCATCGATTTTCCACCTTTCTTGTAATTGCCTTAATTCTTTCCGGGACCAGCTTGTGTCTTCTCGGAAGAACTTTGTGAACCAATTGAAAGTTTAGTTTGAAACGCACTTTCAACTGATTTTTCTTCACGCCTCAACAATCTTTGTTCATGTGATTCTAAAGAGCCCATCAACTCAATCAATGATAAGGTTGAAAGGTCTTTAGATTCCTCTATTGCGGCAACGACAACATCATATTTTGCAGGGAGGCTTATTAAAAGCTTCTGAACCACCTTTTCATCAGAAATAGAATCTCCATAGATCCTAATCTGATTCACCACTTCAATCACTCGTGAAAGATAATCTTTCATCTTTTCCGAGTCTTTCATTTTCAGATTTTCATACTCTCTCCGTAGAGTTTGTAACTTGATGGCAATTACTTTAGACGTACCTTTGAACTCCTGTTGTAAAGTGTCCCAAGCTTGCTTTGAAGTTTGAGATGGAATGATTCTAGAGAAGATAGAATCAGAGACCTTTGTTGAATGAAGAAGAGGGCCTTCGCATCTTTCTTCTTATTCTCCTTCAGTTGTTCTTGTTGTATGGCTGAGAGAGATGTGAGATCGGTTGTAGTTGGATAACCGATTTCAACAATCTCTCATAGCCCTTGAGATTGGAACAAGGTCTTCATTTTGATGCTCCAATGATCAAAGTTCTCCCCTCCAAAAATGGGAATGTGGGATGAATCGTTGCACCATTCGTTGCCATCGATTCTACTTCTTTAGAAGTTTCTAACACCCAATCAAGACCCGAAACGTGGCTCTGATACCACTTTGTAGGCTATTGTAGCCTTTTTACTTAAAAAATAACTTAGAAGAAATAGGAGAATGCTGATTTTTGTTGTATTGCTTCTTCATATATGAAAATGAAATACATACACATATTTATAGCATAAAAAACTAAGGGACATGACTCTTCACAAAGAGACATGAACCTTTTCAACTAAGGGACTTGACTCTTCCAAAGAGACATGAACCTTTTCACAAAAGTGCCTTTTCACAAAAGTGCATTAATTCAAAGATATTGGATTACATGCTCTTTCAAAAAGGTTTTAGGCCATTATTATTGGAATACCCAAGAGTTTTCATTGATCCATTTGTTGCACCAAATTCTAAAAAGTTTCATGATATTTCATGGTTAATCAGTCTTTTAATGAAATTTGGTGAAACTAAACACACCCTAAAACTAAATTAAAGCAATTAATACTTGATTATGTTGATATAAAACAATGAGTTCATGTTAACAGTAATTATGCATTAGAGATTTAGCTATATATTTTTATACATAATTATTATTAAATAAACTGAGATCAACTCATTTTAGGCATGAGGCAAATAAGATCATATTTCCAAATAATATATATTATATATATATATATATATATATATATTATATATATATATATATATATATATATATATATAATATATATATATATTATATATATATAATAAAGCAAAGTATTAAGATTTAATATTCATATCCAATGATGGAACAAGTCGAAAGTGCTCGCCTGTGGTCATGATTGCGGATCGAATGGCTGATGGGCTCCAATCTGGGTGGAGTGTTTTGAGAAGGCCCACAACCCCAGCAATATGGGGGCAGGATATTGACGTCCCAATTTCAAAATTGAAGAGAACCTGTTGGTGATCCAAATCGATGCCGGTAGGGCTAACAGTTACAGTTCTGTTCTATTCAAAGTCTATTTAAAGTCCTTACATATGTACAATAGAAATATAATAGAAATTCAATCCTTCATATTTTCATCAACTTGGCTCTGATACTATATAGAATTATACTCAAGTTGATGAAAATCTGAAGGATTGAATTTCTATTATATTTTTGTTGTAGATATACAAGGATTTTAAATAGACTTTGAATAGAACAGAACTGTATCTATTATCCTATGTATGCATTCAAAAATGAAAAGTTGTTAACTACACTCCTAAACAAGTGGAGTTTGTTGAGGTGCTTTGAGCTCCTGAAATAGAGGAGTGGATGAATTGGTCTCATTGACCTGTTCTTCTACACATCAGATCCAATGATTGAGATCATCAATTCCAAGGTGGGGCCCACTTAATAATATCATCAGATCCAATGGTTGAGATCATCAAATATAAGGTGGGGCCCACTTAACAATACCATCAGATCCAATGGTTGAGATCATCAAATATAAGGTGGGGCTCACTTAACAATACCATCAGATCCAATTGTTGAGATCATCAAATATAAGGTGGGGCCCACTTAAGAATGCCATGAATAGAATGACCATCCCAGCCCAACCCAGCCAACTAGTGCGACATTTTGGTTCCATCAGATCCAATGGTTGAGGTCATCTAATCCAAGGTGGGGCCCACTTAATAATACCACTGGCCCATGTTTGGAGTGTTATCTTGTAATATGACAGTGTTGAGATAGGGCGAGCCCATACGAGGTTTCATCAGAAGCATTGGCAGCCTTAGCATCTGAAGAAGTGATGAGAGGATAGAACTTCTCTTGCAGATAATCTGATGAAAGGCTTTGTCCCTCTCAAGCATGAATTATAAAAATAAAAATAAACAGAAAATAATAAAAACTCGTCATGTGGGCCACACCATTGAAATCAATGGACACCAATCGATCTGATCATCACATATACATGTGACCCACCTTATGTGTATATCTATATAGTAATTAGGTTGTCCATATCGAACAGATGTAATATAATTGGGAGAGTGTAAAAACACTCTCTAGTGAAGGTGAACTTCATCTAGGCCAACTTAAATCCAGTGTCTTTCAAGAGGCAAGTGGACCCCACCCACCTCCCTTATTAAACTGGATCCATTCGTTCAGCTTTCTTATGAGTGTGGCCCACTTGAATGTAGAGGGTCAATCAAAGGAATAGAGTAAAACCAAACCTTGTATTGCTTGTTATTTCGAAGCTTAGCATATGATGGAAACTCCCTATCAATGGTGCTCGCCCCAACCGTTAAAATCCATGGCGCTATGTTTGAAGCTGTCCATTGTTGGGGCCCCGAGTTCCCGGCCGAGCACACGACGGTGATCCCATTCATCACTGCATGGAATGCTGCAATTGCAGTACCATCTTCAAAATAAGGAAGGGCATCGCCGCCCAGCGAGACGGATAGTACATCCACACCGTCGTGGATTGCTGCAATCGAATGCTGCCATTATATCAGCCTCATAGCACCCGCCGACACTGGGCCAGCATACCTTGTAAGCGGCCACCCGAGCTTTGGGTGATCCACCCTTGGCTGTTCCATTGGCGTAGCCGAAGATGTTCGCGCCAGCGACAAAGCTACCGCCTGCGGTGGAGAGTGTGTGGGTCCCATGGCCTTCTGAATCACGGACAGTGTAGAATATTGAGGCGTTGAGTGGGCCACCTTTGATGGCTTCAAGGCCTTGGTTGAAGTACCTGGCTCCAATCAGCTTCCTAGGAACTGCACCATCAAAAGAAAATCAAGTGATGTTTTATAATCTAAGCAGGGTGTGTAGTTGGCATCTTCTGTGTGGCCCACGTGGGTGGGCACACATAAGATCAAGGTGGGCACTAAGATAGAAGGGGAACACCCTTGTAATGGATTTGGACAAGATCATATTCATTACTGATCCCACATTTAATCATGGGGAACTAATGTTTATGAACGGTCGTGATCTGACATGGGTTTTAGAACTAATGTTTATGAACGGACGTGATCTGGCATGGGTTTTAGAACTAATGTTTATGAACGGTCGTGATCTGACATGGGTTTTAGAATTAATGTTTATAAACGGTCGTGATCTGACATGGGAAAGAAAAAGAAAAAAAAAAAAAAAAAAAACTTTGATATTAAGTCCTTTGTTTGGTTGCCACTTAAAAATGATTTCATGTAATTTTAGTTAAGTGTAATTATGTGTTAGATATCATAAGTGAGTTAGGTTGAAATAAACATAATGAAAATTTGAGATTAATCAGTCTATTTCGATGTAAAACATCGTGAAATTTCATGGTAATTGGTGCAACCAAAAACATCCTTATATGGGAGGTGCTAGACAGAAATGGGGCCAAGGTGATCAGGAGATCCAAACCCTCCATCAGATTCATGACCCGATATTAAAACATCAGACCGATGTAAAAGTAAGGTGGGCCACTAAAGATGGAACAAGTTAAGAGTAGAAGCTTAATGTTGATTGGTCATCTGCAATCCAGGCCATTCAAACAAGAGTGGCGTTTCCTCCGATTTTGTTTCATGTGCTGAGGCCCACCTGAGTGTGGGAAGATGTTAATATGTATGATACTATGGGACCCACAATTAGTGGGTCCCACTAGGATAGTGGGCCAGCAGCTAAAACTAAAATTGACAAGAGTTCACATATATTTCAACATGCAAATATTGAATCCTAAAAAGAGTTATGTTTTCGTAAATATTAGTTGATAATTTTGTGAAAGATTTCTGTAAATGAATCATTCATGATTAATTCATGAGTTACGGGGATGGGCTTATGTTACAAAAAATAGAGGTTAAAGCAAGTGTTGGATCAAAGCTGATATACAGAGTATAAATTAACTTATTATATATACTCTTGAATATATGAAACCCAAAAATACTGATATCTTGGCCTGAGAAAGAGAGGCTGTGGTAGGTACCCAATCTTCCATTGGTACGTACATGGACAACTGGGTGAGAACTGAATGTTCTGATAAAGTGCCCAATAAGTAATGGCCTTTGTCCTTTAGAAAATGGACCACATGAATAATCCATCCATCAGTGTAAAACTGAAGAGCTAGCATTTACTACTTTTATGAAGTGGAGCTTGCTAAATGGCCCACCAAAATGAGATTATAGTGGAACAAGCGTCAGGGAACGTTCACGTACACTTCTCTGAGAAGCATCATTCCATACATGTTGGGGCACGGATCTACGAATGCAGCCTCAAAATCATTCAAGAGTAGAAGATGCAATCCTCTCTATTAATGGCCCACAAAAATAAGGTTGAGAATATAATCCAAATTCAAAGGAAAAAATGGTCAATGATCCAACGGTTGAAATATTACAAAATGGGCCATTTTTTATGAGGAATCATCTAGAACAAGTCACGTCGTATAGACGGTCTGGATCATAAAAACATGCTACAAAATGTTAGAGCTGTTGAAGGGACAAACCAACTTTAAGATCCTAATTAGGTGGAATTTAAATGGAAGATATTGAAAGAACACACCGTATTTTTGCTACAATTCAGTAAAGATCACATACAGCTGATTGCATGAGAAGATCTCAATTTAGATAACACATGCACCGAAGCAAAATGCGGGTCCCACAACGAAATAAAAGATATGAAAACAAACGATCGATAGTTGAATACAGATTCCTATTGCCATGCAAAAAAACACAGGTTGCACGCGTGGATGATAGCATTAAGAATAGATGGCCAAGATTGTTTTTGAAAAATAGCTCTAGTGAATAATCTGAACCGTTTATTTGTTTTGGCCAGTCATGGATGGTTTCTGGTTCTGATTGAAGACTGATTCCTGACTTTTGAGGCACACGTGTTCCACGTTGGTACGTGAGGATTTTATTTATTTATTTATTTTGTTTATTAAAAACATTGATAAAGGAATGATAAGAGTACAAACCTGTTACATTTAAATCCATCGTTGGTATCATTCTGACAGATTCCTTTCCACTTGGAGGGGATAGGCCCCATTCCTTCATCGTTGAAGCTCTCTGATTCAGGCCACACACCTGGCCCACCACCCAACATTATGAAAGTTGTGTATAGTCAGCTCTTACCCTTTCTAGGAGTATTCGAAACCATGGTTTCAGATGTATAGAAATGTTTGAAATATCTAAATTTTAATTAGATTGGCACAACTAAGATGAAATAATATATTAAAGCACAATAATAGCTTCATATTAAGTAATATGCAATTATCTTTAAGTTATGTTCTAATATTTATAATTAGATTTGTTTTATATGCAATTTGAAAATTAAGATCACAATCTTAACTAAAATAGTACACATTTTGACCTTTGACATACCATAAGTAAAAAAGAAATGAACTACCTTTTTCTACTTAAAATCAAATAAATTGGCTAAAGATAAACATTAAATTTCATGTGGTAGAAAAAGAATTACCAGTGTCGATATTGCCGATAATCGTATCTTCACCCAATCTCGCTCTTTGCCAGAGAGATTCAGGAGGAACTCTACCATCTCTCTCAAGTCCAAGAAACTGCCATGACCGAGTGGTGTGTAATTTCCTTTTCTTGTTCAAGAAAACTGATACGACATCCCGATGCTCTAAACCACACAAAATACAAAATTTTAACTGATAAAAAAAACAAATGAAAGAAAATTATAGAATATATACATGTAAATAATAAATAAAATTTGGAAATCAGAGAATAAATTGTAGAGACTATCTTACTAGAGATTGCAATTGCTTCCTCCTCTTCAAGATTGGCAGCAAAACCATTAATAGATATCTTATAGGAGTAAAAAATTGCTTCTTGAGCCTTTTCCCTACTGTGATAAGAGAGAGAAGAGAAGAAACAATAGAATGAGAAAACACGTTCTTAAAAGGAATTTTTTTTTTTTTTTTTTTTTTTTTTTTAAGTATAAATCATTAGAATAGTTCATTGAATTTCTCAACCTTCCCAAAAATGATCCCAGCAAATTATAATGAGAGTCAGTAACTCTTTCATAATCGTTTGTTGTGTAAGATCTAGACCATGAGAATGTCCACCCAAGTATACTATGTAAGACTGCAAAGGAGATAAAGAAAAAAATCAATGATAAAAATAAAAATAAAAAAAACGCCAGGTCAGATTCTTTAAAAATCATTACTTACAACAGCATAAGAAAAGAACAAAAACCCAAATCTCATTCATACTGGAAATCATCCAAAGATAACCAAAGGAGAGAATTCACACAAGAAGAGCTATAAAAAAGAAAATTCACTTTTCATGAGGTTAGAGAGCAATGTAAATATCCTAAGCAAGTACATCTAAGAATCAATAAAGGTTCAATAGAATCGAAAAACAAGTAAAACCCAGATGAGATATAATACAGAAGTAATCAAAATCCAGAATTCCCACAAATCCATTTCATAAGGTTTGCTAATTGCACTACATATATACACTTATAGAAAACAATGTAAAGCTTAAAAAAAACTCTCTCTTAAAATTAATAAAGCTTCAATAGAATCCAAAAGAAGAAAAACCCAGATCAGATTCATACTACAAATCATCAAAAGTTAAGTAGAAAGGAGAGTTCCAAACACTCTTTAAAAATCAATCTTTGATATCATATACTTAATAAAAGAAAACAAAGTGATGCTTGCCTTTTTTATAGCAAGGGTGGGTGTTTGCAACAAAGAGAATGAAAGCAAAACCCAAGTAAGAAAAGATAAAATGCTGTGTTGTGCTCTCTGCCTTGAATGGTTGACCAGAGATGGTATATATAAACTGTTTTACACGATAGAATCAGTTACAGATGGTATATATAGAGTAATTGATTCTATCGTGTAAAATTTTTTATCGTGTAAAAGCAGTTTATCAAAAAGGCAATGGCATTCACCATTCAAGGCAGAGAGCACAACACAGCATTTTATCTTTTCTTACTTGGTATCAAAGCCTACGTGACTAACGTCAATGGCATCCTCTTCTGCTTCCTCCTCAACTTCTCTCTCAAACACTATCTCCTATAAAACTTGGGCTTGAGGCGTTGGTATCCGAAGACTTTGGGATAGAGCTGGAAGCTTTGGAAACTTGAATCTGAGTTGGTCTTATCCTTATCAACCCAAAGAAACAAAATAGAATTTCTCGTAATCCCCATTGTAACTCTCTATCTCTCTCTACTATGGGATATCACGAGATGGGTGTTTTGCCGTGTTTTTATAACACACTTTCAAACCTATTTAATTACGTGAGGTAATTGAAAGTCTTTTAGGAACTAATCATACGTTTCTAGATGGGCTTAAAGTAAAAAAATGGATGTCTTTTGCGATGTTATAATGGCATCCAATTCCTAAAAATCAGGCCCAATATAAATTCAGGTGGGCCACACCATGTTGATGGATTTTTTTGACCTGTCGTCCTTTCGCAACTGGGATGCACAAGTCCTTTCGCAACTGGGATGCGCAAAGTCCTTTCGCAACTGGGATGCGCAAGTCCTTTCGCAACTGGGATGCGGAAAGGAGTTTCTTAAAACAATAAAAAAGGGTCCCTAGGGTTTTAATTTGTAGGGTATGTTGTGTTGATGAGAAAAACACAAGAGGGCTATCAAAGGTGAGAGAGAGGGGAAGAAAGAGAGAGAGGAAGCTTGTAGAAGGGATGTTATGCTCGTGGAGGTGATCTACGGTGCAGTCTATATCTCAGCGCTCTTACGTCCTCGTAATCGGTGAGATCTCTCTGGTTTTCTTTATTCTTTCATTGTTCATCCACTCTTGCGTGAGTGAAGAAGGTTGTAAACGTTTTACTTCATAGTGGATTGTTGATTTGGACGAGGTCCCGTGGTTTTTACCTCTTTGAGGGTTTTCCACGTAAAATTCTCTTGTGTGGTGTGTGATCGATGCATTGATTATTTTCATTGCTTTATTATCCATAATTCTGGTTTGCTCTTGAGGGCTAGATCCTAAGGTTTTGTGCAAGGCTCCCAGCACATGTAAACTCAATCATGTTCTTCTGTCCAACAAATGAGTTTTGAAATGGACTAATCTTTGGGTGTCCATTCATCCTGCTTGGATGCATCGGCACGTAAAAGATATGGTGGGCCCCACATATAATCAGCAAGGTTTTCAATGGTGGGCATCCCATCCCAACTGTTCACTGTGGTGTTGCCCAATTGGGTTTTCTATCAGCCAGATTTTTGGGCACTAAGAAGAACATTAAAGTGCAAGCGCATGATGGATGGTTTAGATTCATTAGGACATCATAGTGGGCCCCACACGTCTATTTGTACGTTAAGCTTAGGCTAGAAATCGTTTATATTCGTTCCTAATTCTTCGTTTTTGGAGAAATGTTAGGAAAGGATAAAAATCAAAGTGAAAAGGGTTCTGTATTAGGAGATGAATTAGGAGACATTAGATTCTGTAGCGAAGACTTCTGGGAGGGGACGTGGATTGCGTACTGACACTGTCAGTAGGGACGTCGCTACTGGATGGTGCTCTGTGGGCCCCACAATGATGTATGCGTTTTATCCACGCCGTCTATCCATTTTGGATAATTGTTTTATGGAATGATCTAAAAATGAGACAGATCCAAATCTCATGTGGACCACACTACAGTAAAATAGTGTTGATTGAACTCCCATCATTAAAAACTTTCTAGGACACACTGTGATGTTTATTTGCCATATAACCTGTTGATTAGGTCACAAGGACGTGGATAAAGGTAAAACACAAATATCAGCTTGATCCAAAACTTTTTATACCCAAGAACTTTTTAACGGTGGGTGTTCAATCACTACTGTTTCCTGTGATATGGTCCACCGGAGATTTTGATCTGCTTCATTTTTGGGGTCATGCCCTAAAATGAACTGAAAAAATAGATGGACGGCATGGATAAACACATACATGACGGCGGGGCACACAACACTGTGTTTGCATGTACAAGTCAGCTAATGCACCGTGCTAGCATGGTGGATATGTGCAATATCCAAGCCGTCCATTAGAAGGGTACCCCTATGTATATTTCTTATCCCAACAATCAGGTTGGTCCCTTAGTCAGATCGCCAAGATTAACTGAAAAAATGTATGGTTGGTTAAAAAAATCAGCCGAAACTCTCTAAACGATAAGGTCCACCTGATGGATGGCTTGGATATTTCACCTGTCTGCATGGGCCACCTTAAGTCAAAAAATAAGAAGAATAAGAACTTATGCTGGGCAGATGATCGTAACCACCAATCACTGAAGATGAATACCACAATGAAGAGAAGATTTTGAATGGATCAGATTCAACTTTAAAAATCAAAGGTTGAAATAAACACTGATGCTTGATTATGGGCAAATCAGTTATTTTTTGTAGTAGTTATATGATAAATGTTTTGGTTAAATGACAAGTTCATATTGAACATTGGACACATCATGCCAAATAACATTTTTCTTCAACGAACTGAAATTACTATAAACTATACCCCCTCTAATTTTCAATTATCCATTCACCCAAAAAAAAAACCAAAATATATAATCCCACCCAGACAACCCTAAATAAATTCAACATTGTTCTGAACCAAAATGGCTCGAGCCATAACCCCAAATGACCCAACAACTTTTTAGAAAGAAGATGATACAGAAATCGGACTCCTAACATAGTGCACCCCATCAGACCATATCAACCTCCCAAATGAATAACCTGCAATCTTCCCATACTTAAGCGCTAACGACACCTTAAACATCTTCTCCTCACCTGTCTTCTCAAACTTCAGGCTCTTGGGCTCGACGGTCACAGTTACTCCGGCAGGTGAATCAACACGGACTGTGTATGTGCTAGGTGGACCAACGTTCCTGACCGTTCGAGTAATGGTGGTTGGGCTTGTTAATGATGGGTGGGTGATCGACGGGTAGTTGAAGTCCAAGAAGCTCATGTTCTTAGAAGGACACTTGTAATCGGCGAATGCCGATATCATCGTCGAGTTGTAGTAGCCAAGGGCACACAAGAAATTTAGGTAGTCGTTGATAGTCAAGTCATAGATTAGGCCAGGGTCCATAGCACGGTTGGGGCGGACATGGCCAGCACCATAATTGAAAGGTGTGGCTTTTATCATGTATGCATCAGTAATTGGCTCTATAGCATTGTTTCGGCTTTTCGCTGCGCGAAAATAAAAAAATAAAATAAAAGTACAGTTAGTGAAATTTAATCAAGAAATAATAGTGTTTAGTTGCACACACTTTCAATAAAAAAGACTGATTAACCATGAAATATCATGGTATTGGTGTAAACATATGATTCACTATTTCATCTAATGACCAAACAAGTTGAAAGATCTCACCAGTGGTCATGATCGCAGATCGAATCGCTGCTGAGCTCCAGTCAGGATAGAGTGTTTTGAGAAGACCCACGATGCCGGAAACATGCGGGCATGACATGGACGTCCCAGATTCAACATTGAAGAGAACCCGACGTTCATCCAAACTGATGCCAGTTGGGCTAGTTTCTTGGCTATAGGCTGCAAGAATACTTACTCCTGGTGCAGTAATATCAGGCTGCACAAAAAAGATTAATTTATCTTAAACTAGATTTAAGAAATGGATTAGGGTGCATTTGGTTGTACCAAATATTAATAGATATTTCATGATTAATCAGTATAACATGTCTTAGAGTTTCATGATATTTCTTAAAATTGGTGCAACCAAAGACTCCATAAACTATATATTTTTTAAAAAGGATTAGATAAAAACTGGAAATTGTTTCCAAACCTTGAGGATTTCTGGGGTAACCAGATTAGGTCCTTGGGACGAGAATGCAGCCATGAATGGAGCTGGTTTGGTGTCCAAATCGGTCTTCGGGGGGGTGATATAAGCCATTGGAGACCTTTAAAAAATCATCACTATCATTAATTACCGATTTCAATTAATTGGTATAAGGCTTAGATAATGTTCACTCACTATCACTATTGTCATGCTTTGCAAATTACTATATAAATAATTTTGCTATGTGCTGATAGTTGCTCATAACTTCCATTAGCAACCATTAGAAAATGACAACAATGCCAATATGAAAGGAATCCGATCCTCTGCTTGATGCAGACAGAAAATTCATGTGTGTTGCAATCTGATTGTACCACATTCCACCACATTGCATTTAATGCAGTAGTACTGACAACGTCATCACTAAATTAGACCAATCACCATGCAAGATAATAAGAATTTTCTATGTGTGGCAAGTAGAGAAGATCTGGATTCATGTAAAAAATAATAAAATTATACTCCATTGGAAAATAAATCTTTTTCTTCCTTTAATTGTATAAATATCAGCTTTAGCTGTAAGTTAAAATAAATGGAAAGTGGAAAATTAAAATAATCAAGAAGTAACGATATTACTATTACTACTACAACTAATTGCAGGTGGACTTCTCTCTATTTGAGATATATATAGTAATTTCCATCCTGTACGTGTATCTTGTACATGGGACATGGTTTTATAAATAATTGCTTGCAGCTAGCACTACGTTCATGGAGAAAAATCACAAATAATCCACATGCAATAATAGAAAAAGACCAAAAATAGGGTAGCTCGAATCTTCCAAATTGTGGAGATTTTGGGATCACGATCTATCTACAACGATTACAAGTGGGACCCACGTTTAGCTAATCCAAACCATTGTTCTGAGGGCCACTGTCATAGACTGAACAAGGGCAACATTCTACCATATTGAAAGATCCTAGCCATCCAAACCTTTAGAACCTTTTATGCAATCCTAACCATTAAACAAAACCAGCATTCTTATAAAAATGACGATATACCCTCAATTAGAAACTTACTTTGTAGAGTTGATGTAGGAGTAAACTTCAACACCGTCCGAATAAATGATCTGTGTGGCCGGGAGAAAATGGGCATCAGCAATGATCTCATCACCACTATCTACATCGTTGGCCAGGATCATCCCAACCCCACCAGCCTGGCGAACTGCCTCACCCTTCTCAGCACGTGCATTGCTGCCACGTAGGCAAACTACAATCTTCCCTTTCACCTTCTCGGGATCAAGATCTCCTGCCATACAAAGCTCACTGCAAAAAAAAAAAGAAAAAAAGAAGACGTGTAAATGTAATTAAAATCATAACATACTATACTCGAGGGTAAAATTGTAATTTCACAAGCCAAGATTATGGCCCCATGATAAGGTGGACCATGAATATATAGAGTCATTCTATTGATAACATGGTGGGGCCCACTGAACAAATTCAGTAGATCACCGTTTACTTCTAATGTGAAGTGATGAGATAGGGTGGGCCCATACGAGGTTTCATCAGAAGCATTGGCAGCCTTAGCATCTGAAGAAGTGATGAGTGGATAAAGCTTCTCCGGTAGATAATCAGATGAAAGGCTTTGTCCCTATGAAACATGAATTGTAAACAAAATATTAAAAATAATAATAATAATAATAATAATAATAATAAAGAATATAATAAAATCTCATCAAGTGGGCCACACTATAAAAATCAATGGATATCAAACAATCTGATCCTCACATAGACGTGAGGCCCACCTTATATGTATATCGGGTTCGTAATGTATATAGTTAGGATGTCCAACAAAGATAATACGTTGGGAGAGTGTGAAAACACCACCAAGTGAAGGTGAATCTTATATGGGCGCACTTGAATCCAGTGTCTGTGGGCCTCACCATGATGTATTTGTTTCATCCATGCCGTTCATCTATTTTTATAGATCATTTTATGGTATGATTCCAAAAATGAGTTACATCCCATTTTCATTTGGACCACATCATAGGAAACAGTGTTGATTGAACATCCACCATTAAAAACTTCTTGGGTGCCATAAAAGTCTTGGATCAAGCTGATCTTTGTTTTTTCCATTCATCTAGGTCTGCATGACCTAATCAATAGATTGGATGTAAAATAAACAGGACAGTGAGCCTTAGGAGGATTTTAATAGTGTGTATTCACTCACTACTGTTTTCCTATAGTGTCGTCCCCTTAGATTTATTTTCTCCTCATTTTTGGGATCAAGCCCTAAAATGATATGTAAAAATGGATGGACAGCATGGATAAAACATATACTTCATAGTGGGGCCCACAGAGCACCGACCATTAGCCAAACCACGTCCCAATCAAAAGAGTAGAGGAAAACCAAACCTTGTATTGCTTGTTATTCCCAAGCTTAATATACGACGGAAAGTCCCTGTCGAGAGTGCTTGCTGCAACCGTCAAAATCCATGGTGCAACGTTAGAAACTGTTGAGAGAGAGGGGCCCGAATTCCCTGCCGAACAAACGACAGTGATCCCATTCTTCACAGCATGGAACGATCCAATGGCCAAACCATCTTCGAAATAATCAACGTTATCGCCACCCAGTGAAACAGACAAGACATCCACACCGTCATGGATCGCAGCGTCAAAAGCGGCCATTATATCAGCATCGAAGCACTCGCTGCCATTGACAGGCGGCCAGCATACCTTGTAAGCGGCCACACGAGCTTTGGGGGACCCACCCTTAGCTGTTCCATTGGCGTAGCTGAAGATGTTAGCTCCTGGGACAAAGCGACCAGCAGCGGTGGAAAGTGTGTGGGTCCCATGGCCATCTGAATCACGGACGGTGGATAATGAGGCATTAAGTGGGCCATCACCAATGTACGCTCCATAGCCTTTGTTGAAGTACCTGGCTCCAATTAGCTTCCTAGGAATTGCACAAAGAAGAGAAAATCTCAAGTGATGTTTTATAGTATAAGGAAGGTGCATAAATGGGATCTTGTGTGGGGCCCAAATGGATGGCCACACATATCATCAAGGTGGGCCAAAGGATAAAAGGGAAAGGCCATGTATTGGAATTTGGCCAGGATAATATATTGGGGCCACCATAAAAATGGTCATTGATGATCCTATCCAATGGTCTTTGTTGATGCCATGGTCGTCCACCAGACTGAACTTTACGTTCATTCATAAGGAAATAATATTTTTTGAATGGTGGAGATTTGACATGGGTTTAAAACATTGATAAAAATTATATAAAACTAGTATAGTGATTATAACAAGGTAGATTAAAGAGAAAAAAACTGGAATATCCTTAAGTCCTTGTTTGGATGCCAATTACAAAAGATATCATCTTATTATAGTTAAAAGCAATTATGCATGTATTAGAGATCATGAATTAATTGAGTTAGGTTGAAATAAACATAACGAAATTCATAATATTTCAAGATTAATCTCAGTCCATTTTGATGAAAAAAAAATAAATCATGAAATTATTTTATAATTGAGGCACCCAAACACACCCTTATAACATAAGCTAGGTGTGCGATCAGAGTGCCAGAAAAAAGTGCAGCCCACGTGTGTGTGTGTGTGTGTGTGTGTGTGTGCGTGTGTGTCTGTGTGTGTCTATGCAGGAGATCTAACCCATCCATCGTATTCATGGTCTCAATCTACCTCTTGTACCCAAACTTCACCCATATGCAAAACTAGAGCGGTACATTGAGCTAAGTCAAGTCGGGATGAGCCAACCTTGGCTTGACTCGTACGTACTCACCTTATGCTCGAGCTTGAACGTGAGCTTACCAATAGAACTTAGCTTGACTCTTCTAGGCACTCCTTGAGCTCAAGCTCACCCTAGAACTTACCATTCAAGCTCCTAACCTTAATCGCCAAATCTTTTAATTTGCATGTCATAATTCAAAACCATAAATTTCAATTTTGATATTTTTCTATTTTTCTATTTTAAACAATTACATTAAAAAAAATAAAATCAAAGATTAAATTCAAAAGTACCTTATAGTTGAGAGAGAGAGAGAGAGAGAGAGAGAGAGAGAGAGAATCCGATGAGTGAGATCTGTGCAGCTGAGACGTTAAGTGGAGATCAGGCAAGTGGCCGAGCGGGGATGAAAAGGAGATTTTAGGAAAGTGGAGAGAGAGAGAGAGAGAGAGAGAGAGAGAGAGAGAGAGAGAGAGAGAGAGAGAGAGAGAGAGAGAGAGAGAGAGAGAGAGTCTTGGGCAGTATTTTCTTCTTTTTTTTTTTTTTTTTTTAGGGTAAATTTCACTTTTTAAAAAAAAAAGAACAGACGATGTACAAGAACACTTTCGGGTGGGCTCCACACAAAACATCGGGCCTCACCTATCATATCTACTAAACAGAAAACAAAAAATGAGCAAGGAATGCAACCAGCTCCTGCGTGGGCAGAAATAACTACCATATATGCCACACCTTGGCAAGGAGACAAATCTAACTCCTCCACTCCTCAACCTTCTTTGGCTCCCACGGGCTGATGTGGTCTCTTCGTTACCAACAAATAACCACCTATTGAAGCCAACCAGCTCCCTCTTCCACTGAACCACCTAGGCCATAACTACCCAGCCATCCCTCCCAATATTGCATCAACACCTCCAATGGAAGACTCACCACAGCAACACATAGACAGCAGCCAGTAGATGAAGCAGAGAGATTGACGCAGAAACTATATCGTCAAACCTTTGCAACAGCACCTCCAAGGGAAGACTCCCCCACCCCTGCCAAAGGAATCATGCTCGCAGGGTTCCCAGGCCCACTTGGTCGAGAACCAGGAAGCCCCTAACACATCTAGGCAAATCTGACCGAGTATTATAGAACTTGTTCTCACACCCTTCACTAGCCAGCCTCGCAAGGGCATCAGCCACAGCATTGCCCTCACGAAAAAGGTAAAAAGAAATGGATAGGGTAAGAAATGGATAGGGTATGGCCTTTAGAGTTTTGTGTGTGTAAGAAAGTTCGAGCTAATCAAGTTTAAAATGCTCACCATGAATTGCCATTTTATTTTATTTTTTAAACTTGTTAGTACACACCCCCACTATCAGTATACACTCCTATTAGCCACCCCCACTAGGGAATCGATGTTAAGAACTTGGTGTTGAAAGGAGGTATCTTCACTCAGTCCACCACTTGAGCTATGGATCAGGTGTACCATGAATTGCCATTGAAATCAAGTTAAACTGAGCTAGATCAAGCTTTGCAGAATGACCTAACTTAGATGGCCACACAAGAGGGAACAAATTTTATTTTATTTTGTTTATTTTTTATTTACACACACCTAGGCTGTAGTGGGATTTCACCACCTATGGGTTTCAAACCTAAAACCTCGTGTTGAAGCTCCTCAGAGTCTACCACTCAGGCAAGGATTGAAACTTTAGGGAACAATATATAAGAGTTCTAGCCTAATGCTGATTTGAATAGGGAGCCACTGTGTAGTGAATCTGTAATCCAGGCCATTCAGACTACGATTCATTTGCACTGGGTCAGGCCAAAATCAGCACATTTCGATCTTATTCACGGTGCTGTGGCTCACCTAAGTGAATTTTCATGTTTGATTATTACTCTGACGGTGATGGAGCATGACAAAAAAGCAACTGGTCGCACATGTATAATCCAACCTTTATGAAGTGGAGTTCATTAAATGGCCCACCAAAATGAGATTATAGTGGAACAGAAATTACAGACTTCCTCGTCAGGAAACGTACACTTCTCTGAAAAGCATCATTCCATAAATGTCGAGGCAAGGATCTGACGGTTGCAGCCTCAAAATAATTCAAGGGTAGAAGATAAAATCCTCTCCATCCGTATTCAAAGGGTAAATTTTTTTTATTTTTATTTTTTAAAAAGAAGGTCAATGAGCTAAAGGTTGAAATATTAAAGTAGGCCATTTTTAGATGGTTTATCATCCACAACGAGCCCCATCATATAAACGGCTCAGATCATGAAACAAACCCCCAAATCTTACGAGTGGTTGAAGAGACACACCAACTTTATTCTCTTTAGGTGGAATTTAGTTGGAAGATGTTGAAAGAACACACCAGATTTATATTAACGTTTTTGCTACTATCGAAAAGAACACGTACAACTGGTTGCATGAGAAGATCTCATATCACGTATCACAAGCACCGAAAGAAAATGTGGGTCCCACCAAGAAATAAAAACATAGTTGAATACAGATTCTTATTGCCCTACAAAAATCACACCAATCGAACGGTGGATCAACAGCCTAAATAATACATAGCAAAGATTGTTTATGAAAAATAACTCTAAGGAATAATCTAAACCGTTAATTTATTGGGTCAATCATACACACGTGTTGGCACGTGAGGAATTTTTTTGGGTTATTAAAAAAATGGATAAAGGAGTGATAGAGAACTGACCTGTTACATTTCACTCCATCTTTGTTGTTATTCTGACAGATTCCTTTCCACTTAGAAGGTATGGGACCCAGTCCTTCGTCGTTGAAGCTTTCTGATTCTGGCCAGACACCTGGCCCACCACCCAACAATATCAAACTTGTTTATTGTTAGACAACATCCTGTGTTTTTTTCATTATGGCATCGCATCCAAACGTACACATGGAATGCATGTAGGTGATTCCAGAACATGTAGAAACAAGTGATCAGTACGATGGAAAGATTCTGACCATTCGACTAATAACACTAGTGAAAACATACGGCTAATATCTTTCTTCGGTGTGAGGTTAATGTTATTCACCACCCAAAATAATGTCAATGATTTGACGGTCAGGATTAGGATGCATTCTACTGTGAAACTTTTATCCTGTCATATTTTTCAAGATGCACGGAGATTTCACATAAAAAGGTGGATGGATCCTGCATAGTAGTTTGTAGGAAAGGCTTCAGATTACAAAGCCTGCTTGACTGACCCATCCTCGTTGGTGTATGCAATCCAACCCTTTAAAAAGGACTGTCCAAACTTAGAAAGTGGGACATAACCAAATAAGGATAATCCAACCATCAAGTGGGCCACAATGTGATCAATTTGAAATTTTAGGTGGATGTCCAAAATTTTTTGTGGCACCCATTTATTGATTTTATAAACCTGATATATGACACGTCCAATCATCATAGTGCAGACACTCTAAATATGTAGGTTGGATAGCATATATGGAATTAAACAAAACATATATATAGATTTCAATCAAATCAAAAACATATAAAAACATTAATTGAATAAGATATTTGATTTTTTTTAAAAAAAAAAACTAAAATACAGTTAAAATAAAGAAGACATCCACAACAATCCAAAACCAACCACTTAATGTTAAAAATGAAGAGTCGGGATCCTCGGGTCAACAGGATTTTCCTTTTACCCTAGTGGTTTGGCGTCCGAAGCTTTTTTTTTATTTTTTTATTTTTTCAGTGAGTGTTGACGTGGACCAATGAATTTTAGGGTATTAGGAATTCTCTGTTGACCAGGTAACAGAGGATCCGGAGATTGTGATAAAAATGGAATGTGCATCAGTCAAACCAACAGTATATAATAATAATTAAAAAAAATATAAATTAACAACTTTAGGCAAAGCATTTTATATTGACCAACATGGATACAACATGAACCTGGCTTCTTGTATTTTCTTTCAAGAGATAATGGAGAAACTTAAAATTTTAAATTTAAAATAAAAATAAAAATGAAGTAGGGTATTGTCATGTATTACCAATAATGCATTCAAATGCATAGAAAAGCTTAAAAGATGTAAATTATAATCAAAGTTGCACAACTAAGATGAAATAATCTATTCAAGCATGATAAAAACTTTATATTAATTAATACATAATTATCTTTAATTAATGTACTAATATTGATGAAATAATCTATTCAAACATGCAAGAATGGTAGTGTCTTTTTTCTACTTAAAATCATATAAATTGGCAAAGGATAAAACATTAAATTTCATGTGGTAGAAAAAGAATTACCTGTGTCAAGATTCCCAATTATCGTATCTTCACCAAATCTAGCTTTTTGCCAGAGAGATTCAAGAGGAACTCTACCATCCCTCTCAAGACCAAGAAATTTCCACGACCGAGTAGTATGTAATTTCCTTCCCTTATTCAAGAAAACTGATATGACATCCGGATGCTCTACAAAGAAAAAAAAAAAAAGATGAAATAGACAAATATGAAAGAAAACTACAAAAATATATAGGATGTAAATTGAAAAGAAAATGTTGAATGCAGAGAAAATAAAATGCATGGATTATTTATCGTACTTGAGATTGCAGCTGCTTCTTCCTCTTCAAGATTGGCAGCAAAACCATTAATAGATCTCTTGTAGGAGTAAAAAATAGCTTCTTGAGCCTTTTCAGTACTGAAATAAAAGAAAGAGATGAAAAACTAGAATTGGTAAACATATTCTTAAAGGGAATTAAAATAAAAAGAAATAGAAAATTAATAGAATAGATTACTGAATTTCTCAACCTTCCCAAAAATGATCCCAGCAAATTATAATGAGAGTTTGTAACTCTTTCATAATCGTCTGATGTAACATCAGAACCATGAGAATGTCCACCCAAGTATACCACATAAGACTGCAAAAGAGAAAGAGAGAGAGAGAGAGAGAGAGAGAGAGAGAGAGAGAGAGAGAGAGAGAGAGAAGAAGAAGAAGAAAGACATCAATAATAATATAAAATACAAAAATAAGAAAACCCCAGATCAAATAACTATTAAAAATCATTAGAACTTCAAAAGAATACAAAAAGAACAAAAACGCAAATCACATTCATACTATAATTAATCCATGGATAACCAAAAATGATAATTACCACAAGAAAACACAACAAAAATCACTTTTCATGAGGTTTACTAATAGAAACCCATATATACATATCTAAAGAGAAATGTAATGCTAAAGCAATTCTCTCTAAAAATCAATAAATCATCGTTAGAATCCAAAAAGAAGAAAAAACCAAATCAGATTTATACTGCAAATCATCAAAGCTAACAAAAAAAGAGAATTCCAAACACTTTTTCCCTTAAAAAAAAAAAAAAAAATCAATCTTTTATGACATATACTAGAAAACAGTGTGATGTGTACCTTTTTTACAGCGAGGGTGGGTTTCTGCAACAAAGAGAGAGAGACCAAAACACAAAGAAGCAAAACAGGATTCATAATCCCCATTGCTTCTCTCTCTCTACTATGGAAGACCAAAAGAATGCTGTATGGCTGTGATTTTAAAGCTCGCTCTCCAACCTTTAATTGAAAGTTTTCTTATTTCAAAGCTTTCCATTTTAAGTCGAGATCCAATACATCCGTTTCTAAAATAAGCTTTAAGTTAAAAAAATCAACGCTCTATGAGTTTCTAATGAAATCTAATCCGTCCATCATCTGTGCAACCGTTTATTCTTCTCCAATCTCAAAAAACAGTCAGACCATATAAAAGCATGCCTAAATCCTCAACAATCATATTCTGTCACCCAAATGAGTTCTGAAATGGTCTGATCTTTGATTGTCCATTCATCCTACTTGGATTCATCTTCTCAATGGCTTAGATGGTGTAAAAAAGATACGGTGGGCCCCACATGTAATCATGAAGATTTACCATGTAGCGTAGCCCAGTTGAGTTTTGGATCAGCCAGACTTTTGGGTTTCTAGAATAACATCAAGGACCACGTGATGGACGGTTTAGATGTCACTATAACATCACAGCCACACTTCGATTTCTATGTTAAGCTTATGATAGAAACGTTTGCATGGATCTTTTTTAAAGGAAGGGATAAAAATCAAAATCAAAAGGTTCCATATTAGGAGAAAGATTAAAATACATATCAGATTCTTTTGCGTGACTCTTGGGATTCTTAGTTAAAAGATTTTACGTTTTTATATGTAGAAACTCCTTTCATGGCCTTTTCATTGACTAGCGCTCCAGTGGTACCGCGGACTACTGTTGGCTACGGTGGTATGAGTCAGATACGGAGCCAACCTGATGAATTAATTATAATCTAAACCGTCCATCATATGTGTCAGCCCGTGTTACGTCTAGTGACCTAAAATCAGGATGATCCATGAATCAGGTGGCCCACAGGGAACGAGTTGGGAGGAAATGTCTACCCTTGATTTTTGTGGAGGAACCATCGTGTTGCCTGTATGAAATCCATGCAAATCAGACCCTTCATCTTGTCTCCGTGAAATTGAAGTGGCCCAGTTGAAGGTTGGAGCAGGCTGGTTATTGGCAATTGTAGGTAATATGAGGTGACCTATCTGATTGACGGATTGGATGGCGTTAATACACCACATGAGCCAAAAATCTGCCCTTTTGATGTTGGATTCATCAGTCGTACATCACCATTTTTATTGGTGGTGATTCATTCTCCTAAGAATTCTCTCGCTGATCTAAACCGTTGACATGACGAGATAAAAATCTGATGTCAGTCGCCTCTAAGATTTCTAAAATAAACCTTTGATTAATCTCATATAAATAACAGTTAGTTTGACGGTCGAGATTCAAAAAGGTCTGATTAAACCGTTGATCAATGAGTCCCCTTGTATGGACGGTTTAGATCATGCAAAAACGACCCCAGATCCAATTGCTGTATCCGCGGCGTATCTTATAAACGATGTGTCACTGACGCGGATTGGGTACAACCCCCACCCGGACCTGTCAGGGAGTCTGTGGGGCCCACCATGATATATATATGTTTAATCCAATCCGTATATTCATTTTGAAAAGTCAGAGTAGGACACGATGCCAGAAAAAGGAAGCAGATTGAAGTTTTCAGAGGACCACTCCAAGAGGACCACACCACAGTAAGTGATGACAAAGATCCCACCATCGAAATCTTCCTATGGGCCACCGTTATTTTTATTTCCCATCTGACCATCTTGGGTTTGATTTGTCAAAATAGATGGACGGAGGATAAAACACATACATAACGGTGGGCCCCACAGAGCCACAGAGAGGACCGTCCGTCTCTAGCTTGGTCTAGTGGGAGTAGTACGCAATCGCTTCCGATCCGTGTTACTCTTACCGTGTGGGGTCCACCCTGATAAATTTGTTTCATATCCACACCACCCATTGGTTTTTTCAGTTCATTTAAGGCCGTTCATTTAAGTAGATTCAAATATCTAGTGAACCATACCATAGGAAAAAGGGTGCTTTTGTAGGCCACAAAAGTTTTGTACCGAACTAATCTTTATTTTTTCCATTCATCCAGATTTTATTGACCTTATTAACGGGTTGGATGGAAAATAAAAATTATGTATCTTCTTAAAGTGGGCCTTGGGAAGTTTTTTATGGTGAGAAGTCATTCATCAATGTTTCTTATGGTGTGGTCCACCGGAGATTTTAATATAATTAATTTTTGGGACCTTGTCCTAAAATGGGCTTTAAAAACGGATGGACGCAGTGGATACACAAAATATGATCAAGGTGGGCCCTACGGTAAGGGTAACACCCACTAAGCAGCTACCCGGGTAACACCTAATCCGGGTCCTGGCAGTCAATGGGCTGGGTGGTCCCAACGGGCCTTCGGGTTTGGCCTGTATTAGGCTGGATTTGGGCTGGAGTATCAGGCCCGACGGCTGGACTCAGACTTAAATCAGGAGTCGGGCTGGACTCAGGCTTAGCATTCCAAAAGCCTATAAACCCAGCCAGGTTCGACGGTTTTTTTTTTTTTTTTTTTATAATTTTCTTTTTTCTCCTTTTTTTTATTAAAAAAATTCTCTCCCTCTCTCTTACACATGAGGCCCACCAAATTATCATTTATCTACATAGATATTCAGGGTTTGGGCTCGGGTTGGGCTCTGTGTAAATGTCTCGGGTGGACTTGGGCTGCACTATTTCAGCACGTCACGGCCCGGGGTGAATTTGGGCTTAGGTTCGGAATTACAAGCCGGGCTTGGATAGAGCTGGGCCGGGCCCATCAACAGCACTACCTGCGAATAGAGTTGTGTAACGAGTCGAGTTAGCTCGGTCAGCTCGCTCGATTGGACTCGAAAAGGCTTGACTCGCCTCGGCTCGAAGTTGGATTCGGACTGAGTCGAGCTGGTTTTTAGAGCTTGAAAAAACTTCGAGCCGATCTCGACTTGACTCGGATCAAACCTCAACTCGAACCGACTCAAATCGAATCAAATTCGTGACTCGGTTATTTTGATATGGATGTTGCCCGCTTAGTGTTTGATGAAATAACTAAACGAAGTGTTGGTGAGGAAAGAATAGATATGCTAGGTGTTTGATTTTGATGCTACTTGGTGTTTGATTTTAATACTACTTATTGGGTGTTTGATTTTATGCTACACACTAGGTGTTTGATTTTATTTGATTTTGATGCAGCACACTGGGTGTTTGATGAAATCAATTGGCATTCTATGAGAAATTTAAGATGCATTCCAAGTGTTTGATAAAATGCCGCATGGGCTCAAACTAGCTCAAGTTGCAGGCTGAACCAAGCCGAGCTGGCCAAACAGGCAAGTTTGAGCTGGTGTTAGTTACTTGCCAAGCCGAGCCAGGTGGAATCGGATTGACTCGTGTACAGCTCATACAGCTCAGCAAATGCACACGCTACCACACGTACTAGTGTGGTGGATAAGTGCAATATCCAAGCCATCCATCAGAAGGGTACTGCTATGTAAATTTATTATGCCAACAATCAGGTCGATCTATTACTTAGGTGGGCCAAAATTAAATGAGGGAATGTGCGGTTGAGAAAGAAATCAGAAAAAGTTCTCAAACCCGACTGAATTATTTCCAATACCATGGACAACCTTCCATTGTGAAGTAATTTTTAAACGGTAAGGCCCACCTGATGGATGGTTTGGATTTTCCACATGTCAGCCACGCTAATGTAGTGGCATGGACATTAGCTCAGTGGTACAATGGGATTTGAAAAGCTCCGTAATCGTAAGAGGTTTGCTGCTCGAACCGGCTCTTGAGACCGTAGATCTAGACCGTTGTTCTTATTGTACCCACTGCAATGGGAAAATACACGAAATTCTTCCAGATTTGAAGGTTGTACACGCTTAGTTTTTGCCTTTCTTCTTCTCCTTTTTCCTAAAAAATGGGTCTAATATAAAGTTCAAGTATACCATAACATAAGAAAAGGTCGAAATTGAATGCGCAATTTTAAACATTTAAGCTTTGAATCAAACTAATACTTGAGTTTCTGAAGCTCCCCGTGGGATGGCAAATAAATATTACAGTGTGCCGCAATAAGTTTTTGATGGTGAGCATTCAATCACCAATGATTCATCTAGTGAATGTAAAAATTATATAAGGTGGGCCTTATCGATCAAAATCTGGATTGCCCTAATGGTTGGACAATTTTTGCTCAATTTGATCGATCGACCAATTGAGTCGATCGATCAAAATGAATACAATTTTATGGGTTTTAGTATCTAGATGTTTTGTGTCATTCTAATCGGTAATGGACAGTGGAAATTTATGCGTTTTTCATTTTTTGTTTTCTTATTTGTTTAGGTTTTTTCTAATTGCGTCTTAAGGTTTATTTAAAAGTATTTAAGCATGTAAACTCGTTTATTTTTTCTAACATTTAATAAAAATTCTCAAATTTTACTTATTTCTCTTGTGGATTCAAAAGAGCCTTGTGTTTATCGTTTGAGGAAGAACAAAGATTGTTCTCATCACGCCTTTCTCTGTGTTAGTTTGGTATCAGAGCGAGGTTTTTCCTCGAATCGATGGCTTCTAATGACGAATCAGACAAAAATCCTATGGACGGTACTCTATGGAATTATCTTATAATAGCGGCGGCCTTCGAGGCAGCGCGGCGAGAGAATCGACAAGTCATGCAAGAGTTGTAGACTACTCTGGATCGCTTAACATAGGACTTAGGGCAATTTCGTATTTGTAGCGATGATCCGCCTCCGATAGGTACTGAAATTATCAATCATGTTGCTTGTGGGGCAATGCCAACAGTGAATCGTAGAATCACACCCGAGGATATAGGATTCAACAATGAGGAGATCGATGGCATGATCATTTGACACCCCGAATGAGGTGATGATTGGATGGATCAGACGGATCGAAATTTTATAATAAAAGTCGATCTTCCTAACTTCAACGGCCAACTCTACATTGAGGACTTCCTCAATTGGTTGCTTGAAGTTAAGTGCTTCTTTAACTACATAGACATCCTTGAAGAGAATAAATTTAAACTTGTGGCTTACAAGTTGAAGAGCAGAGCTATGGCTTGGTGGGAACAACTTTAGCTCGAACAGACGAGATATGTAAAGGCACCAATATACATGTGGCAGCAGATGAAACAACTGATGCGTGCACGATTCCTCCCCAATAATTACGATTAGGTATTGTTCCAACAATATTAAAATTGTCGGCAAGGTAATCAATTGGTGAGAGATTATGCATAGGAATTCTACCACTTGGTAGCGTGAAATGATTTAGTTGAAACTGAATCGCAGCAAGTCACCTAATTCAATAATGGTTTGTGTGTTGCGATAAAGGATTGGGTTCAAATGCAGATCGTTTGGACAATGAACGAAGTGATTAACTTGGCCACCCGAGTAGAAGCATAGCTTGAGCGATCCAACACATGAGCTTATCTTGCTGCTAGGGTAGCTACTGCGGGTCTTTCGCAAGGAGCAACAGAGGCCAAGGGGAAAGAACTTGTAAGGGTCGTCCTCAACATCCTACACTAGCGAACATAGAGTCGAGGAGCGGACAAACAAGACCCCAAAGAGCAGTGACCATTACTATTGGTCCAAGTAGGATCCTGAACCCCTATAATCGACTAAAGCCATATTATTGTTACCAATATGGCCATCCAGCTCACTTATCAAACGTGTGTCCTCAACGGCAATTGGCTAACCTCACTATTAATGATGAAAACACTGAAAATATAAAGGAAGATTCGGAGATTGATGAAGTAAAACACATCGTGAATGATGAAGTGGATGAAGTAGATTGGGTTCCACAAGATCATGGTGATTCTCTAATAGGGGTGTACATGAACCGATCTAGCTCGGTTAGCTCGCTCGACTCGAATCGAAAAAGCTCAATTCGACTCAGTTCGAAGCTTAGTTCGAGCCGAGTTGAGCTGATTTTTTTAGCTCGAAAATGAGTTCGAGTCGAGTTCGAGCAGGCCCCAGCTCGACTCGACTCGAATCGAATCCAGCTTGTATCGAATTCGAATCGAACCAGCTCGGTGACTCGGTTACTTTGCCATTGATGTTGCTCACCAAGTGTTTGATAAAATGACTCAACGAAGTGTGGCTGGTGGCAAGGAAGGTATGTACATGAAACAAATACCCTTTTTTTCTTGGTTTTTCTTGGTTTTTATGTTGCTGAGAAGGTGTTTGATAAATTACCTGTAAAACCATTGCTTCTATTTCACATACAGAGGGATTTTAAAGGTGCAGTCCAGGTGTTTGCGGAAATGCCTCAATGACGAACTCGGCCTGAGCTACTGACCAAACTGAGCCGAGCTGGACCGAGCCAAGCCGAGTTCGAGCTGAGGTCAACTAGTGGCCGAGCCGAGTCGAGCTGAGGTCAGATCGACTCGGTTCGACTCAATGTACACCCCTATTCTCTAATAGTGAGGTAGCTATTATGTACACTAAAAGAGGTACACCCATAACGACATAACATCTTTCGAACGAGGTGTACGGTGAATCAAAAAATCTATGATGTTATCATAAACAGTAGGAGCAACGAGAATATCGTCTCCAAAGTCATAGTGGAGAAGTTATAACTGAAAATGAAAGACATTTTTCCCCATACAAAATCTGCTGGATTAAGAAGGTCAGTGAGACGAATGTAACTAAACAATGTACTATATCTTTCTCAATTGGTAAATATTATAAGAACCAAATAATATGTGATGTAGTTTACATGGAAGCTTGTCACATATTACTCGGTCGTCCGTGAAAATTAGATCGTGACGCCGCTTATAGAGGACGAAATAATTTATACATTTTTGTCAAGGATGATCAGAAAATCACACTCACCTGTATGGAATCGGATGAGCAACCCAATGCTTCTAAAGTTGAGGGCCGTTCTCTCCTACCTATATAAGACTTTGTAAAGAAATCCAAGGAAATAGGACAAGTTTATGCATTGGTTGTGAAAGGTAAAGAGGTAGAGCCCATGATTATTCCCAAAAAATTGAACCTGTTTTGTGAGAACTTAAGGCAATCTGACCCAATGACCTTCCTGATGGTTGCCTCCCATGTGAGATATACAACACCATATCGACCTCGTCCCAGGGGCTATCTTGCTTATCCACCCTCGTTATCGGATAAGTTCGAGAGAGAGTGTGTGATATTTTACAAGGATAAGTGGAGGAATTGATTTGTAAAGGTCTAATGCGAGAGAGCATGAACCCATGTGTCGTACCAACTTTATTGATACCTAAGAATGATTTGTGTTGATGCATGTATATCGACAGACAACTAATAAATAAAATAACCGTAAAGTGCATATTTTCTATACCACGGCTGGATGATATGTTGGACATGTTAGAGGAGGGGTGAAATTGTTTCCAAACTGGATTTGAGGAGCAGCTATCATTATATCCATGTTCGACCAGGTGATGAGTTGAAGACATCATTTAAGACCAAGGAGAGTATGCATGAATGATTGGTCATGTCTTTTGGACTCTCGAATGCACCTAGTACGTTTATAAGGTTGTTGAAACATGTTCTGAGCCTATTTATTGGATGATTCGTGGTAGTTTATTTCAATAATATCTTGATATACAGTTAAAATATGTAGGTCATGTAGGGCATCTTAGACAAGTGTTTCAAGTGCTCACAAAGAATAAGTTATACCTCAATTTGAAGAAATATACCTTTTTACAAAGAACCTCTTATTTTTGGACTTTGTCATGATGTCCACGGGCATCCGTGTGAATGAAGAAAATGTGAAAGCCATCAGAGAATGGTTAGTTCTGATAAATATTGATGAAGTATGGAGTTTTCACGAGTCGTCGACGTTCTATCGTCGATTTATAAGGAACTTTAGTACCATCGTGGCACCGATCATTGACTGTATGAAGAATGAATATTTTCAGTGGACTGACGAGGTCAACAAAAGTTTTGCTGAAAATAAGTGGAAGGTGTCCGCTACTTTGGTCCTCGTACTTTTCAGCTTTGATAAATTATTTGAGGTTGAATGTGATACTTCGTATGTTAGTATTATGGGAGTGTTGTCTTAAGGTGGCAGGCCGGTAGCCTTCTACAACGAGAAACTTAGTCATGCTCAGAAGAAATGATCAACGTATGAGCTAGAATTGTACGCAGTGGTTCAAGCTTTAAGGTATATGAGGCATTATTTAATTCAACAAGAATTTGTACTATATACGGACCACCAAGCTCTTAAGTTTATTAACAGTTAGGCTAATGTTAACCGTGTGCATACAAGGTGGATTTTTTATTTTTATTTTTGCAGGAATTCACATTCATGTTGAAGAATAAGGCTGAATAGTCAAATAAGGTGACTAATGCGCTTAGCTTGCATGCAGCCTTGTTAGTCATCATGAGAAATGAGATTCTTAGGTTCGAGTACCTTAAGGACTTAATACTAATAACGACGACTTCAAGAATGCGTGAATTAGATGTCATGAGGGTTAGTTTAATGGCCTCCATATTTAGGATTATTTCATTTTTAATGGAAATCAATTGTACATTCCACGAAGTTCGTTACGAGAACATGTCATCCAAAAACTACATAGAGGTGGCATCGACGATCACCTAAGGTAAGACAAGACAATAACTCTCTTGGAGGATCATTACTATTGGCCATAGTTGAAACGGTATATTGGAAAAGTGATGCAAGGATGTCATACATGTTAGGCCTCAAAGGGGAGATAAGATAACACGGGCCTATACACTCCAATGGTGGTAGGTAACAGCCCTTGAGAGGATTTATTTATGGACTTTGTCATAGGTCTTCCATGGACCTAGTGTGGAATGAATTCAATATTTGTTGTGGTCAACCGATTTTCCAAGATGACTCATGTCATACACATAAGAAGACTCTCGATGCTACACATGTCGTAAATTTATTATTTCGAGAGGTTATTTGACTACATGGTATTCCAAAATCTGTCATATCATATCATAATACTAAGTTCCCCAATTACTTTTGGAGGAATTGTGGAGGTAATTTAACACCAATGTACGATTTAGTAGTGCATATCATCCGTAAATAAATCGGTAAATTAAGGTGGTGAATCATACACTCAAAAACCTTTATACGTGATAGCCCAAACAGTGGAATTTTGCCTTAATTTAGGTGGAAGTCACGTTTAACAATATATAAAATTATTCGACCAACAAGTCCCTATTTGAAGTTGTATACTGACGAGTACCTAAACATACTCTTGATTTGGTTTCATTGCCCAAGATACCAAGCGTGAGCATTGCTGCAGAACATATGGCAGACCGAATCATAAAAATGTACACGTTGTTGTTCAGACTAAGTTGCAAGCATCCAACAACAAGTATAAGGAAATGACTGACACACATCGACACCTCTAGGTATTCAATGTGGGCGATAACGTTATGGTTCACCTATGCAAGAAGAGATTTCTGATCTTTACGTACAACAAGCTGAAGAATAATAAGATCGGATCGATGCCTATACTCCGTAAGATCAATGACAATGCATATGTTATTGATCTTCATGAAAATATGGAGATTTAACGCACGTTCAATGTGCCCGACATGTATGAGTATCATAAACTAGAGAATGACCGGAGTATGAGTTTTTTCAAGTGGAGGGAATTTAATGTAGGATGTAGAGCAAGCATGTTCCTATCATAAATGGACCAGAAGAAGACTAAAGAAAAATTAATAAAATTTCAGCATAGTTCGATCAATTGAAGTCGATTAAGTAGACTGATCGAATCGATTGAAGTCAGTCGATAAAAAATTTAGGTGAAAGTTTACTGGACAATTTTTACTCATTTCAAATGATCAGAACAATACAATTTAACTGTGGGGTCCACTATGATGTATGCCTCTTATATTCGTTTTGGCCGTTCATTTTTAGAGTATGAGCCCAAAAATGCAGTATATCCAAATCTCAAGTAGAACACGTACACATAAGAAATAGTGGCAATTAGCCATTAAAACTTCCCAGGGTAAATTAAAAGGTTTACATCAACCTGGTATTTGTGTGGTCGATTGATCTAGGCTTTCTTATAATAAAGATTCATGTGGCCCCTGTGAAGTTTTTAATGGGCTGATTTTTTTCGTAAGGTGGCCCACACATGCATATGCATTGTGAATCATTGGGTTTTTTTTTTTTTTTTTTTTTTCGGCCGTCCAACTTTTCATGTATATGTGGACCGACTCATGACAAACCATCTTAATTCTCCTTGGACGTGGCAAATAAAATGTAAGGCCCACTAGATTTGGTAGTGGGTATTACATTTATTGTGGGCCCACATTAAGTATTTTCCGTTATCCAAGCCATCCATCGGACTTTCTAGCCCATTTTAAAATGTTGATACAAAAATTAAGCAAATCCAAATCTCTGATGGACCACGTTATAAGAAACAATGGTAATTGAACACCCTCCAATAAAAAGCTTCCTAAGGCCCATTATAATTTTTATCTGCCATCCAACCTCTTGATAAAGTCAATCATACTTGGGATGAAGGGAAAATACAAATATCAGCTTGATACAAAACTTTTGTGGCCTACAAATTTTTTTTAATGTTCATTCACCACTTTTCAGTGGTGTGGTCTATCTGTGATTTGGATCTCTTTAAAATTTTGGCTAATATACTAAAATGATATTTAAAGACGAATGGACGATGTAAATATACAATATATATATATCAATGAAAGCCACACATGGTAAGAGTAACACCCACTAAGGTGTTAGTCGAGTAACATCTAATCCGCTCCCCACACCATCAGCTTCGATCATCACCTTTCTCCATTTGGAAATAGGAATAACGCCTCAACTTCAACCACAAAAGACACACTACCTATACGTGTGGAAGTGAGTTACATGTGTGATCCCTAAGGGCATGTTTGGATGGGCGACTTAAGTGGGAGTAGGCGGGATAAGATTGTAAAATCATATCCCTTCCGTATGGCTGTCTGTTTGGGCGGTGAGGGATTGATATCTCCTGCAGATTTCGCTGGATTCAGACGGGACTCCTGAGAGGGATTACGAAATCCCGCGCTGGAGAAATCACATCGTCCAATCCCTTCTCGAGCCCATCCCATGCCCGTCCATAATCCATCGTACGAACTGCGGGATGGGATTTCACAAGGTTTTTGCTTGCGGCGGAGAGATGAGGGTGGAGGATTTTTGACACGAAATCTGGCTATAAGGGTGGCCTTCAGGTCGTGATGGCTGTTTTCATCGATCGGGCGCTGCCATCGCAAGCTGACGGTGTCTGAGGGCTGAGGTAGGTCTTCTTCCTGGCCCCGAGCAAGAAACGCCCTGGTGTAGTATCCAGAGGTCCTGTATGTTCCAGAAAATGTTTATTTTTGTAGCGTCTGAGATGGCCACAATGAATTTTCATGCCTGTGATGTACCCCTGTCATCACCGGCGAAACAGGCCCTCCAAGATGCATTTGGCATGTCTGGCTGTCTATCATAGCTTCGGGATTTCTGCTATATATGTGCAATTGGATTTCTTCTTTATACTTCATATATATTGTTATTTTATTCCTAATACTCTAAGCTTTCCTGTGCACATCTAATGTATTTCCTTGCATCGTTTCATTGTCTTGAAGTTCATTGATCTCGGATGGTGGATTTGTTGTAGGAGTATGGTCGTATGGGTTTTCTTCTATTTCGCTTTATTGTTTCTCAGATTTAGGGTATTTGGATTCTATTTCTTAGATTCTTTGCAATATTTGGGTTCTCTGAATATATTTGTGGATTTTGATTATTTGGGTTTTCTTCAATTTAAATAAAGGTTATAGTTCTTATAATCTAGTTATTTCTCTGAATTTCCTGTAGATTGTTGTTCATGAATTCTGTTTACATCCTTGGAGAGTTATTTTGGTAGATCGTATATGTCTATTCATTGGACTTGAAATTTTGCTTTTTCTTCATGTTACCAGTGATCTCAGATGGATTTACTAGTGTGGGTTTTCCCTGGATTCCAGTTATGAAATTTTATTTAAACATGTATGAAATCCAATCCACACATGAGGTGGGCCCCCCATGTGGATGTAGCTAAAATACAATTTATTTACATTTAAACAGTCCATTAATTTCTGTTTGTGGCCCACCTTATGAGTTGACAAGACTGATTGATCAGGTCATCTCCATGGTTGCCTACTTGATGCAAGGCTTAGATGTCCACCAAAGCAAAAGGTAGATGCATGCAAATTCATCTAGTTGCATCTGTAGCCTGGATGATGGTGGAATTTGTAGCCTGTCAAGAGGTATCTACCATTTAAACTGTCAAGTGGTCTATTTGTGCAAAGATTCTTAAGTATCCCGTTTTTCACATTCAGTTTAGACTGGAACTAGTTTCTTGGTTTATATGTAGAGGAAGAATTATTTTCTTTTTGAACAGTTAGAGGAAGAAATTTATTATCTAGTTTGTTAATGAATTTGTTGATTTTTTGTTTTCTATAGATCTCTGGTATGGTTACTGTGAATTGTTCTTCATGAATTTCTCTTTACTTCCTTGGAGAGTTACTTTGGTAGATCGCATGTCTATCCATCGGACTTGAAAATTATTCTTTTTCTTCTTGTTACCAGTGATCTCAGATGGATTTACTAGTGTTGGTTTTCCATGGATTCCAGTTATGAAATTATATTTAAACTACGTATATTAATCTTTGGTTCCCAGAGCTATCTTTAATTACTGAAAGATGTCCATGTGTGGTTTCTATTAACTAAAATGAGATGAACTCATTTTTTAAGTGGAATGTATTCTTAGTAAATATCCCGTTTTTACTTTCCCACCCTTGAAAACTTATGACATGGGATGATGTTGACAAATTCATCTAGTTGAATCTATCAAGTGGTCTGTTTGTGCAAAGATTATTAAGTATTCTATTTTTCACATTCAGTTTAGTTTGGAATAACTTTCTTTGTTTATATAGAGGAAGAATTGTTTTCTTTTTGGTCAATATATATGAAAATTGTTGTCTTTTATGGTTTGGTGTATCATTTAGATTCCAGATAGATATGTGCAGTTGGATTACTTCTTTATACTTCAAATATACTGACTTTATAAATCTAATGCTCTATGATTTTTGGGAAATCTGTTGGTTACTCACAATAGCGTTTCATTGTCCTGAAGTTCATTGATCTCATCTCTGGAATTATTATAGATCTTTGGTATGGTTACTCTCATCTATTTCGCTTTACTATTTCTCAGAATATGAACACCTTTAGCCAACTATTCCTATATTTGTTGCATGGAATGGGAATTTCTTTGACAGAAATTCAGTCGAATTGCTCACCAATTGATTTCAAAGTGTTTAATCTTTTCATGGTACATGAGATTCATTGATATATGGATGGCTGGTCGACTGTCTCATCTAATTAATTAATTTCCATAGGCTAATGTTATAAAAGATCTAATTTTTCCACTTTTTTTAGCCACTTTAATTTACATGGAGTGAACAAACTAGCCAACAATTGTTCGTTTTTTGTTCTTTTGTGTGATGCGGTAGTAGAGAGTGTTGTTGTATCTCATGATCAAATGCAATGATGAAAAAAATAGATGAAATGAAAGGGATGCAACTTGTTTATGGGATGTAGTGTAACTCTCTGAAAATCGGGGGTCGTGCAGGTGTCAAACTCCCGAGTTCCAACACATCACTTATGCAACGTAGATAATGATGATTAAATGTTGACCGTATTAGTGCATTAAACATGAATGAGATTATACCAAAATAACATATCATACTCCAGAGACAATTGAATTACGCAAGCGGAAGACTGATAAATATATAAAGCATATAAGTGATCGTAAGTCTCCTGAGTATGATCATGTTACCAGGTCAATTAATTACATGTAAAATTCCAAAATATACAAAATGTGTAATGTCATCTAGTCAGCATCCCAGTAATCCCTGTCGATCAGGACATGGCCTACATAGACCCGCCTGATAACTGTATGTAGGAGAACTCCTCCTCGTCATCATAAAAATCAAGCTCCGCCTCGCAAGCGTCGCCATCATCTGCAACTAAACCAGAGTCTGGTTGGTGTTTTAAAATACCGTCTCAGAGTGGGAGTGAGTGATCAACTCAGTGGAGCTATAAGACAAAGGTTAACATGTTATCAATTCAGTCAAGCAGTAATGATAAAGCAATACAACAAGCATTCCTAAGTACTCTGGTTAATGCAAGGATGTTATGTTATAATGATGCATGTCTTCACCTGCACTCCCTCTGCTACATCATCTCACGATCGCGGCATGCACCCCTTCCTCTGTGCTCAATTCCAACGCCAAAGGCGCATGCAAATGCGGTGCATGTACGTGATTAGCCAAGTTCTTAATTAGATTTATTCATACAGCAGGTTTGGGAAGCTAAGGTACCTCCCTTTATATCATTTACCTAATAATTCACCCCTAAATATAAAGTAGTGGACAGGCAAGTTCAGGTCACTATGAAGAGGCTTGTCACCATCCTCATAGGCCTTGGTTTATACTTGCGGTCACTACAAGAAAGGCTCGTCACCTTATCGTAGGCCGACAACTCGAATACAATGTCCCATACCACCGTATTCGGCTCACGAGTTTAGTTTTCTCACTGGACACTACGGGGAGGCTCGTCGCCCCAGCGTAGGCCGACAGCTCGACCACGGTGTCCCATACCACCATGCCCAGCTCATGAGTCTTAGCGGATCGTGGTACCAAGGTTAAACGGGTTTTCCTCTGGTAAGTTGGTACCTTAGATTCAAGCAGTAGTGTCCATATATGGTGAACATACATTGGGCCAATCGGGTTACTTGACAAGCTTAACTAGTACGAGTGTACGTTGAGTTGATCGACATGAAGCGCGTAAGCACTCCACGTGGCCTAACCACTGTCGACAATCAGCGTACGACTCGGATTCCTCAAACATGTCTTATGTGGCGAAACGACCTCAGTTACTAACTCAATAATCATTCCCAACTGCCTGGACTACATCGTAGCCCCAATCACACTCCAACGATAGCATTCACATGTAATAGTCAAAGACAGCATATGACAACCAATCTCAATACAAATCTCATTTGAGCATTTCAACAAATAAATAGTACACATGTTGTCATGCATAGGTATTTCATACATAAGGCACATAGTAGGAAGTTAGGTTACAGGAAGGAAATTGTAACTATAGGTAAGGGAATTGAGAGTCACCCCTTAATGCCCTCAGTAAACACATTTCAGCAAGCATTTACTCATCCAGGCATTTTATCAAACACTTAGACTACACATATCAACATACATGTAATATAGTAGTTATAACAAGTATTATAACAAATCCTTCCACAAGGATGTGGTCGTATGTACAACAATCATGCATCGTCAAACATAAATCATGGCAAGTACAAGTCATAATTCCATACTCATACAAATATTTCAACAAACACATGGGATGCATCTATTTCAACATAGTTCATATATATATGTGTAATACGCAGAAAATATCATATCGAAGCATATGTGATAACAATCAAGTCAGACATAAATCATTGCTGACATTGAAAGCCTTGAAAACCATAACCTAAACATTTATAGTTCGCACCTTTCGCCGGTAAACACGTAACGAACTCAGTTCAAACGTTATGTCTTTGTCTACGGCACAACGACAACCTATAGCATGAAATAGGTTAGCTATTCCACCATCTGCTCTATTTGAATCTCCAAAACAGGTTAGGGTTAGGATTTCTTACCCAAGAACAGGATTAGAATCGCCGGTATGGCAATACAGAAGCAGTGGTTAAGCACGTGGAGTGATGGGATCGAATCCCAGGAACTTTCTCTTACTCCCACTCTCTTCTCCTCACTTTCTTCTTCTCTTTCTCTCTCTTCTCTCTCCTAGGGTTTGAAATTCGTATGGAATGAGAGAGGGGTGGGTAAAGGCCCTTATATAGGCCCAGAATTGATGGGAATGGCCCCAAGGCCATGGTATACATAGGTTATAACCAAAAGTCACCTGTTTCAGGCCAATGGAACACATCTGGAGGTCCCTTTTTCTACATATGGTCCAGGGAAAGTTCCCTGACATTGGATCTAGGTCAGGTTAAAGTTTCAGTCCGATCGGATTTGTGGATTGACTGTGGCGAACCAGTTTCAGTTCAACGGTCGTCGTCACTCGACCAAGACCACAAGTACTCTGACCTGTGTAGGAAAATTTCCCTGATCCGAGGATATATTTGGGTTAGATTTTGACGGTTTAAAATCTTAAATTTGGCTCGTAAGTGAACGGCCCAAATCACTTAAATCTGAGTTCATTTTCTAAAGGTTTCGCGTTTCTTACACACTTCGTTCCGGGCTCAAGTTGTGCGTTTCTGGATACTATTAGGACTTGATTTCCGAGATGGTTGTCAAGTCTGGCAAGGCGGTCATAATAGTATAGTTTCGTGGTCATCGGACTTTCAAAGTGCGGTCCAGGTCCGATACAGAGTTTCAATGTGCTCCCGAGGGCAACTGGGTTTAGAGATTGATCCTAGGTTTTTAGGCAATGTAGCGTTAGCGATTCTACTAGTTTTGGGTCTTACAGATCGTATAGAAAGCTGTTCAAGCTAATCTAGCATTTAATTCAGTTTAACACTTAATTAATTTTCATCTAATTTCTAAAGGATTTGGTCCTTAGTGATTTTTGCCTGAGGTAGTACTCGAGTCTTTGTACGGATTTTTCCGAGACGTTACATACAGCTTGTTTATGATGAAGGTTAGTTGAGACAACTTGTTTATGGGATGCAGCTTCCCACTTATGACATTTGGTTGATCACTTTAGAAAGTTCCATGGAAATCTATTTCTTAGAACACAGCAACCATGGAAATCTATTTCTTAGAATACAACAACCATGGAACTTTTGAAATCTACATTGCTGTCAGACCCCTAAACTGAATTTTTTTATGATCCCATAGTCATGACAACCAGGATTTATATTCAACCAATTCATAGTTGTAGTATTGGATATAGTGCTCATTACAGTTTGATTTCGATTTAAACTTAGAGGTGTGCACATAGTACCGCTAGGTAAATAGCTCTAACACAAACAACACAGATCTACAGGAAGAGCTTCACAATAGCACATACATTTTAAAAGAATAAATTAACGCTCTGATGAAATAGTCACATATATTCATATTTCAATATGTCATTATAAAGTCAATGAGCTGAAGATTGATATCAAGTGACTGTTGGGATATTTGAAACAAAAGTAGTCATTAAAGTAATTCACTCCTTACACTGAATAGAAAACAGCTTGAGTTCTTTTTCTTTCTTTTTTTTGGATTTCTTACCGGAACTAGATACTCATTTTAAATATGCATATTCTTCTCATCATTATTCATATGGAACCTTTGCACTTCAGGAATTAAAAACTTTATTCTCAGAAGTATCTCTGTCTACAATAAATTGTTCATGATCGATTCTTTATAATACAAATATGATACTTTTGGTTTGGTAATCTTTACCATGCTTTGCCAACCATGTTTCATCTATAAATTCTTCAGTGCCCACTATTTTTATGTCTTACATTTCTTAACATCTTGTTAGAATTTCATTGCACAGTGGCTTTGGACGAAATGACAAGTGCTTGCCTTGCTACTTGTTCTGATAAATTGATTCAGATCTCATCTTATATCGATATTTTGACAAGTCTCTGTTGTATTTGTCTGGAACTCTATCTTATAATACACTGGGTTTTGCAGACGTTGAGTCATGAGGTTTTAGTTCGGAGTTTTCAGCTAGCATTTTCTTTAAGGAGCATTTCTCTCAGAAAAGGAGGTTAGCTCCCAAATAATTGGAAAGTTGCTTGCACTGTGATTAAATCTTCATGACTTTCCAATTGGTGGGGACTGCTAAATAAATTGCTCACCAATGCAAAAGCAATGGGCAATCAGATGGTTAAGATTGCCCATTCAGTTTGATTTTTGGGCTAAGATCCATCCACAATAGGTTGATTGTTTGGATTGCCATATGTTGTTGCCATTAGTCTTGACCATTTTGAGAATTTATGATGAATGTAACACTTAATTTAGTCACTCTTTGCATTTAATGGTCCACAACAGTTCAATTGCAAATGCAACATAGAATTACTTTTATGTCTGTGTTTGAATTTATAAGACGATGAATTAACACTTTTGAAATTTAATTGTTATTCCTGTCAGGTTTGTTGTCACTTCTTCTGTTGGTTACTCTTTAGGAATTGGTGTTAGTAAAAGGTGATATCACCCCTGGTATATCGCTTGTGTTATCTTTGTCCTTGGCTGAAATGGAATTGTATATTTTTGCCTTCTACAGCTTAGTGCTTGATTTTGAGATAGTGCAAATTTAACTAGAGGAAGGTTTGCTTTTATGTAGGAAGTCTTGTATGCTTGAAATTAATTTAGACTGTAAGGATGTGATTCATGTAACATTGAGGAGACTGTTACACGAATGTACATGTTAGGATTCGCTTTTTAGGTTGAAAATTGCTGTTATACTGTAACATCCTTGATTTTCACTATTTTGGATTCTCAAAAATCCTTGAGATTTTTTTTTATTAATTAACTTATAATATCACTTAATGACCATTAACACTTAATGTTAGTTTATACTGGAGATGACCAGTCTAGTTATGATGGGACAAAGTGCGGGCCGCCAAGCCGGATGGCCTATTTACACTTAACAACAGCCTGTGTGGGCCACCCAGCGACCGAGGAGGGTTAGAAAAATCTAAAAGTTTAGGAAATCATAGATCTTACTGGGCTTGTGGTCCATCGTAGACTGCGGACCCCGTGGACACTCAGAGTTGAGATCTGACACTTGCCAGATGCACCCCACCACTGCCAGAATTGGAATCTGGCACTTGCAAATGAAATTGAGATTCCGGACTTTTCAGCGGTCGGATTTCTTCTTTCTACATTTATGGTAAAGGTTTAATGTATTTTTCTACGCTCGTCCACGAATTCTGAGACCTGATCGTGGCACGGTGACCGTTGATCGCAAATCGGACCCATACGATCAAACCCCATATTCAATCGCTCCCAAATTTTGCATGGCCCTTCATCGGGCCATGGAGCACCTATCCTATAAGTTTCATGGTCGATGGGCTACTAGAGTCACCCCAATCACCAAAATGAATCGTATGCTCAAACGCCATACTCGTTCATCCATTTGTTTCCAAACTTTGCATGATCCCTCATCGGGTCATGAGACACCTACACACCAAGTTTGGTGGCAAAGGGGTGTTAGGGCCGCCCCAACACCAATAGGGAGTCCTATAGGGCAATTTTGAGAATTTGTGGAAGCTTGGAGCCAAAGGGCCCAACTCTAGCAAATAAATCCCTACCCCTTATCTCATAACCCTCACCACAACCACCATTGCCAAGGGAGAAAGAGAGAGCTAGAGAGAGGAAGGATGATGAAAGAGAGAGTGAAGGAGAGCTATGGTGGACCTTAGATCGAGGTGAGGCCCAAGGGGATTAACCCTTTCAACTCCCTATCCTTCCTCCAAAGGAAACGCTCCTCCACAACCTTAACTCTGACCCCATAAGCCCTCATTCTTAGGCCATTTTCCAAGTCTCCAACGATCCGAAGGTGCGGACTATTAATCTTAGGTGGCCTAACACCAATTATATCATGAGTCTAATGATTTTGCTTGTTTGGATGAGGCATTTGTAAAATCTAGAGACCCTAGGATTTGGGTATTTGTTTGGAGAAGTATGGAATCATATGCTTGTAGTTCTCTTATGATTGTGTTTGCGCCTCTCAAAGTACTTATGTTCTAGTGGATGATTATATACTCATGTGTTGTGTGATTTTTTCATATATTGATGCTTATGACTTGTATGATGCTTTGCCCTCGTGCATTTTGATTCTTTGAGATGTAGGAAGTGTTTCACTTCCTCGCTAACCCACACCTCTCACTTACACCTTGTTTAAGATAATGTAACATGCTTGTTAGGAATATTTGAATTGTATGATAGAATGTATGCAACATGATACTGTATGCTAGTTGATGACCTTGATGTTGGCATGCCATGAATCATCATCAAACACTTGGATTGGTCAAGAACATGAGGCGAGATAGTAGTCCCATTGGTTGGACTATCCTAAGACTAAACCCGCGGATTGGGTGGGTGCGTATGGGTGGCAGTAGTTTGATTACATGGGTCTATTGTACCCGATGTCGTTCGTCACGTGCTCGCCTGACTCGTGCGGTTTATCCTATTACTGATCAATCTCGATTGTTAACCATGTTTGCTCACACATGTATGGAACCTGGAACACCCTACAACCGTAGTGGCCCACTAATAACCGATTGTAACTGGTCCACAACCTCGTGAGCCGGGCATGGTGGAATGAGACACTGTGTCCGAGCTGTCGGCCTATGCTGGGGTGACGTGCCTCCCCGTAGTAACTGCGAGCGATCCCTTTCTCTCGGCACTCCTCATGTGCTTGAAGTCGGGGATGAGGAACCCGATGGGATCATGGACCGCGGGGCCTCGGCCTCACGCGTTGATGCGGCCTTGGTCTCGTAACCAGTTTAGGGCATTGATACGTGGGGTGTATCAGATTCTCCAACTTGCTGGATGAATGAAATTAATTAATAACTCGGCTAACACGATCGCATTGCATTGCATTAATTAGGGTGGCGACTCGGAAGTCGAGGTCGCTCTGAGGGAGTGTTTCATACGCGATCGTTAGATGGAGTCGCTCGAGGGAGCGTTGTGTGAGGGCATGCATCATACCATCCAGCAAGTAAACGAATTAATAAGATTAGCTAGATGTATATGATTGACTGTTTTTCATTAAATTCATGTTATAATTGATGCCTGTTATAATTTGAGACTAATAGCACCCACTGAGTTGATCACTCACTCCCACTCTGGGACGATGTTTTAAAACACCAACCAGACCCGTTCATAGATGCAGGTGACTCGGGACATGAGGAGCCTGGTGAGGCGAGCTTCGAGGAGGAGATCAAGTTGTCCTACTTCCTGTTGATGAGTGGGTCTTCATCGGCTCAGTAGATGGGATTCTGGATCGCTAAGTAGTGGACTTAGCTTTAGTTTCTTGATATATCAATTTTTTTTTCTGTGATTTGTTGGGCAACGCCTTGAGCGACCCGTTTACATCCTTTGGATTTGTATATACTTAACCTCTTTCAATTCAGTAGACTTGTTGTGATTGTGATCCATGCTTCAAGTAATTCCATACTGCGCATTTAAACCTGATTAGACGTAAAACAGTGAAAAATGGTTATAAGTGATGCCCGGGAACTTGAGATTCAAGTTTATGCACAACCCCCGATATCCAGGGCGTTACATACACACACACACACACACACACACACACACTGTATCACTTTCGTGAAATAGGACATGGAATACTAATGTAGTGTAAACTAATGATTTAAGATATATATTTAAAGACATCCAAACCTGAGAGTGTAAGTTATCAGTTGGCAATGGAAAATGAAGATGAGGAAGAGATAGAGAGGTTTATTGTTGTTCAAGCATAGCAGGTTGTGTAGTTGTTGTTGGGGAATACTGTCACGTATACATATTCAAACAACCGACTCATCATGGGGATGAAAAGTGAGCAAGGTTCATCAACTCTATCATTCGGGCCAGTGACTGGGATTGTGTCACGCAAATCAGGATGAATCGAGAGACATTCTTTGAACTATGTACCAAGCTACGCGAGAAGACACAGCCGCGTGATACTCGTAGCGTGAGTCTTGAAGAACAATTAGTTATTTTCCTACACACGTTGGGGCACAATGTTCAAAATCGGGTCATAGGTCACAGATTCATTCGATCATGTGAAACCGTGAGTCACCACTTTCACTGTGTACTACATGCACTTGTATCAATGTACCTCGATTTCATTAAACAGGCCGGACCAGAGACGCCCTCTGAGATCCAGACAAATGTAAATTGGGCCGCTTACTTTCAGGTATTATTTCCATTGGTCGGATTTCTATATATTTATTTTTCACTTCCCTGCATTCACACATTTAGCCTAAAGGACATTTGATTCAATGCATTTAGGATTGTGTTGATGAAATTGATGGTACACACATTCCAGCTCATGTGCTCGCAGTCGACCATGCGAGCTTCCACAATTGGAAAGGGGTTCTCTCCCAAAACGTACTGGTGGTATGTTCATTTGATATGAATTTTATATACGTATTAGCCAGTTGGGAGGGTTCTGCTTCGGATGCGAGGGTGCTACACAACGCATTGACCCGATCAGATGATTCCTTACTTGTCCCACATGGTAATGGTTATCTGTTCAAAGATTGCCAATCTATTTCATACTTATGAATTCTTCGATTGTCCACTTAATGGAACATTGATTCAAATGTATAGAAAAATATTATGTTGTCGATGCTAGATACACTCATTCACCTAGTTTTATGGCCTATACCGGGGCATTCGATACCACTTACAAGAGTATCGAACCGGGAGAGCGCCTGCCAACATGAATGAGCTATTTAATTACCGACATGCACAATTGCGCAATGCAATTGAGCGTTGTTTTGGTGTTATGAAAGACAGATTTCCCATCTTGAAGAGCATTATGCAATATGAATTCTACACACAAGTTAAAATTGTGATAGTCTGTTGTATCTTACACAATTTCATACGTACCGGACATGAGTCTCATCAGGATCGAGAATACGTTAGTATATCTGTTGCCGATGCGGAGAGTAACCCAACGCCTCATGAGGTATCAAGGAATGACGAGCGACAATGGTTGCTGCGAGTAACTCAGCTTGAAAAAGATGCTTGGATTCGCGTGCGCGATGATATTGCAACCAGAATGTGGGCAGATACGCAGCAGAATAATAAGAGTAGATAATTGATTTTTTATGTTTAATTTCCATTACTTAGTTGCTGATATTTAGTTTTAAGAAATATTAAGTACCAGACAATGGAATTATGGTCTTTCAAAATCTGATTGGGTTAATTCATCATAAGTAATGACTCGTGAATTTCTGAACAATCATTCTTTTCTAATCATTGCCATTCTCACAATTTCGGTTGACATTTGCAAAACATCATACATACTTGACATGTGCTGCATTCAGGTGGAATGGCAGACTCCTAGTGCAATGATACATCGACACCAACGCAATCATCGGTTAAAACACCAGTGGTGCCCAATCGATGTTCTCCACGCAGGAAGACGGTGAAATCCCTAGCTGAACCTCTGTCCCCGAGCCCCGAAAATCAAATGAACTATTGCTATGGATCAGGTTCTTTTCGACACATTCCTCGAATAACTTGCAATGAGACGTAAAGCTAATAATGGTTTCAAGCGGGAGGCGTACCAAACAGCTGCTGAAGAAGTGACAAAGCATACAAACATAATCGTCAACTAGCAGAACGTGTCGAACTGGCTGAGGTATTACAAGAGAGAGTATAATGCAGTGAAGGACATGTTGGCGGCCAGCAGGTTTGGATGGGACAATGAGCGGATGGTGGTCACGGCTCCTGATAAAGTCTGGGAGGAATATCTTAGGGTAAGATTTACAAAAGTTTGAAATTCTCATCTTACACAAATATTTACTACTTACTACTTATAACTGTTTATACGGCTGCAGTCTCACCCGTGTGCTGAAAGATTCCGCGGGAAACGCATTGATAGAATGGATGACCTTACAGTTATCGTCGGATCCGACCGACGTTATGTGCAAGGTAATAGGAGTATGACCGCATCAACATCATCATCTCGTCTTCAACGAGATCTCAATGATGCATGGAGAGAGCTCAATGATGATATCGATGATACGATTGATCTCTCTCCACAGCGACCATTCCATTTTCGCCGGACAGTCCTTCGATGGAGCATCGTGGCTCCCGTGGCACTCCTATTCGTACGGTTGATTTCGATCGTAGCCGAGGTGAGACCACAACAAGGAAACGATCGCGCCCTCCTCGTCCCTGTGATGTACTTGGCACCTCTCTTCAGACCACTGCAAAAGCTATGCATTGTTTTGGCCTCAGCAAAGAGGTGAATCGTACTACCAAAGTACTTGATATACTAGAAGAGGTGCAAGGCTTGACCAGCTCAGAGTTTATCGAAGTTGGTAAGCTCTTGAGTAGGGACGAGAAGCTGACATCGTTCTTTGTCAATCTTCGACCTGAGTGTCGCGTGGAGTGGTTAAAGAAAATACTCCGTGATAACTTTGGTGATGGAGGTGTCGGGCCCATCTGACAGGGTGTGGTCCCTGGTTCTGTTTTTCTGTTTCTTATCCGGGCATGTAATACTTTGTTAGACATGATGATTATTATTATTATTTTTTTAGGATTGATATATGCTGGTATATACGTAGTGTATACCATTGTGACTTTTGCGATGATGACAATTTTTTACTATTTAACATCTTTCATATATGTAATCATCCTCGAGCATTATGCACGTTAAGATAGATAAGACCACACACTTCATTTGGAGAAAGGGTACGTACTTACAACTTAAAAAAAAATAAAATTAGTAAAGTTTTTTGTACTTCTTTTTTCTGATAGGACAATAATGCATGTTTTCTATTTCGCAATCCTATTCCAAAACACGAATCTCGTGCCAATTCCTTCCATGTCATTGCAAATGGGAAATGAGAAGTACTATGTTGTTTTGGTGGGACGTCGGTCAGGTATATATCTGACATGGGACGATGCTAGATTGGAGGTGGAAGGATTTAGCGAAGGGAGACACCAAGCCTTCAAGAACTGGAAGGAAGCTTTTGCATCTTGGGACGGTCACTTCAGTAAGGCCAGTGCACTGTCGAGACCTCACACAATCTCCTGCGGTTCAGGTTGCCGCATATTCTAATGAGGTAGAAATCCACCATTCTTCGACTTCGTCTATCTAACAAATGACCCAGACGACTTGGGCCATGGTTTCTAGGGCCACGTCGACTGATGATCCTGCCCCATAAGATAGAGAGAGATTCTGTGCACTTCTTGTTGTCGTCGTGGTTCTTTTTCTTGCCTTGATTGTTATTTTTAAATTCTAGATATTTCTGGTACTGTAACTTGGGGATTATTACTTGTTCTTTTTTGTGACATCGGCCATATGAGCCGTAGAGATCATTTACATTATCGACTGCTTCATATTCTCTCGATATTTCTGTATCACACCACTATCATATGGTGTGGTCCATTGGATACGTGCACATGTCCCATGTGAGAGTGATTTTGATTGAATACAATAGATTTTAGGGTGTGGTCCACTGCATTTTTGGATGGTAACAAACGAAATAATGGTGGCCCATGGAATGTTTTCAACAGTGGTTTGATTATCACCGCACATTCCTTCGGTGTGGTCCACTGGAGATATGGACCTGCTTCATTTTCTGAAATATGTATTTACATCAGTCCAGTGGCGCGATGAACGGCGTGGATGAGACAAATACATCACAGTGGGCCTCACAGAGCCCTGCTCGGACGAGCTATCGGGCATGGGCAGTGACGTATATGAGTTTTGATTATCACCGCACATTCCTTCGGTGTGGTCCACTGGAGATATGGACCTGCTTCATTTTCTGGAATATGTATTTACATCACTCTAGTGGCGCGATGAACGGCGTGGATGAGACAAATACATCACAGTGGGCCCCAAAGAGCCCTACTCGGATGGGCTATACGGGCCTGGGCAGTGACGTATATGAGTGTTAATTATCATTGCACATTTATTTGGTGTGGTCCACTAGAGATTGGACCTGCTTCATTTTCTGGAATATGTATTTACATTAGTCTAGTGATGCAATAAACGGTGTGGATGAGACAAATACATTATAGTGGGCCCCACATAGCCCTGCCAAGTGGGCTGTGATCAGTGAAGTATATGAGTTTTGAATCCCACCCCACATAAGCCCAATCTGCCAAACAGCCTGCATTTGAAATCCATGGGATTGTATGCAATCCCATTCCCGGCCCGCCAAACGGGACAACTGTTTGGATAAGACAGGGTTCCCAGATATGCAGGATTTTTTAACATGGGATTGGCACCAATGCACTAGCGCTGCCATCATTACATTAAAACTGATCCCATCCAATACCATTCAATCCACCCGGCCAAATAGGCCTAACGTTCATAGAGTAGTCCCTCTGTCAATGCTCCTTAGATATATATGGATGGTCCATCTATCAGGTGGGCCACTCATGTAGGAGGAAATGGACGGTTACAAAATTGATAACCAATAATTATACATTCAGTTGATGAGTGGCCCAGATTTATGTTAGGATAGAACCGTGATCTGATGGCCATTCCACGAATGCCATATATACTTCATACGTGTGAGAATTTTGCACGTTTAGTGCGTTGGTCTTTGGCGCTTGGAGATGGGGCGATTCGAGATAACATTCCCGTTTCCCAAAAGATAAGAGGTCTTATCGAATCCGTCCCGACGTATTGATACGCCGCGTTTGAATTTGAGTAATCTTCCAATGATCCAAACCGTCTATACGACGATTCTCACTTTGTATGGTTGAAAATCAACAACAAAAAAAATCCCTCCATTTGATTATTTCAACCATCTGATAGTTTGTCTCCTTTGCTTCGAAGATGAACGGTAATCGTAGCCTTTCTATGATCAAACGGTTGAAATATTCAATCCAAGAGCTCTTTATTTTTTTATTTTTTATTTTATTTTTTTATTTTTTATTTTTTATTTTTTATTTTTGTAAAAATCCCATCCATTGAAAGCCTTATCAAATAAACGGGTTGGATCGTTGAAAAAATTAAAAAAAAAACTATCTTATTCCCATGCGGAGGGATGTATAATGTATTCAAGCAAACCTCAAAGGATAAATACAACGGTCCACACGTACTGCAATGAGGTTGTGGCAATGGTTTCCCATAGAGACTCGCCCTTTCAGCCTCATTAAATGATGATCCCAACCGTTCATATGGAATTTCCTAGAGAATCAGGATAACCCAAGAAAAATCCTGCTGATCTGAGATCATCATCACCGTTCGATTCAAAACGATTCAGAAACTCCTTTATGTACCGTTTCTTCAATTTCACTTTTAATGAATGTAAGGATTTTTTGAGTGACATATTTTCTAAATGATCCATTAGCAGTTTTCTATTTTAGATGAACGGTCTGGATCACCACATAGTGGGGCGCAAGGGGCGAGCCTCCATGGAGAGAGCCTTACTAGCAACCCATATACTCCTATCTTCATATCTTCTTCTCTATCATCCTCCTAGAAACCATCATTCCCACCATTTTCAAATCCAAAAAAGAGGCCATCCAAACATGTCTACAATCTCAGCTTACAAACCCAATTTCCAATCTCTCTCTCTCTCTCTCCTACCTTCTCTCAAAAGACCCATCTCCCAAACCTCTCCTTACCCTTCCCTTTTCAAAAAATCCCCACCTCTCCTCTCCCTGACCACCACCTGCATTCTCCCTCCTCCCTTAGAAAACTCAAGAAGAGCAAGCTGTTATACTTCTCAGGCCGGTGATGTCCTTGTGGCTCCCACTTCAGATTGGGATTCAATTGAGGATGTCGAAAATAAGGGGTTTGATTGGGGACAGCAAGAGGAAGTAGAAGAAGAAGTGTTTCTGAAGGAGAAGGAGCAGGTGGGGGTTGGAGGAGTAGAGAGTGATGTTGGAGATTACTATCCCAACCCGCCCGAAGACGCGAAGATCTTCGTGGTAATCTGCCTTTCGACGTCGACAGCGAGAAGCTGGCGCAGCTCTTCGAAAAAGCTGGAGTTGTGGAAGTTGCTGAGGGAGTGTGTAAACAAACAAGGAGATGAAATTGGGCATTGTCTGCATCTCACTCTCGCCACACATGGCAATGTAGCACATGTATGCGACATCCAAGCCGCTCATCAGCCCCAATTGTCATTTGTTGTTTGGTTCCCAAAATCTGGTCGGCGGGCTTTGATAATGTAGGCCACCTGTGCACACTGAATGTGGACCATTGATTTGATTTTGTAACCGGTTGCATTTGGATAACTGGTCTGGATCTTGGATGCATATGGACTATTCATTGATTTTTATTTTTTTAAACAATCCATTCTCAGCTGTGATTAGAATAGGCTACTGTGCATACATGGTAGTGGCCCACCAGATGAACGACTTCGATAATGCACGAATGAGCTGCATACCAGATATTGTTAGAGTAATATGCAGATGTTGCATTGCTTTTTCTTATTCCTGGCATTTTTCAGTTTGATGGTAATGTCTGTAGTGTTTCCTTTTGATTGCACTCGAGTGACAGAATTACAATAAACACTTAAGATTTTTCCTCTATAATCTGTTAAATAGCATCAATCCACGCTGAAATTCATTATAATTTTTGCCATTATTTCTTTTGTTCAGGTAATTTACAACCGGGAGACGGACCAAAGTCGTGGATTTGGGTTTGTGACAATGAGTACTGTCGAAGAAGCAGAGAAAGTTGTTGAAATGTTCAACCGCTATGTAAGCTTTTAAATCCTCAGTTGTTGTTGTTGTTGCATTCATTTTTCCTTTTTATTTATTTATTGAGTTGTTGTAGTATAGATACTTTTCATCTGACAGTGGGTAGAAGCATTAGGACAAACAATTAGTAGTTTGGATGCCTCGAATGCTTGATATTGGATGGGTTTATTATCTTAGACTGAAAATCGAAGCTCAGGTGTGTTTGGATGCCCTATCGTAATGGATTGAAATGATTAGTTCGATGAGGATAAAAAGATGAAATCAGAATTGCATTCCATACTAAACATAATGAGGAAGTAGCCCTCGAATTGTAGATAGATTCTTTTCCAATTCAGCTTGGAAGTATAGCATAATTACAGTTTGGTATACTGAGTGATTGTAACTTGGTTAGTTCCACTTTACTGAGCTAATTATCGCAATTCAATTCAATAGTGCATCCAAACACAGGCTTGGGGCATGTTTGGCTGCACTTGGGTAGAACTGACTTCCACCCAAAATTTAAAGTTATGCTTGTCTTGGATTTTACTTGAAATGAGCAGATAATCGATTTCAGGAGGAAGGCCAATAGCCTGCCTAATCTGGCCCTCATCACCATATACCACTGTAATCGTGGTTTGAGTTACTTCCAAACATGCCCATGCTTTGTTTCATCTACTTCTTTTCTCAAATTGACTTTTTTGTTGCAGGAGAGAATGCTAATGAGGCTCATCCAAGCCGCTCCTTCTGCCGACCACATAATGATCCTGACTTTTCATTTTTAAAAGATAAGGTCCCGCCACTTATGGTCCACATGGGAAAATCTCTCACTAGATAACCGAAGTGCTATAATTCACCTTCCTATAGGTATTGACTACATCTGATCTGTAAATTTTTCCAGTGGGGCATATCCAGTGGGGCTTTCTGAATGAAAGAACCGTCTGGATCTTCCTTGGTGGGGATAGCTCTCTGGCAAGGATTTTGTGAGAATATCCTTATTTCATTGGTCATCCACCATTCTCACTTTCTTAGCTTTCTTTAGGTATTGTAATATCAATGTCTGGAGTTATATCTTTCCAATATCTGTAGATGTGTACTGATATTTAGTTTCAATCCCAATCAGGACCTCAATGGCCGGCTTCTGACCGTGAAATAAAGCATCCTCTCGAGGCTCCCCTCAAGGTCCCCAACTTACTCAAGTGAGAGCTGATCTCCGTGCCAGATCACCGAATCTATGCGGGGAATTTGCCATGGCAAGTAGACAATGCCCGCCTGGAGCAGATTTTCAGTGAGCATGGCAATGTGGTTGACGGCCAGAGTCGTTTACGATAGGGAGACCGGA
>JAJHSJ010000011.1:5416327-5516327 GCA_021015155.1 Magnolia officinalis
AATGAAAAGTGCATTGATTACATTTCTTTCCATGTGACGAAAAGAATGGTTGAAATCGATTCACGGCTTAAAACTTATTACAGTACTCTGGGATGCCCAACTACAGTCTGCATCGATGAGCAAAAATGTAAAGGATTATGCTTGAAACTTACCATGCATTGCGGAATGACAATGACATAAAGAAAGCGTGGAATTAATCATGGAATGCAATGGATATTTCCAATTTCTCATCATAAAGGAAAAGAGCCCCATCAATGGCCTATTTCATGATTTCTTTGATATATTAGATGTGAATCCTACAACATTGGCCCATTGAAGTAGGGGTGTACATTGAGTCGAATCGAGTCGAGCTGGCCTCAGCTCGACTCGGCTCGATCACTAGCTGACCTCAACTCGAACTCGGCTTAGCTATGTCCTCGAGATTGACTGGCCAGCTCGGCTCAATTTGGTCAGCAACTCGGGCCAGTTCGAGCCGAGATCAAGTCGAGTTCGCCATTGCAGCATTTTCACAAACACCTGGACTGCACCTTCAAAATCTCACTATATTTGAGACAGCAGCAATAGTTTTACATGTATTTTATCAAACACCTTTTAAGCAACATAAAAATCAAGAAAAAAAAAAAAGGGTGTTGGTTTCATATACATACCTTCTTTGCCACTGGCCATACTTCTTCGAGTCATTTTACCAAACACTTGGTGAGCAACATCAATATCAAAGTAACCGAGTCACCGAACTGGTTCGATCCGAGTTCGATTCGAGCTAGGATCCATCCGAGTCGAGTCAAGCTGGGGCTAGCTCAAACTTGGCTCGAACTCATTTTCAAGCTCAAAAAATCAGATCGACTTGACTCGAACTCAGCTTCAAACCAAGTCGAATCGAGCTTTTTGGAGTCGAGTCAAGTCGAGCGAGCTAACCGATCTATCCCGGTTCAGCATCTCTGCATAGAAGCATGGAAGAGAATTTTTGTACAAAATTCACATTTTTAGTGTGTTATAGAGGGGATGGAACTAGAGATGGAAGCCAATATTCTCAATCCTTGGAGAACAACCATAGATTTGAGCACTTGACTCGTTTGGATTTTCAATGCTTTTCACAAGTAGATTGTGTTGAAACTATTATTTTATTTATACAATTTAAATGCTGCAAAAATTCAAAAATTATACTTTACATTTCAGTTCAATTAAAAATCTAGAATCCAAACAGGCTTTTAGGATGTTGACAAAGGTTGTATTGGATTCCCTGCCCCACCCATACTTCCTTCAAAATATAAGAAAATGACTGGTACATGCACCGTAATATAGTCTACATTAGATAATCTAAACCGTAAAATAACAACACCTAGAGATTCCAAGAACTAATCAAGACCGTCCATACAATTCATCTCATCCTCCAAAAAACTTCTTATCCAAAAAAATATATATATATATATATATATATATATATATATATATATATATATATATATATATATATATATATATTAGATTGACCATGATTTCAATTAATCCCGGAGCTCATCATCAATCTGAAAACTCGGTTCATCGTTGGGCCCATGCTGCGTAGACAAAATAAAGAAAAACCTATCTAGTGATGTCCAAACAAGCTGCCACTTGTTGGTTGTTTGATTAAGCAAGGAAATTTGATTGGGAATGCCATATACTACTTAGCTTTTTTCTATATAAGTTAATACTGATTAAGACTGATAAGATTAATAAAGATAAATGGTCCACTACTTCTCTTAGAGCACTACAAGTTATAGTACTCCCTGTTGCATTTGGCCACTTGGGCATTCCAATCACTTGATCTCAACCGTCCATTAGATCTATCAAACATTTCAAGAGATACCATCTTAAAATCACACTGATCAGATTATCCATTTCATTGAGAACTTAGCCTTTTTTAAGCCATCCGTTTTCCAAGCTATGGATCGGATGGTTAAGATTGTCTGACAAAAGTGGTTCTTCAGGAATTTAAGGAATCCATGCTGGACACAACAAATAGATGTCTCAAAATTGTGCATTCAACCCCTTTTTGGTAAGCATTCATTTTATAGGTTATTGATCCGATGGTTTGAACCATACCATTAGTGCGATTTTTGCAAAGTAACTCCTCAATTGTGTTGTGGAACTGATGGACGGCCCAGATTTATCTATTCGACTGACCAACTGTGGCCATCCTAGATCAATGAAGCATATGTAACTAACAAAATCTAATTAAAATTCAAATCTAGGAAAATGTCTAGAGAGCAGCTGAGCTACCTTTCACCAACCCATGTCACTGAAAGACTGGGAGGTAAATCCGCAATCAACGCCATACCCCGCCAGAATCTTAAATATAACAGTAATAGGATTTGACATCTATACCCACTTTCATTGATAGAAGGCGCACCCTGTCTTAGGTAATGCATTACTGCTTTGTACTATTGTGTTCTTGACGAATTGTATGAAATGCTGTTAGTTCTGACAAGTGGGGCCCATGGTTCGGTAATCCAAACCATTGATCAGTTGCACCTGACCATGGATGGTACATGAGCTGAAGGTCACCAAAGGCCATTATTTGAATGGTGGTCATTGTTGGAAGCACACATAGATGAATCTAGGATAACAATACAATAACACCAAGCAAACACAAAGAAAACACAGTGGTTAAACGTGAAAAAACCCTTTCGAGGAAAAAAATCACAGTACAAAGTGACAGATAATCACTATAAAAGCATAAATTAGAAAGAGAAAAAGGTTACCAATTCGAATAACCTCAAATCTCACCCTTGCTACCACCTTTGAAACCCTAAGACGATTTTAAACACTTAGAATACCTCCCAATCCCGTTTACATATACATATATATATATATATATATATAATATATATATATATATATATATATGGAAAAGGTACAATGCGCTCGAGCTGACGATAAGCTTATCGTGAGGTCGAGCTGTGTGGGCCCCACCGTGATGCATGTCGACCATCAACATTGTGCATTTGATGGGTACCCTTTAAATTATGGGAGATCCCAAAAATCAGCCGTATACAAAACTCAGGTGGGCCATACCAGCTAAAATTATGTGAAGACAACGTTAAAACATATAAAAGCACTTGGTGGGGCCCACCTGAGTTTTACATGCACCTGAAACTTGGTCTAAACCCTCATTCAAGTGGGACACACATAATGGATGGGCTGGATTTGCAAATCACATCTCGGTGGGCCCTCAAAAATGGTTATGAATGTTTTAATGGTGTACGGCCCCCTCTCCACTTCTGTATGTGGTGTGGCCCACACAAGTCACGGATTGACTTGATTTTTGAGACCTAGGCCCATGATGGAATGGTGCATCTGACTGATGGGGTAGATGTTCGAAACGCATCACGGTGGGGCCCACACAGGTCGACCTCATGGGACGGAGCCGTGAGCTCGAGCGCATTGTACCTTTTCCCATATATATATATATATAATATATATATATATATATATATATATATAAATATAGAGAGAGAGAGAGAGAGAGAGCTTTCGAAAGAATCCCAATAAAATTATAAACAAATCCCGCAAATTCGAAGTTTTGCGTAAAATCTACGCAGAATCCTGTCGATGGTATCGAACTAATTCTATCGATGGCATCGAACTAATACCTCAATTATCTAGAGACAAAACATGATTTTCTAGAAATTCTCGATGGCATCGAAAAAGAGCCCAAGTAGTCCAGCAACTAACTAAAGAAAATCTAAAAAATATCAATGGGATCGAGCACTGAAGATGGCATCAAACAAACTGTCGATGGAATCGACAAGCCCAATAACAATCTCGATTTAAGACATCTATTACAACAATAGTTATATTTTTCTTCTTAATCGTCTATGCATTGTCCACAAATTGAAAGGCCTGGATCTATCTTTTCCAAGGAGAGTTTTACTTCACAGTCCATCCATGGTGGGATGCGGGGAATGGATTGGCTACTGACCGTGACACTAACCAATGGCTAGTGCCCCCAAATTCTTCCATATCATTTTATGGTATGAGCCCAAAAATGAGGTTGATCCAAATCTCAAGTGGACTGCACACTATAGATTGAATGCTCACCATTAAAAACTTCTTGGGGACACAAAAGTTTGGACACAAAAGTTTTGGATAAAGCTGTTATATTTTTTCACCCCTTCATCCAAGTCTATATGACCTAATCAACAAGTTAGACGTCAAATAACCATTACAGTGAGCCCTAGGAGGTTTTTAATGGTGGACATTCAATCACTATTGTTTTCCATGATGTGGTCCACTTGAGATTTATATCTACCTCATTTTGGAAAAAAAGCCCTAAAATTATCTTTCAAAATGGATGGACGGCGTGGATAAAACACATACATCATGGTGGGTCCACATAGCACCGACCACTAGCCACCTTGCTGGTGGCAGCGTCACTAGCCAAACCGCGTCCTGGATGCAGTAGACCAATGGTTTGGATAACAGAACCATGGCCCCACTTTGGTCCCTAGAGGGGGTGGCTAACAGTGAAGTGTGAACTGACAATGGGTGTACTAACAAGCTAACCAAAAAAAAAAAAAAAAACTACCTCATTTATAGTACAGCTACTGTTTTATTATGAAAAGTAGAAATGGTGGGTGCATCTATCAATCTAAGTTGTGTGGATGACTGAAAATAGTGGGTCCCAGAGATTTTATGTAGGTGGGTTGCTGGTCACGCCAAAATGCTTGAAGATTTGGTTTGGATGGCCCACCTATATATTTAAATTGCCCACTTGGGTCCAATGATTTCTAATACTTCTCATTCAATGCAATCATGACAAAATCTATAAAATCATCCTTTGTTTTTTTACCAATTTGTGCAAGTAGGTCCATGACTAGTGATCCAAACCGTCGAACTAATGGGCCCCACAACATCTGAACACGATATTCTTGCAACAGTTTGTGGTAAGGAGCCAGTGCAACAAAAAGCTCTGTGGGGCCATTATGATGTGTGTGCGTGACATCCATTCTAGCCATCTTTTGTGACAGAGCATGTTAGGATATGTTCTGGTCCAAAACTCAGTGGCCCACACCATGGAGAATTTGGGAATAGGGAAACCTACCATTGAAACTATATGGTGCCCACCAAAGTTTTGGATCGGGATGATATTTTGATATAGGACGTGGCAACACCGATATATTCTTAGTATGGTTAGATCAAAAGAATGTGAAGTGTAAATTAGCCTGATGTGAACTGACTCACAAAGTGGGTTGTGTTTGTCGGTTTTGTGTAAGCCCAAAACTGAATTAAAAATAATAATAATAATCTTAGTAATTTTAATTTTTAAAATTTTTCTTATTTATGGAGTTCTAGATTTTCTTCTTTCTAGTCTGAAAATGAATAAAGTATATCTGAAGCTGGAGTGGACCACATCACAGAAAATAGTGAGAATAATGTCACCTACTATTGAGAGCCCACCGTAATTTTATTTGCCATCAACCTATTGTGGTCACACTGACTGGTATGAAGGGAGAACACAAATATTAATCCAAAACTTTTGTGGGCCCGTAGAAGTTTTCAATGGTACTGGGCATTCAATCACCAATATTTCCTGCCGTATGGTACACTTGAGCTTTAGATCTACTTCATTTATTGGGTTCTTACCCTATTTGATTTTCCAGCTCAATTGTAATTACTATGTAAATGGGTAATAATTATTTATTTAGGTAATTACCACATCTTTCACGGTGCATACGTGTCAACGCACTTTTTTTACACTTTAATCAAAAAATTTACAACATCAATATGGGGCCCATCATGATGTATGTTACTTATCCATACCGTTCATTTGTTATGCCAGCCTAATTTATGGCATGAGGAAAAACATGAGGCAGATCCAAAGGTCAAGTGGACCACACCACAGGAAACAATGAGAATCGAACGCTTACTATTAAAATCTTCTTGGGGTCCTTAAAAGTTTTGGATCAAGCTGATATTTGTGTTTTCCCCCTATCCACGCCTGTGTGACCCTATGAACGGGTTAGATGATGAAAAAACCTCAATGTAAGCCCAGTGAAGAAAATAACTTTCAATAGTAGACGAATTAAAGCCATGTTTCCTTTAGTGTGGGCCATTTGAGTGTTGGATCATCTGCCTCATTTTTTCAATTCATGTTCCAAAATGTTCTAATAAAATAGATGAATGGTGCGGATATATCATATGCATTACAGTGGGTACATATATTTAAGTCAATACTTTTGTTCCAATTTCCTAGGTGGAATTACTCTTATATATTGAGACACGGTGAAAAAGTAATAATTACTTATTTACCATGATTTAAACGTATCATGTAAAATCACACAGGCTCTCCAGCGAAGGGATTAGGTGGGATGGGATTCATCTAGTCTGTGCCAGTTCCACTTCATGTTTGGGAAGAATGGAAAAGCTTGGAATTACATTAAATGGAATTGCATTGGTTCTCGTGGTAATTTCACTCAATGTTCGGGAAGTTGTGTAGGTCCCACCATGATGTATGGGCTATATCCACACCGTCTACCCATTTATCGAGATTATTTTAGAGCATGGGCAAAAAAAAATCAGGTAAAGCTAAAGATCAAGTGGACCCCACCATAGAAAGCAACGGGGATTGAATACTTAACGTTGAAAACTTTTTTGAGGCCACATAAGTTTTGGATCTACCTCATTTTTAGGCCCGTGCCATAAAATAAGGTTACAAAATAAATAAACAGTTTAGATATAACACATAGGTGTTATTCTCGATAATTTCAAACGATGGTGGGTATATTCATTCAATGTACTACCATATTATCAACAAAGCATAGCATTAATCTTATCCCATGGCAACCGGGGACAATACCTGCATGGTTAATAATTATCTTTTTTAAATCCCATCCCACCGCCCAAACAAGCCCTAAATGAGCTGAAAAGATGATGATGGACCACGTGGATAAAACTTAGGGCTTGTTCGAGCAGTGGGATTAGAAGGGATTAGGTGAGATGGGATTCAAAAAAGATAATTAGTAGCCAAGGCAGGATTGTCCCCCGTTGCCATGGATAAGATTAATGCCATGCTTTGTTGATAATACGGTGGTACATTGAATGGATATACCCACCATCATTTGAAATTATTGAGAATAATACACGTGTATATCTAAACCGTTCATTTGTTTTATAACCTCATTTCATGGTATGGGCCTAAAAATGAATTAGATTTAAAACTTATGTAGCCCAAAGAAGTTTACAACGGTGAGTATTCAATCCCCATTGCTTTCTATGGTGAGGTCAACTTGAGCTTTTAGATTTACTTGATTTTTTGGCCCATGCTCTAAAATAATCTCAATAAATGGGTGAACGGAGTGGATATAGCCCACACATCATGGTGGGACATACACAGCTTGCTAACATTGAGTGAAATTGGCATGGGACCCATGCAACTCCATGTAATTCCAAGCTTTTCCATTCTTCCCGGACAAAACATGGAGTAGAATTGGCACAGGACCAGATGAATCCCATCCCACCTAATCCCTTCTAATCCCACCGCCCAAACAGACCCTTAGGTCAATGTAGACCCCACAGAGCCACCCAATCCGAAGAAAAACGCTCGTTCGCAATCAGTGGCCAATATTTTTCAACGTTAGCGATCATGAACATCATCAGTGAATGCGCACCACTTTAACAGACCTCACATACACATCCGGACCATTCTATCTCCGTACACAAGCATGCCTTAAAACCAAGGTTGCATGCGCGGACGCGGATTAGCTGCTGACAGGTTAAGCAGCGAAACACGCTACTGAAGTGACGTCACCTAATTCTGTGGGTCCCACCATGATGTATGTTTTGTATCTACACCGTCCATCTATTTAGAGAGATCATTTTATGGCATGAAATAAAGAATGAATCAGATCCAAAGCTTGAGTGAACCCCACCACAGAAAACGGTGGAAAGAGTGACGCTTATCATTAAAAACGTCTATGGGCCATAAAAGTTTTTGATCAAGCTGATGTTAGTTTTTTCCCTTATTTAATGACTTTGCTAACATATGAACAGGTTGGATCTTAAATAAACATCACGGTGGACCATAAGAAGGTTTCAACGGTGGGTGTCACTCTCCTTACTGTTTTCTGTGGTAGGATCCACTCCAGCATTAGATCTGTCTCATTCTTTGGTTCATGTCCTAAAATGATTTATAGAAATAGATGAACGGTGTGGATACAATATATACATCTTGGTGGGGCCCACAAAACTTGGTGACGTCCCTTCAGCAGCCATTCTCGCTGCTAATTTTCAGTAGCTAATCCGCGCCAAATGTAGCGAGACGCGATACTAAAGTGACGTCACTAGTATGTGTTGTATCTACACCGTCCATCCATTAGAATATATCATTTTAGGGCATCATCTAAAGAATGAGGTAGATCCAAAGCTATAATAGACCCCACCACAAAAAACAGTGGAGAGAGTGGCGCCCACCGTTGAAACCTTCGTAAGGGTCTACCGTGATGTTTATTTGAGATCCAATCAGTTCATAAGTCAACACAGCTATTAAAGAAGGTAAAACACAAATATCAGCATCATCCAAAACTTTTGTGGCCATTAGAAGTTTTTAACGGTGCACGTCACTCTCCACTTCCTATGGTGGGTCCCCTCAAGCTTTAGATCTGAATCATTGTTTAGATCATGCCTTAAAATGAACTCTTAAAATGAATGAACATTGTGGATACAATACATACATTATGGCGGTACCCATAAAACTTCCAATCAACACTGAGGTCTCGGTATCTATTCCTATTGGGGTGGCTAATAGTGAAGTATGAATAGACAGTGGGTGTACTAAAGAGCTAATAAAACAAAAAAGAACAAAAAATTTAAAATTTAAAATAAATAAATAAATAAAATAAAAAATAAAAAATCTGGCCATCCAACCAGTAAGTAGCAAATCTGTGCCCAAATATTCTTACATGAAACCTACACACGTGCATGATCAGGCACGTGAGAAGGCAGGACCTAGTCTTTTGAAAACAGTGAAAAGAGAGAAAAAGAGAGGGATGGGATTGCGTGCACTACTAAAATTCTTCAAGATTCCAGGTGGGATGGCCTACCTAGATTCCTTTCGTGTCTTCTTTGATCTCTCAGAAGGGAGGAAATGGGAAAGAAAACGAACCCAAGATTCTAACCCTTCTCAATCAATGCACCCGCGACAAAAGATCTTACTTTTAATAAATATATCTACAAGGAAACGTATGATGCACTGCGTGTGCACAACGTCACACCTACAATATTTTTTATTTATTTATTTATTACACACAGCAGTACAATGAAAGATCTGATCCGTCCATCGTACTAGTCCCATCACGAACTTGTGTTGGTTCTGGCAGTGCTTCTCTTCAGTGTCTTAGATGGTAGTGACTCGTTCACTGTACGTCATGGACAGGTCGTGTAAGTTAATCAAGATCGTCTAATGATCATGTCACGAAAATGACACTGATCTTAAATAAACATCTTTTAGGGCTATTATGTTTGTAACACTCACCACTTTCTTCTCCACCGTCCATTTGATTAACTTTAATTGGATGGTCGATCATTCCATTTCCATATATTCATGCTTTGCTCCGTCCGAAAAAAAAAATATCAGGATTTTAACAGTCAAGATTGGCCTAAATGCATGCCACGTGTATGGTACGTAATGGATCATTAGCCCTGAGAAACGGGATGCCGATTAGCTACTGACAGGGTCAGCAGCGAAATTGGCTACTGAAGTGACGTCACCAAGTTCTATGGGCCCCATTATGATGTATGTGTTGTATCCACACCGTCCATTTATATGGAGAGATCATTTTATTTCATGAGCCAAAGAACGAGATCCAAAGCTCAAGTGGACCCACCACAGAAAATAGTGTGGACAGTGATGCACCATTGAAATCTTCCTGGGCTCTTCATGGTATTTATTTGAGATATAACCTGTTTGTAAGTTAACAAAGACATGAACAAAGGGAAAATACAAATATCAGCTATATACGAAACTTCTTTGGCCCTGAGAAGGTTTTTTAATGATAGGCGTTTAATCCCCACAGTTTTCTATGGTAGGGTTAACTCCAGCTTGTTACCTGCATCATTCTTTGGCTTATGCCTTAGGATGATCTCTTTAAATGAAGGATGGTGTGGATACAACACATACATCATGGTTTGGCTAGAATGACTTATGCCTTAGGATGATCTCTTTAAATGAAGGATGGTGTGGATACAACACATACATCATGGTTTGGTATAGCCCAAAGAACTTGGGAGGGACCCTAAATATGGGTCTCATAGTGACATATGTACGTTAAATCCACACCGTCCAACCATTTTTAAAGTTCATTTTATAACAAGATCCAAAAAATGAAGCTGACTCTAATCTCAAGTAGACCACACCACACAGAAAACAGTCATGATTGAATCTCCACCATTAAAAACCTATTAATTCCACCGAAATATTTATTTTCCATCCACCCGTTGATAAGCTCACAGACACCTAGATAAAAAGACCGCACAAACATCACCATGATCCAAAGCTTTTGTGGCCCACAAGAAGTTTTTGATGGTCAACTACCACTATTTCTTCTACATGGTTTGTATTTCATCCATGCCGTCCATCTATTTTTCTAGAGCTGTTGGACGACGACGATCGATTCTTCAAAAGTAAGATTGGAAAATCCTAGACTTTCAAAATAGTGGCCCAAAAGGAAGAGAAGGTTCATATTCAGCGGAAAAGGTAAAATGATTAAAGCATTAAAGTATTCGAATCAGAAAAGTCATTACCAAAATCTCCAACTTGTAAATGGTTTGGATCATTGAAATGACCTCAAATCCGACGGCTATAAGCCCGATGAATCTTATCTCAGTACGTCGGGATGTATTTTAGCTAACAACTTCTTCAAATTATTATTTATTTTCCAGTGATCTCCGCTTGATGAATGGTCCAGATCTATCGTACGTGTATCATAATCACATATGTGACGCGAGGAAAAGACTCAATCTCACACGAGTTCCGTTAGCGGGTTCCAATTACGAAAGCAATACTGGTGCTTGCACGAGAATGATGAGAATTTGTACTCCAACTGTCGGTAGCCCTTCTACGCAGTGCGTAAACACCCAAGTATGTGGGGTCCACCATGTTGTATACCTGAAATCCAATCCGTCTATCGGGTTCTATTTCGATGTTAGTTATTCAATTCGAACTTCAGGTGAAATATACAGCTCGTATGCGCCACACCACATGGAAAAATGGGGATGGGATGCAAACCGTAGGTTTGCGTATGGGATCACTGTAGATTTTATCTTTCATCATACCCGTTAATCAGGTGTAAATCACAAGTACGAATAGAAAATTTAAAAATAATCAAGATACCAAACTCAAATGAGCCACACCTTGTGAACTAATAGTTTTGGAGCAATTCACTTTTTATCTTTTTTGTGGTCCATATGAATTTTAAAGAGAGATGATCTTATCTATGTACGGTCTAAATAATGATTCTCACCTGAAGGATGGAGTAGATTTTACACATTGTATGTGATGGACCCTACAGAGCTCAGGTGTACGAGGCCACGCGGTTTGGCTGTTAACCCAGCACCAGCAAGATAGCTGATGTCAAAGCTCTGTGGGACACACCATGATGTATGTATTGTATCCAGGCCGTCCATACATTTTTTTAAGATCATTTTAGGACATGGACCCAAAAATGAGGTAGTTCCAAAGCTCAAGTGGACCACACCGTGGGAAACAGTGGGGACTAAACGCTTGCTGTTGAAAACTTACTGGGGCCACAGAAGTTTTGGATGATGTTTATGTTTTAGGGGTCGTTTGGCACCTTGGATTGGAGGGGATTGGAGGGGATTAGAGGGGGTTTCAAATCCCCTGGTTGGTTGGCAGCGTAAAGCAACTGGGGTTGCCAATCCAGGGGGTTTCCTATCCCCTCTTTGAGGGGGTTTGTACTCCACGGTGAGAGATTACACCTAAAATCGTTTCAATAGTTGCAGGTATAAATGTATGTCATTGTACACTATCATTCTACTGGGCACATGGCCCATTAACGATGATCAACACCGTCCAAACATTATTCATGTAGATTAGCACTGTCCAAACATTGTCCATATTAATTAATGATTAAAAATTGTTGGTTAGTCACTCAGACATGATCTTGTGCTTGCGGTCCATCTGAGACTAGGAATTTCATCATTTTTAGGCAAAACATATATTTTAGCGGGCTTATCACAACCATAGTGTCAAAAATTATATATCTCATTAATTGAGGATATTAAAGTTAATTTAATAATTATATTTAAACCCCCTGTAAATATGCCATATATAGGTATTTTGAATTAAAGTTGAGTCACACTCCATGATGCCAAATAGACCGAGAGGATTGCCAATCCAGGGGGTTTCCAATCCAAGGGTTTCCAAATCCACGCTCCCAAACAGCCCCTTAACTTCATCCACGGTTACGTGAATATTTGAACAGGTTGGATGAAAAGTAAAGATTGCGGTGGGCCCCGAGATGTTTTCAACGGCAAGCATTTAATATCCACTGTTTGCTGTGGGTGTTGACGTGTTGTAGACGATTCCGGTCCATCTCCAATGTTAACGACTACTGGCTTAGAAATTGACCATAATACCCTCAGAAGACGTACGTGTCCTTTCCCACTGTACACCGAGGTGTTTTTCGTCATTTCAGTGGTTGTGACCTTTGGTGACGGTTGCATGGGCCTTTGGGAGAAATAGAAGAACAAAATAGATTCGCGCGAGTAGAGAATGAAAAAGGAGATTCTCGGACATTTGCCGTCTGACACACCTATGATAGAATCTGAACCATACGAATTTTGAATCATGGTTGAAAATTCCCTGATTTAAATCTAGACGATTCTAATTATCAATTAGGCCAAAAATGGACGTTCAATATAGACTCTTGGTGATTTTCTTCCAACATTCTCCCTCCTTCACACACTTTCCAGATGAGTAGATTGTCATGAGTTATTGGAAATAGAATGTTGATGTTTGGATCTACCTAACGAATTGTACGGATATCATGCACGTGTACCAAGCTGGCGACTGTACAAAGATCACTCGTCCCTTTCTCCTCGCACAAATATCCCTACTATTCCCACAGGCCCTTCACACGGACGGAGATTGCTTGTAGCTGTAAGCCCCGTGGGGCCATGGTGATGTATGTGTTTTATCCACTCCGTCCATCTATTTTTTGAGATCATTTTAGAATATGGTCCAAAAAAGTAGGCCGATACAAAGCTCAAATGGAACATACGAGGGGAGACAGTGGGAATTGAATTTTCACCGTTGAAACTGTTTGGTAGTCACAGAAGTTTTGGATCAAGCTGAGATATGTATTTTGTCTTCATCCAGGTTGGATTCACATTCTGAACGGGTTGGATGGCACATAAACATTAGGGTTGGCCTACAACCCCCGTTTCCTATGGTTTGGTCCATTTGAGCTTTGGATCTGCTTCATGTTTTGGTTTATGTTCTAAATGACTCGGAGTAGACGGATGGACGGTGTGGATATGACAAATACATCACGGTGGGCCCCACAGAGCTTAGGGCTGCAGGAATCCCCTGTAGCCGCTCCACCTCCACGTAATCTGTCGTCCTTTTCACGTGTCCTCAGAACTAGGGCAATGTCGTCTTTTGATCAGGACGTTTGGATGCGTGTTCCGTTCACAAATCACAAGTTTCCTTATTTTTTTATGTTTTTTATTGGATCATTTCTTTTACCACAAAAACTTTGATACTCTGGCAGAGTGTGACAGATCATACACAGTCACTTCAAAGAACTAGTACAATTAACTGAAATTGCATGCGTGGCAGTGTTACGTTGATTTAGAGGTATTGCCGTGTGTACCATGGGCTCTACGTGGATTGCCTGGTAAGAACTTGAGACGGGAAGCTAGATGGGACCTAACATTATGAGAAATTCATTTTATTGGTTTGATTTGTTACATCATGTTAGGAAATATCCTAAAGATCAAGTAAATCTAAAACTTAAGTAGGCCGCATGATTGTAAATAACAAGAATTAAATGTCCACCATTGAAACATTTATAAGGTAATAGAAGTTTCAAATCAAGCTAATATTTTTGTGTTTTCAGTTCAACACGTTAAGTTATAACAGTATGGATGCATATAAACATCACAGCAATGACTTTATAAACAGTATGGAAGGCATATAAACATCCGATGTGTTTCAACAATAAGCATTTCTTTATCCACTTTTTTTCCTTATTGTGAGACCTACCTACTTACTTTTGAATTTGTGTAATTTTTGGGATTGTTTTAACATGATTGGGAAAATGGGATAAATAGAATGAATTTCTCTTAGCAATTTGAAACTATCATAGCCCGTTTGAGTCGGCTCAAGTCAACTTTATAAAAGCATTCTTAATGTTAGGGAGAACCCATGGAATCAATCTTGAATAATAATCGAATGATAAGAGATTAATCAAACCAAGCATGAACAGAACATAAAATTTTACATGTAAATATCATCACGGGAAAAAATAATGGCACAAAGTGATAAAGAATTCACTATGAAATCAATGTTTACAAGAGATGGAAGAGCTAACCGATCAAAAATACACCTCGAATATCACAAAACCTTAGCTTTGATCTTCATTTGCTCTAGTCTTAGATAAGTTTTTCTTACCCTAAATCTCAATTACAAATTCTTTTATAGGTTAAAAACTGAAACAAAAAATAAAACCCGTAATTTCGCAAAACTACACAAATCGGCCGATGGAAGCTTCAATCATATCGAGTTCCATTGACGTCTGCCGATAGGATTGAAGCCACCTTCAACCATATTGATTTGGATATAAAAACTATACAGCGAGTAAATGCCAAAAATTGAAATTTTCTCAATGGGATCGAGTGACCGTTGATGGGATCGACAATTGCTCGATGGAATCGAGTGGTCTGTCGATGCCATCGACAGACATTATTACAAATAGATTTAAGACATCAAATAGCACTTAAGACTCACATATCGGATTCAACTAGGTACGAGCAGAATCAAACAAGTCTTACTAGACATGTCAGATATGATTTTGGTCAATGTACCACTTTTAGATTGGGACATTAATGCCACGTATAGCGTACACGCATATGTACAATCGCACTCTCTCATATCATGTCATAGTCAGAAAAAGTCGTAGAATCAGGGTTCTAACACTTAGGGCCCGTTTGCCCGGGCGGATTGGAAGGGATTGGAAGTTAAATCCCGGGATTGGCCGGGCGTGCCAAACAGACCGAGTGATCTGATCTCGGGATATAGCAATCCCATGGATCTTAAGACAATCCACTGACAACACCATCATTACCTTTAAATCTCATCCAATCCACCCCAATCCGTTCAAATTTGCTTGGGACGTGTTTGGTTTGAGGGATTAGAAGGGATGGAAAGGTCTAATCCCGGGATTGGCCGACAGTGCCAAACAGACTCGATATAGCAATCCCGGGATATATCAATCCCATGGATCTTAAGACAATCCACTAACAACACCATCATTACCTTGAAATCCGTGCTATCCACCCTAATACCATTCAATCCCTTCCAATCCACCCGGCCAAATGGGCCCTTAGCGGTCGCTTGGCACCATGGATTTGGGAGATTTGAGGGGATTCCGAATCTCCCATCTATTTGGCATGCTAAAATAACTAGGGATTTTAATTCAAGGAATTTCAAAACCTCTAAAAGAGAGAGTTTGAAATTTAAATTTAAGATAAAAGCTAAGATTTCATCTAAAATCATCCTATAAGTTGCATGTGTAACATGTGTGTCAGTATACTACTAATTTATTGGGCACATGGCCCACTAGTGATATCTCAAAAAATCAAATTATCAATTGCATCACTAAAATTATTTCAATAGGATGATATATGCAATCCAAACATTGTACATATAAATCAACGGTTAAAAATTGTTGGTTATACTTTGGCTTGTGATTATATGCTTGTGGCCCATGAAAGACTTGAAAGTATATATTTCAACCGACTTATTAAAATCATGGTGTCAAACATTACATATCTACACTAATTATGGATATTAAAATTGATTTAGTAATTAAATTAAAACCTGATTTCTAAATCCAGTGGGCAAAATACAATTCTAAAACCCGTAATTTTGCAAAACGGCACACTAATTAAAACCTGAATTCTAAATTCAATAAATTTCTAATTTAGGGTATTTCAAATGCACAGTGCCAAACGAGCAGATGAATTTGATACGAGGAGTCCAATTCAACTAGCACAGTAGCATTGGTTTGATACTACATGTCACTCGAGTAATCAGTTCAACTCACCTACTCTGAAATGAAATTTTCGTATTCATAGAATAGCTGCAAGACTAACTACGATTCGTGGGATAAAAAGAAAATCTTAAAGATGATAAGATCCTAATCTTTTCCATCAATGGCCCATGCCATAGGGAACAATGTGGAATAATGACTTTCACCGTTTAAACCTTCCTAGGGCCCACGGTAATATTTATTTCTCATCCAACGTGTTCATAAGATCACAAAGACATGGATGAAGAGAAACCAGAAACATCAGCTTGATCCAAAACTTCTGTGGCCTCTAACAAATTTTCAATGGTAAGGTTCAATCACAACGTTTTCTGTAGTGTGGTCCACTTGAGCGTTGGATATGATTCCATTTTGTGCTCAAGGCCTAAAATTATCCTTTAACATGAATGAACGGAGGGGATAAAATAATAAATAACAGTGGACCCCACAGAGTTTACTCAGTACGCTAAAGGTACTGAGTTACTCAGTACGCAATCCGCTTCCATATCTGAAATCAGATTGCGTACTGAGTTACTCAGTACGCTTTTATCGTACTGAGTAAACTCAGTTGGGCCCACTGTAATGTATGTGGTTTATCCACACCGTCCATCCATTTTTCCTGCTTTTTAGGGGTTGATCCCAAAATTTAAGTAAATACAAGGCTCAAATGGACCATGCCATAGGGAACAATGTGGAATAATGACTTTCACCGTTTAAACCTTCCTAGGCCCACGGTAATATTTATTTCTCATCCAACTGTTCATAAGATCACAAAGACATGGATGAAGAGAAACCAGAACAAATCAGCTTGATCCAAAACTTCTGTGGCCTCTAACAAATTTTCAATGGTAAGGTTCAATCACAACGTTTTCTGTAGTGTGGTCCACTTGAGCGTTGGATATGATTCCATTTTGTGCTCAAGGCCTAAAATTATCCTTAAACATGAATGAACGGAGGGGATAAAATAATAAATAACAGTGGACCCCACAGAGTTTACTCAGTACGCTAAAGGTACTGAGTTACTCAGTACGCAATCCGCTTCCATATCTGAAATCAGATTGCGTACTGAGTTACTCAGTACGCTTTTATCGTACTGAGTAAACTCAGTTGGGCCCACTGTAATGTATGTGGTTTATCCACACCGTCCATCCATTTTTCCTGCTAATTTTAGGGGTTGATCCCAAAATTTAAGTAAATAAACAAGGCTCAAATGGACCATGCCATAGGGAACAATGTGGAATAATGACTTTCACCGTTTTTAAACCTTCCTAGGGCCCACGTAATATTTATTTCTCATCCAACGTGTTCATAAGATCACAAAGACATGGATGAAGAGAAACCAGAAACATCGGCTTGATCCAAAACTTCTGTGGCCTCTAACAAATTTTCAATGGTAAGGTTCAATCACAACGTTTCCTGTGGTGTGGTCCACTTGAGCGTTGGATATGATTCCATTTTGTGCTCAAGGCCTAAAATTATCCTTTAACATGAATGAACGGAGGGGATAAAATAATAAATAACGGTGGACCCCACAGAGTTTACTCAGTACGCTAAAGGTACTGAGTTACTCAGTACGCAATCCGCTTCCCAGAAATCTATGACCGTACCTACTCGTCAAAGCTCAAAAGAATAATAATAATAAAATAAAATAAAAAATAAAATAAAATAAAAATGCTCCATGAACCGACTCAACGACCCTTCGATCGGTTTAGGGGCATTTTCGTCTAACCAAAATGGCGGCGGGCGCGGATTTGCTACTACCCACCAGGACCTAGCTAGTGACGGGCGGTCCTGTCAGGGGATCTGTGGGACCCACCGTGATGTATATATTCTATCCACGCCGTCCATTCATTTTTAAATATCATTTTATGGTATGATATATAAAAGGAGTCAGGTTGAATTTTCAAGTGGACCACACTATAAGATGCAGTGGGGATCGAATTCCTATCATTGAAAACTTCTTAGGGCCCACCGTGATTATTATTTTCCATCCAAACTGTTCATAAGGTCACATAGGCCTTTATGAAGGGAAAAAATAAATATAATATTGATCCAAAATTTCTGTGGCCCCTAAGAAGCTTTCAATGGTAAGAATTTAATATTCAATTTGTGGTTTACTTGAGAATTAGATATTTCTGATATTCTTTGGTATAAACTAAAATTATAAGTTAAAATGGATGGATGGTGTGGATTAAATCCATAGATCAATGTGACCCCTTAATCCAGAATTAGATATTCCTAGGCAGGTACGGGCGTGGATAGTACCCAATCCTGGCCGCCCAAAATGGCACCTACTTAATTTTCTGTGACATAGCGTGGAAACATCAGTCCGTCTTTCTCTCTCCTCCCATAACAAACGGATAGCCTCTTGTGAGAGTTTACCACCGTCTAGAAAATGGTGGTGACTCTTCCACCGTACACATGGCAAAGTTATACGGTGATCCAGACTGTCCAAATCAATCAAAATGTTTTTTTTAATGGATGAGAACCCAAATTAGTCTGAGAATATGATAGTAAAAAACTGATTTTTCTACTGAATTTCTGACCCCTCACTAATTCACTCCTAACCGTCCATTTGATAACCACTAATTGCACTTAGGATTTAGATTTTAGAGATACGCTCCATCCACAATATCTCATATATACAATTTGAATGGTGTAGTCGTGTAGATACATAACTGCCACATGTGCCAAACCGTTTGATACAATGGCCTCAATGTGAAAAATTCTAATTATTCAATAACAGAGAGTCAATAAAAGATACATCAACGGTTTGGATTCAACCAAAAAAGGCCAAATATTCTAGGAATTTTAAAATATGGATGTGAGGGCAATCATTTCAACGGTTTGAATTACCACCAACCAGTGTAATGGGTACTAGCGGATTATACTTGAAATTGTACTCGCCTCACACGTGGAGATAAAGAACACGTGTGCGAGATCATAGCCTCATGTAGAAATGATTTCTCAACAATCAGGCCGATCTTATCATCAGGTGTGGCCCACTTGAAAGGAAACAGTGGGGATTGAACGGTCGCCGTTAAAACATTTGCTGGAATTTTGTAGCTTTCAGTTCATCCTAACGGAAATGAACTTATGAGCGGTTTGGATGGCATATAAACTTCACGGTAGGCATTTTCCTCGTAATCCTGTATTGTGGCCCACTTGAGTTCTGGATCTTCTTCATTTTTTGTACTAATATCCTAAAATTATCCGGATAAATGGATGTATGAGGTGGATTTCTCACACATATCATGGTGGGCCCCATCTAGCTGCCACTGCTGGAAGAGTAGCAGGGAATCCGCTTCCTCGGGATTGCATGATACCTCAGCAAATTCTGGTTTTTAAGGACAATGGCCTTGAGGTATGATTAAATTAAGGTTTTAATCTCCCATCACTAAAACTTATTTTTTTATGGCTTGGAGGGAATTGTTTATTTTTTAAAATAAAAATGCCCTCATGAGAGTTGATCCCTCGTGCCATAGTAGCTTTTCTAACAAATCAAAAGTTTTTTTTTTTTTTTTTTTAAAAAGAAATTTTAATGAAGGTGTGGCCCCACAAGACAAGGATTGGGATTGTTTCTTGACTATCCAATTTATTCATTTTAATCGAACAACCGTAAAACCTGTAGAAGAGTTTCTCTAGTTTCCTATTAAAGCTTGTTTCCCGTGACTATATTAACATTGTGCGTTGTGTTAATTCTGAACCATTTTCATCGATGTGGTATATCTATGATAAGTATTTGCTCTCAAACTACGCCCAATGGTATGAAATTAAAACTCCTTTCATGTGAATGGGTTGGATTCACTTCACAATAAGCCAACGGGGCCCCATATAAGATGTGGCGTGGGTTCAAAAGGTGGGGCACTTAGGGTAGGAAAGTTTTTTGTTTTCTTTTATTTTTATTCGTTTCTTTATTACAAAATTTTTCAAAAGGTGGGGCAAATTTGTTTATTTTTATTCATCATTTCCTTATTTTTATTTTTATTTTTATTCGTTACTTACGGTAGGAAACTCCCACTATTCATAAGCCAATGGAGACCCATGAAGAGCATAAGCATTTTTTACGATTAATAGTTGTATGGACGGACTCCACACTCTCTAGGTGATGATGAAAAATTCTAACCAAGCTTGGGCAAAGTTCTCTAACCAAAAATCATGAATTTGCTTTTAAGTTCTCTAGGTGCTAATTCCAACATAAAAGCTATAGCGGTCAAAAGGTAGTTTTTGTGCATGTTTTTTTTTTTTTTTTTTTGGTATTAATGGTTGGAGTTTGTGAAAGGGAGGAAGGCATGGTCGTTCCCTTTATAGTTATTTTTTATTTTTTCTTTAGGATATGAATGATGAGAGTTTGTGAAAGGGAGGAGGGCATAGTAATTTCTTTTATAGTTATTTTTTATTTTGGATATGAATAATGGGAGTTTGTGAAAGGGAGGAAGGTGTAGAAGAATGTTATAATTGATGAATTTTGTAATAAATGAATGTTGTAATGGATGAAATGGAAGAATGTTGTAATGGATGAATATTGAGATAAAAGAATGTTGTAATGAATAAACGTTGGATTGTGGATCACCAATATTCAGTGTATATTGCCGATACTCACTGGTGGGTCACCGATCTCACGAAATTATAACTCCCTTATTAAAGGTTCAATTGGGATGATCTTACACTCGTTGGAGATAATTTGATGAAATATCAAATGAATTTGAAATTATTTCATTTAGACATCATTTGATAGCGCAAAATTCATCATGGTATGGATTATTAATCCCATAAAAATCGTCATAACTCTGTCGTTATTGGTTCAATTGGAGTGATCTTATACTCATTGGATCGATAATTTGATAAATTTTCAAATAGACCTTAAATCATCTCATTTAGACACCATATGATAGCTCAAAAGTGGGCCTAAAGCTCATCATATCATAGGTCTCTGATACTCACTATAGATCGCAACTACGATCCTAGTGCCCCAAGTGCGATCGTAATACCCCAAGTGAGATAATTTTAAATTTAATTGAAATTTTATCAAATTATCTTTCCAATGAATAAAAGATCACCTAAATTAGACCTGTAACGAGAGAGTTATGACTGTTTTTGTGGGATCGGTGACCCATATTGAGTATTAACGATCTATACTATAATGAAACTTAGGCCATTTTTGAGCTATCAAATGGTGCCCAAATAAAATTATTCCAAATTCATTTGAAAATTAATCAAATTATCTTTCTAACGAGTATAAGATCACCCCAATCGAATATGTAACAAGGGAGTTATGACCGTTTTTGTATGATCGACAACCCACTAATGATTATTGGCGGTCCATAGTGAATAGCAACAATCATCTACGAGTATCGGCGATCTATAGTGAATATCTGTGATCCACAATGAATATCAACGATTCACCACACAATATTCATCCATTACAATATTCTTTCATCTCAACATTCTTCCTCTACAAAAATTCATCCATTCTAACATTTATCACATTCATCCATCACAACATTCATCCATTCCAACATTCATCCATTATAATATTGTTGTGCAGGATACCTTCGATTTTGTCAAATTGTTGTGCAAAAAATTCATATTTCGATTTAACCAATGTTTGATTCGATCCGACCGAAAATTGTGTGGTTTCTTAGATTGCACGCTGTGAAGATTTGCACCTTTTTAGTTCAACTGAAAAGTTTAGTCGGTTCAATTTGATCCGACCGCAGGTTCCATTTGGTCCGACCGATCGTTAATACAAATTAGTGCAAATCAGGGCATTTAAGTTCGGTTTTGATTAGGGCTTGATTAATTAGAGTGTTTTCTCTCTAAGGATAAGCCTTGGTGAGGTGAGAGGGTTTTTAAACACTTATAAGAGCTTGGGAATAGATTTTCCCAAGGGACTAGGATTTTCCTAGGTTTGCGCATGTCAAGGGTAGATCTGGTGATCTGTAATCAAAGAAGTTAAATTGTGTAAATTTTAAGGTTTGATTATAGTAGACTCTGTTGATTTCTGCCATTGAATTTTTATTTTTTTTTTCCTACAAGAGTTTTCCATATTAAATATCTTGTATTATGTGGTTGCTTGCTTGATTATTTGGTTATTCTATTTTATCGTGATTGTTTTATCTTCATTTAACATGCTTCCACAAAGCACACAGATAAGCGGTGGTGTTAGATCTAAATTTCTAATACCTAGGGTTGATCCGGATTTGTTGTGGCTTGAATCATATCATAGTGGTATGAGATAAGAGCTGGAATTACAATAAACATTTTTCCATTACAACATTCTTCTATTATAAAAATTCATCTATTACAACATTCTTCTACATCCTCATCCCTTCCACAAACTCTCACCATTCATACCCAATTTTTTTAAAAAAATGATTACAAAGGGAACCATCACACCCTCCTCCCCATCACAAACTCTCACCATTGATACCCATCAACAAAAACAATACAATACACAAAAGAATCTACATTTGTCTACCATAGCTTCTACGTCGAAGAGTATGGTTGAATAACTTTAAAAAAATCCTCATTTTCAGCACAAAGAGTGTACTTAACTTCACCAGAGCTTTGTCGAGGATTGTCGTGGTCTCTCAGAGAGTATAGTTGTCATACCTCACAATTCAGATACAAAGTGTGCACCCTCAAACTCGAGTTACGGTCCATGACTCGTACACAAGTGTACTAAAACCAACTCATCATACAATTACTTAGAGGCATATTTTAATGTCTCATACATTCACACTCAATTTACATTCAAACATCCATGCATGTCATGTATTCTAACACATTTCATCACTACCGCTAACACATTCAACCACCTTATTCAATAATAAACTGAGTCCACCTATTTGGGACTTTATTCAACCATAATATCAATTTATGTTCAGCATAGCATGTTCATAAACAATGTTGAATTAAGCCTGACTAACAATAACTATAATGAAGAAACCAAATCTCCCAAATAGTAAATTATATGAATAATTCATCAATCCAGTGTGGTTAGTTCATCTTCTGTCAAATATGACCATCGATCTTGGGATTCATTCATTAACCGAGCCTCATTCTCTAACATCTAATTTGTGTTTCTTGCATCGATCCCCTTTGTACGGTTGTTATTCCACTATGTTAACTGACCAAGCTAGTGAGTGAACCCATCATGGTTTATTCACAACAAAAATAAGATATTATAAGCAACATCTAATATTTATGTGCAAATATGAGTATGCCTATAGAGATGTTATGAAATGCATGTCAAGTGGGATAATCGTCAACTTACTTGGGTTGGATAACTGTTAACCCACATCTGTACCTAGCAGGCCTCCACCTTAGGTAAGCACGGGTAAGTTCCACATCTACTCCTTGAGTAGGCTTCCACTAAATGTGGGCATATGATAACGACTCTTCTAGGAAACCACATAGGAGATCCCTCGGGAACCTAGGCACGAGGTGTGCATGTGGTCATCTAGAGTGGGCCTAAGTTCCACATACACAATCATCATATACATCTCTTCGTACGAGAAGAAACAATGAATTCATGATTGTACTGATCTACATGCACAATAATAATAATTTAGAGCATCAAATCATACATCAATGATCAACTTAGCATAACAACATAGCAAACATAGTAATTGTAGCAATCATAACCATTTATCTTAATCGTACGGATATGAGACATGTTGCGATTCACTCACCTATCCTTGGTAGAGTCAAATCCACCGAACGGACTCATGAGTTTGAATCCAGAATCCCTATTAAGATAATTTGAACAAATCACAAATTCAATCTAATTATTCCATCTAGTAGAACTCACCTTTGATTAATTCAAGATGACCCACTACCATTAGTATATATGTACTTAATCTAAGCTTATATAAGTTCCTTATAACATAATAATCTAATTGTCACATTTTCCAAACTTGATAAATTAACACAAGGTTTGTCGATCGATCGAGACAGCCTGACGATCCCTTCGATCAATCGAACATAGATCGAGGAAAATTGAATTTTACAACTTTAGTCTCTGGACACTTTTGGTTATTTTCGATCGATCGATCAAACCTACTCATTAATCGATCGAGAAAAACCTGATTTAATTCAATTTGGTCGTTGGACAAGTTTTACCATCTTCAGTCAAAACCTTAGATCGATCGAGATCACTCGAGAAATCCCTCGATCGATCAAAACTAGTTATCAATCAATCGAACTAATTTTCGAATTCTAACTTTTAATTGCTAGATAAAAATTGACATGTCCGATCGATTGAACCCTAACCTTGATTGATCGATTGAAGCTAGATGATTTCTATTATACGAACTGATTTCACAACTTTAATTTAAGGGTTTTCTCTATTTCCTTAACCTTTATGAATTTATTATATTCATAGGTCAGATCCAAACCGTCTAATGATTTCCCATCACCAAGTTTTGAAAAAACCAAGGGATTGCTCAGATCGATCTATCCGAGATTTACAATCATTTTACGACATGATTCATCATTAATGCTAACAATATATCGCTATGGATAAACCAACAGTCAGATCACTTTAGAATTCTGGGCCCTCACATGTTTTGGCCTTAACAAACCTTGATTCCAATTGATCCAGACTAATATTGTTTGATAGTCCAAAGCTGATCTTTGCGACAAGAGATCTCGCACTAGGCCTCCCCCTTATTATCAAAACTTCATACGGATCGATGCTACGAACGAGAGGTTGATCCGCCCCATTTATGGTTTAGATCCGAGAATTATTAATAAAAAACATACAAAAAAAAAGGAAATAAATAAATAAAGGGGGTTTAGAACTTACCAATGAAAAAGCCCCCCTATCTCTTTACTCTTTACCTTATGGTTTTCATAGAAAAAGTTTCTCTACTATCCCCTTTTACAGAGAGAGAGAGAGAAGCCCTAATCTATAAGGTTCCTCCAAAGTTTTATACTATGAAAACCTCTGTACTATCCCCTTTTTTAGAGAGAGAAGCCCTAATCTAGAAGGTTCCTCCAAAGTTTTATAAAATTATGCAAAAAGTTAATTACTGCAGTGCTAAGAATCAATCCTCTACCGTCTACCAAGAGTGTTTATACCAATATACCAAGTGTTTGATTTTTATTATTAATTACAAAATTAAGTTCCTAATCTGGTTAATCCGAGGTCTTATGTGGCTAAAAAAACCAGGGGCGTTATAGTAATGGTGATCAGTATACCTATCAACCACAAAGAAGTTCAAGTACTTCATGTGGTCTCCTCCCATGAAAATAAAGGAAATGACGAAACGTCCTTTCCACGTCAAAGGTCCGACCATAAAAACCCATCCCACTTCTCATGTATGGCTTATTGGCTTGTTGTGGAGTAAATCTGACCTGTCCACTTGAAAAAGAGTTTTAATTTTATGTCATCAACCAAAGTTTGAGGGTAAAACTTATCATAGATGGACCACACTGGAGAAAATAATTTAGAATTAACGCACAATAATAATGTTGGGGCCATAGAGAGCTTCAATAGAAAATCGAAAAATAAAAAACCATTCCTTAGATTCACAATTGTCTGATTAAAATGAACATATTAGATTTGTTGAGTGCTCATTCATAGTTTAGTGGGACTCATAATCCCCTCTTGAAAAAACTCAATTCATCTTTCGAGGCAAGCTACCCCTGTCGAAGTAACAATGACATTTTTGTCCTGAACAACAAAAAAAAAAAAAAAAAAAAAAAAAAAAACTCAGTTTTAAAGAGGGAGGCCATAACATTAATTCAGTCGTACCTAAAGGCCAGTGTCCTAAAAATAGTAATAATAATAATAATAATAATAATATTATGGCAGGCCAGCAGTTTAGCAACTTAGATCTGGTGTCACGTGATCCAAACCGTTGTTGAGAAGATATCAAGCTGACTGTAGTACATCTAAAATCCTTGATTCGAAGATCTTAAACTTTCTAACAATGTCCCAAAAAATGACGACTAAGATGACTGTCCACATCAAAAAAGTAAAAGAGTCGAACGATCATCTGTTCAAAGACTATTATCAGAGTTCCTATCCCTCATCCAAGATAATCCCCACATTATAAACGGTTTGGATCACTGAAACATAACTCCATATTCAACGGATATTTCCAGACGTATCCTACAACAATACGTCGAACGTAGCGTAGAAAACGTCATTCAAAAAATCACAAGAGAGATACTTTGATAATCGGTCAGATATGAGAAATGATACGCAGCCACTTAGAAATTACTTTAAAATTGCATACGTGGCATACAGGTATGTCCAAACAGTGGATCCCAGATGAGCATGAACCAAAAATTAAAATTACGTCATTATCTGAATATTGAATGATTGGACGGTTAAAAATGAAAAAATTCCAACGGTCCTGTTTCAACAAACAAGTGTCCATAAATCAGCTGTTAGGATTATTCAAACAATCTGAATTTGGGACCCTGACTTACCAACCGGCTCAATTTGAGTTATGCACGCCACCTAAAATATATGGTGCCTTGCCTGCGTATCAAGCTTCATGAAAGCCAGAGTATAAAATTACTCCTCCGTACAAGAAAAACCGCTTCTCGAAGTGCAGTGAAAGCCAATAAAAGCATACTCTCTCTCTCTCTCTCTCCATTGCAAAAACTCCATTCTGCAACTCTTTCTCTCCAATGGCGTAAAGCAACCTCCAAAAGGCTTCCTTCCCAGCAAACCCATCTCACCAACATTCAAAAATCCAAATTTTCTTCCATGGTTCAAGGACATTCCTCCTATCTCTGCCTTTTCTACTCTGTTTTCATCAGTAATCCTGGGAAAGCCCGGAGAAATCTTGGACGGTATCTTCGATTGCATCCATGACATCACGACTGCTATCATCTTTGCCGCGAGGATGAACAGCGAGTCTGCCTACAAGGTCGACACCACTGCCCGCCTTGCCCAATGGAGAATCGAAAGCCTCGCATCATGCACGTATCGGAAATCCGATCCCTTCAGGATTGGGAATTGGAATTGGTTAGTATACTTCTTTTTTTGGAATACCCATTAACCGATTGGATGGAATTCAGTAGAATTTCAAAGAATTTCTATTGTTGGTTTATTTTTTGTTTCTTGTTTATTTAAGCTCTGATGTGTTTTAGCAAGACCCATCTACCCGATTCGAAGATTTTTTAAAAAGAATTTAGATAATTTTGATTTGAAATAGGTCAGTGGGCTTCTTTTTAACAATACTCATTTGGCAAATTCAACGGAATTTGACAGAAATTCAGTAGGTGTGGTTTTTTTTTTTTTTTTTTTTTTTTTATCTTATTTAAATTCTGATGTGTTTTTACAAGACCCATCTACCCAATTTGAATATTTTGGAAAGAATTTAAGAGGATTTGAGTTCTTTGATCGCGGGAGCTTTGAAGATCGTGTTTAAGAACAGTGTGCCAACTCTTTTTCTTTTTTTGCTTTTTTTTTTTATGAGAAAATTGTTATTTTCTAGTTTTCCTATTGGAGATTTTTGTAGTCTGCAAGCAATAGAAATTCAAGAGATTTCTTTTAAGAAATTTCTTCTATGTTTTTCCGAATGTTTTTCATCCTTTCAAGGGAAGCAATGTTACAATACAGAGGTGAATGGTTGACATGTCACTTTCAACAAGACACGTCTTACCAACATGAAGAAATTCTTGGATTTTTTGTTTGAAATTATGGTTCATAAGATCATTTTTTCTCTGATAATTCATGGCTCTCTGTTTTGTCGATTTCCACTTTCTGCTATCTTTTGATTGGACTTAAGTACCTAAATTTTGACTCATTTTCTTCATCTGACCGAATTTCTGTTTTGATCGAAATCTAAGCTAATTCCTAAATAAATTAATTAATAATAATAAAAAAAAAACTTTATATTACATTCATGGATGGAAGGGTAAAATCAATTCAGTAATTTAGACATTCTGAGTTGATCCCTCACTAATTTTTCAGTTTCTCTAAAAATAGTTACTTTTATCAAAAATATTTGATGTAATGCAAGAGCATTTGAATCACCCATTTCAGTTCTCTCTTTTTCTTTTTTTTCATCTTTTCTTTATCAGTGATTTTTTATGTTGAATGTTCTCTGTTCTGTTTGTATGAAGGCATCTTTCGGTAGAAAAGAACCGGGTTCTGAATATTAAGCTGTATCCAGTGATATCAAATTTTAATAAAGATCAGCCTCCAATTGCTTCTTTTATCATTCGATTGCGTTGTTCAATTGGAGATCGCAAAGTTCTTGTTCATCCAGGTAATTCTCTTTTCATGTTTTTATTTTCATTTTTTTTTTTTTTTTTTGCAAAGCTGATCTCTCTGTGAGCCTGCTCATGGGCGTTTCTGTGTTTATGCTTGTGTGTGTTTATGTGTACATGTATATTTATTATTCCTGATCGGTAAAATCCATATCCATGTAAAAGAACGAAAAAAAAAAAAAAAAAAAAAATTATGGTAAAAAAATTCATTCATCTCAGTTATTCCTCAAGAAGAAAAAGAAAAAGAAAAAAAAAGGGGGGGTCTTTGAATTTCAAGTATTCAGTTTCACCTCTGTGTGTGTGTGTGTGTGTGTGTGTGTGTGTGTTTGTGTGTGTGTGTGTGTTCTACTATTTGATGGTAATTTTTAGCAGTTTTGTTTTGACTTTATTTGTTAAATATTGAATTCCCCCCAAATGTTTGTGTTTTGCAGACAGCAAACCTTTTTTTTTATTATTGAATTTTTTTCATTTTTCTGAATTTCCCAGTACAGGTTTTAGTAGGGAATGATTTGTGTGAGAACACCCATAGCAAATACCTGTTGTAAGTGAATATTCTCCATTTGGTTCTTTTGAGTCCCATTTGTTTCTGCTTCTTAGAAGCATTTGGGGATCAAGTGGGACCCATTTCTCATTACTCTTAGATTTTTGTCCTGATTGCAGCAAGATTCACCTACAACAAAGCTCTGTCGCTATTAGTGCTTCTTATGCCATCATTTCCATTATGGAACATTCTAAGTTGATACTCACCCGTCAAAGATTGGATTCTATTATTCTTGCCAATGGATCCTTGTGGGACATGATCCTCCCACATAAGCTCACCAGCATGGTCTGATCAGATGTGAGGGCCATCCTGATAGAATCATCCAAAGCTTCTCTAGCAGATGGCAGCCCACACCTGATCATCTGATCATCATTTTAAAAAAATGGCAATGAAAATATTCATAGCATACACCCTACACCTATAATTTTCTGATCTTAATCTTAATTTTCCCATTGTGTCTTCGTAAATTTCAAAATCTTCTTCTAGTGACAACCTAATCTCTCTTAATTTTCCTTTTGAACTATTTCCACATCTCTTCTATTTGCAGGAGTAATAGACAAACCCCTCAAGAACAACGACGATTTCGTCTGGGCAATCGAGACTCCACTTGCTGGGAAATTCATCATCGACGTTGAGTTCCTCAATTTGAAGATTGCAGATCCAGTCGTACGTTCATCTATCTTTCCTTGTTTTCTTATTTCCAGTATCCAGAAGCACGTGGCCAATAAGCAGCCACAAGTCGATGGATTTAAATAGGCAGGACATTGGACCCCGTATTTAGATATGTGGGCTCCGCTGCTTATTTAGACCAATCAAATATTCATGTGCTTAACAAAACTCATTTACTTAATCAACATTTTGAAGAAACAGAAACCATGAAAATTCAGGACCTTGTAGAAGACTACTACTATACAATCTGAACTCTGAAATAGCTTATAGCAAAGAGGCTGATGAAATACTATACAATCTAGTCTAAAAAGCATCAAGATACTACTAACAGCATATCACTCTATTTTTTTTTTCAATGATTCATGAATATAAGCATAAAATGGACCCCACGACAGCGTATGGGCTAATACATCCGACTGATAAGAAATCTTGTGAAAAAAATCATAACAATAACACTGGCGATGTGTGATACCTTTTCAGATTGCTGTTTTCCCAAACAAGCCAAATCTTGAAGTGGGAATGATTCTGTGTGGTACTTTCAAGTTGTGATAAACATTGGGCTAGTCGCCATCACTGTCTGATGATGGGATGTTGGTGGGACCATGCTTTCCTATGAGAAGTTAACAGAATCTGTTGTGGGTCCATGTCCTTGGTCCCACATCTCGCCACCGATGGCAATTGAGACTTGGAGATCATTCTGGGTCGTGTGATTTAAATTATGGCTCTTGTGGTTGCAAAAGCAGTTCAAATCTTCAAAATTCTAAGGCATCTAAGAATATTCTACTTAATCAGGAAACTCCACATCCTCAACAATCTTATCTAAATCTCAGCCTTTGATTTGTCCTCTAAATCACAGGGTGGTGAGCCTTGCTCCATCTGGACTGGCAGTCACGTCCAAAGACGGTCCAACACAACAGCCCTCTCATCCCTTGGTCGAATGCTCACAGAAAGCATCCACACCGACATCACCATCAACGTCTCCGATGGGAGAGTCATGGCCCACCGTGCCGTGCTTGCCACAAGATCCCCTGTCTTCCACAGCATGTTCTCACACAACCTCAAGGAGAAGGAGCTATCCACCATAGAAATCTCCGACATGTCGGCCGAGGCCTGCCAGGCATTCCTCAACTACATCTACGGCAACATACAGCACGAGGAATTCTTGGCCCACCGGCTTGCGCTCCTCCGTGCGGCTGATAAGTACGACATCACAGACCTCAAGGAAGCCTGCCATGACAGCCTTCTAGAAGACATAGATGCCAAGAACGTGCTCGAGAGGCTCCAAACTGCGTCGCTCTATCAGCTGCCCGTACTGAAAAGCAGCTGCCTGAGGTACCTTGTGAACTTCGGGAAGATATTCGACATCCGTGACGAGTTCAATGCCTTTCTACAATATGCAGATAGGGATCTGATAGCTGAAATCTTCCAAGAGGTTCTAGCTGCATGGAAAGGCTTCTGAAGTTCTTGTAAGAAACAGCATTTGCTTCAATGGTGTGATTGTGTTTGGTTGATTCTCCATCGGGCTAGACTACCGTCTGCTGCATCCGGTGATTCATCCGCCGTATTCTTGGTATTTGTAAGTCAATCCAGACTGTTTGTCCATGGGGACATCTTGAATCATGATCATCTCATATTAGATGTTGAATTTGGGCCACTGACATTATCTCTTTAAGCTGTCCATTTGATGGCTCAATAATCGGAATATTAAGATAATCCGATATGTACAGTTGTTGGGATGTGCTCCATCCACAATGGGACCTATGATTTGGAGAGTTTGGATTGGTTTACATGTATGCCATGTGTATTCTGGACTAGTGGCACCAATTTAAGAAATGGTGGAGATTGGTTGTTGGACAGTAATCCAATGTACAGGATTTGTTTCTGTGAAGAAATATTCTTTTGCTCAAGCAAATGGCATTGGCATATATTTGTTATTGATTGGATTTTGGAACAGATAAATCTCATTGTCCATATATGAAAATGAAACAGTGGATTCCATGGATGCTTTGTGGTTTTAAACCATGTGTACATGATTTTGTGTTAGTTTGCAGGGTTCTATGATGGTACTATTGTTTAATGTGGCCAATCTTACAAGTCCTGATCTGTGTTTATCTGTCATCTGATTGAACTGTGGTATCAGAGGAATAGAAGAAGAAGAAAGGTATCCCTAAAACCTAGGTTGGATCATACTATATTCGGGTGCGTTTGGATGCCACTATATCAAATGAAATTGAGTTGTAATTGCCATTGGCCGAATTCAGTGGCCAGCAGCACTTTTGGCTTACCTTTGAATCAAGGTTTTGATTTTTTTTTTTTTTTTTTCCTGGCCCAAAAAGAATTTGAAAATTTATTAAGAAATTGGACAAATGTAAAACACTGGAATTTATCTTCTTCTTATTTTATTTTTTAAAAAAAATGTTTTGAACAGATTCAATGGTGTATCAGACCATTCTTTCATTAAAAAAATGTTGTTTGTTGCCTTGACCTGCTAAAACCCAACCAAATAGGCTCTGCTCAAACACAAATCATATTGAAACACAAGAAAAAGAAGATGAAAAATTAACAAAGGTGATAATTTTCCCATTTGCTTCGATTCAGAATCTCACTCAAATCTTGTGTTTTAATATATATATATATATATATATATATATATATATATATATATATATATATATATATTATATATATATATATAAAAGGCCTATATTTACTATAAAACGAGTTTCGTTTCTAAGCTTCCTTCATCAGTGAAATGAAGAAACAATGAAAAAATTAGAGAAAATTGGGAAATTTTATCTGCCTTATTGGCATTCTATCAGCCTATACAGCCCTGGTTTGCGCCTGTATTGCACAATGGGGTAGCTAATACAATTAGGGCTGTATACGAACCAAGTTAGCTCGCTCGACTTGACTCGAAAAAGCTCGATTCGACTAGGTTCGAAACTGAGTTCGAGCCGAGTCGAGCTGATTTTTTGAGCTCGATAAAATTTCGAGTTCGAGCTTGCCCGAGCTCAACTCGACTCGGATCGAACCCCAACTCGAATCGAACCAGTTCAGTGACTCGGTTACTTTGATATTGATGTTGCTCACAAGTGTTTGATGAAATGACTCAATGAAGTATCGGCTGGTGGCAAAGAAGATATGTATATGAAACAAATACTTAAAAAAAAAAAAAAAAAAAAATTTGATGTTGCCTACAAGGTGTTTGATGAAATACTTGTACAACTACTGCTGCTGTTTTACATACAGTGATAATTTGAAGGTGCAGTCCATGTGTTTGTGAAAATGCTGCACAGGCGAACTCGGCTCGATCTTGGCTCGAATTGGCCCGAGCTGCTGACCGAGCCGAGCCGAGCTGAGCTGGCCAGTCAGGCTCGAGAACCAAGCCGAGCCAAGTTCGAGCTGGGGTCAGCTAGTGGCTGAGCTGAGTCGAGCTGTGCCAAGCTCAACTCAGTTCGACTCATGTACACCTCTAAATACAATTATGATGTCCAGCTGGTAACCCCATCTGGTAACCAATTCAAAACAGTGGTTTGGATAGGCCTCTAAAGCTATTCCTGGGAACTTTCCAAACTGGACTTTAATTGGTATGTGGGAAATTAATATCTTTATGAATTTTATATTTGAAGTTTTAGTGCGTTGAAAATATAATGTCACAATTTCCATATAAAACATTTCTATTGAAACTTCTTGAGCTAAAATGAGGTCCACCTGTTTGTTGCTACAGGTGTAAGTCTGGCAATAGCACCTTGGGAATTGATTAGTGAAGGAAAAACACTTCCCATGGCACAGAAAGCAAACTGATATTCTAATGGCGAACCATGAAAGGTAAACATATATCCAATCGAATAAGATGTAAGAAAGATACCGTAGAAAACCAGTTCTCAATGAAATAACAACGTGCATAAACAGCTGAGGCTAAGTCATGAAAATTTCCAAGCCGATAGATAATTGCACCACTCTCCATCATCAACTAGACGAAAAAAGAAAAGGTAAAAACAAAAACAAAAGGCACCCTACGAGTGACCTACTCAAGAAATGTCTGAATTGGAGGGATGAAGATTACAAGCTCAAGAGTCAAGACGGAGATCTGCAGATTATACGTGGCAACAAGCAGACCTAATAATGATCAAAAAGAGTTGCGTCGTGGCCTCTCCTCAGCTATATTAACTCTGATAGACCGTCCATCCAAGCTCTGATCAGCACAAGAAACAATGTTGGTAAAATTCACAATGATTAAGATCATGGGTCTATTGGTAAGAAACAAAAAAGAGGTAAGAAACAAATAGAGAAATACGGGCAAGTTTAGACAACTTCCACAAAAGGTTTTTCCCCATCAAGACATTTTTTGTCAACTAATCAGATTGGTTTTGGGGAGCTGGCTTTTTAGAAACTATTTTGTCTGCCAAATTTGAAACCGACATTTCGGGTGGCAATCCAAACAGGCCGCAAAACCAGGTATTGGATTCCAACAAGGGTTTCGTTTCCAAACCCTGGTTTCGGCAGTGTGTCCAAATGGACCTTAATCATTAGAATGAAAAAAAAAAAATGCTGTTATAGCCGACCACAAATAATTGGGGAAGGGTTTTGATGATGATGAATGCAAAAGTACAAGTATTTAATAGAATGTTCTATAAAGAAAACATAGCATCCTGATCTCTGACGACATGCATTACATAAGGGTGTGTTTGGACACTTAATTGAATTGACTAGCAACCAATAACTCAATTCAGTAAAGAGAAAAACAGCAATGTGGGTGTGGCACTGAAGTCATTGCATTGTTAGTTTTGAATCTAGATGTCCATTTCCACTTTATTGACCCAGATACTGAAATTCAATTGAGCATCCAAATGCTCCAATTTTGTAGGTTGTTCTTTGTATCTTGGATTACTCTTCTCTTTTTCAAAATCATAGTTGAATAAATAATGCTGCATTAGCATGAGGATTATAAGAACTAAATCCACAATAAATCAACATTTCATGAGAAAATCTAACTGATGGATGCCTAAATTGATAACCCGCTATTGATTTCATAGAGCGCGCACACACACACGCATTATTGATTTCTTAGCACGCACGCGCGCGCGCACACACACACACACGTACACAAAAACATCCAAGCCCTACCTGTGACTTTCACCGAGTATGTTCCACAAAACTCTGTATGTGACTATGAGTTCCAGTATTGAATTCACTTTCAATTGAGCATTGTTTGCATGTGTAAGGACCCCTTTGACAATGAAGGGCAAGGGCTGTTCATAGCAAGGATTGAGATTGGTTTAGGTGTACCGTATCATTCACCACCAAAAAAGGGCCAACACATCCGTATTGTTTCTTGCCGAAACTGGTTCATATTGGGTGGAATTTACTAATTTTGGATGATACTTTAGACCTTGGTTGGTATATCACCAGAAGGATTAGACACCAATAGGCTAAAGATGGTTGGGAGATTGAGGAATTGCATGAATTCTGATTTCAGGAAGTGAATGCCTTGGTTTTAAATAAGCATGTGAGCAGGACTCACCTGGCCATCTAAAGCTGCTACTGCATCGTCCAGCTCGTTTTTCGTTGACATCCTCACGAAACCAAAGCCACGTGATCGTCCGGTCTCCCTATCGTAAACGACTCTGGCGTCAACCACCTTGCCATGCTCACTGAAAATCTGCTCCAGGCGGGCATTGTCTACTTGCCATGGCAAATTCCCCGCATAGATTCGGTGATCTGGCCCGAGATCAGCTCTCACTTGAGTAAGTTGGGGACCTTGAGGGGAGCCTCGAGAGGATGCTTTATTCACGGTCAGAAGCCGGCCATTGAGGTCCTGATTGGGATTGAAACTAAATATCAGTACACATCTACAGATATTGGAAAGATATAACTCCAGACATTGATATTACAATACCTAAAGAAAGCTAAGAAATGTGAGAATGGTGGATGACCAATGAAATAAGGATATTCTCACAAAATCCTTGCCAGAGAAGCTATCCCCACCACGGGAAGATCCAGACGGTTCTTTCATTCAGAAAGCCCCACTGGATATGGCCCACATGGAAAAATCTTACAGATCAGATGTAGTCAATACCTATAGGAAGGTGAATTATATAGCACTTCGGTTATCTAGTTAGAGATTTTTCCCATGTGGACCATAAGTGGCAGGACCTTATACTTTAAAAATGAAAAGTCAGGATCATTATGTGGTCGGGCAGAAGGAGCGGCTTGGATGAGCCTCATTAGCATCTCTCTTCCTGCAAACAAAAGTCAATTTGAGAAAAGAAGTAGATGAAACAAAGCATGGGCATGTTTGGAAGTAACTCAAACCACGATTACAGTGGTATATGGTGATGAGGGCCAGATTAGGCAGGCTATTGGCCTTCCTCCTGAAATCGATTATCTGCTCATTTCAAGTAAAATCTAAGACAAGCATAACTTTAAATTTTGGGTGGAAGTCAGTTCCACCCAAGTGCAGCCAAACATGCCCCAAGCCTGTGTTTGGATGCACTATTGAATTGAATTGCGATAATTAGCTCAGTAAAGTGGAACTAACCAAGTGACAATCACTCAGTATACCAAACTGTAATTATGCTATACTTCCAAGCTGAATTGGAAAAGAATCTATCTACAATTCGAGGGCTACTTCCTCATTATGTTTAGTATGGAATGCAATTCTGATTTCATCTTTTTATCCTCATCGAACTAATCATTTCAATCCATTACGATAGGGCATCCAAACACACCTGAGCTTCGATTTTCAGTTCTAAGATAATAAACCCATCCAATATCAAGCATTCGAGGCATCCAACTACTAATTGTTTTGTCCTAATGCTTCTACCACTGTCATATGAAAAGTATCTATACTACAACAACTCAATAAATAAATAAAAAGGAAAAATGAATGCAACAACACAAAACTGAGGATTTAAAAGCTTACATAGCGGTTGAACATTTCAACAACTTTCTCTGCTTCTTCGACAGTACTCATTGTCACAAACCCAAATCCACGACTTTGGTCCGTCTCCCGGTTGTAAATTACCTGAACAAAAGAAATAATGGCAAAAAATATAATGAATTTCAGCGTGGATTGATGCTATTTAACAGATTATAGAGGAAAAATCTTAAGTGTTTATTGTAATTCTGTCACTCGAGTGCAATCAAAAGGAAACACTGCAGACATTACCATCAAACTGAAAAATGCCAGGAATAAGAACAAGCAATGCAACATCTGCATATTACTCTAACAATATCTGGTATGCAGCTCATTCGTGCATTATCGAAGTCGTTCATCTGGTGGGCCACTACCATGTATGCACAGTGGCCCAAAAATTAGCCTATTCTAATCACAGCTGAGAATGGATTGTTTAAAAAAATAAAAATCAATGAATAGTCCATATGCATCCAAGATCCAGACCAGTTATCCAAATGCAACCGGTTACAAAATCAAATCAATGGTCCACATTCAGTGTGCACAGATGGCCTACATTATCAAAACCCGCCGACCAGATTTTGGGAACCAAACAACAAATGACAATTGGGGCTGATGAGCGGCTCGGATGTCGCATACATGTGCTACATTGCCATGTGTGGCGAGAGTGAGATGCAGACAATGCCCAATTTCATCTCCTTGTTTGTTTACACACTCACCTCAGCAACTTCCACAACTCCAGCTTTTTCGAAGAGCTGCGCCAGCTTCTCGCTGTCGACGTCGAAAGGCAGATTACCCACGAAGATCTTCGCGTCTTCGGGCGGGTTGGGATAGTAATCTCCAACATCACTCTCTACTCCTCCAACCCCACCTGCTCCTTCTCCTTCAGAAACCACTTCTTCTTCTACTTCCTCTTGCTGTCCCCAATCAAACCCCTTATTTTCGACATCCTCAATTGAATCCCAATCTGAAGTGGGGGCCACAAGGACATCACCGGCCTGAGAAGTATAACAGCTTGCTCTTCTTGAGTTTTCTAAGGGAGGAGGGAGAATGCAGGTGGTGGTCAGGGAGAGGAGAGAGGTGGGATTTTTTGAAAAGGGAAGGGTAAGGAGAGGTTTTGGGAGATGGGTCTTTTGAGAGAAGGTAGGGAGAGAAGAGAGAGATTGGAAATTGGGTTTGTAAGCTGAGATTGTAGACATGTTTGGATGGCCTCTTTTTTGGATTGAAAATGGTGGAATGATGGTTTCTAGGAGGATGATAGAGAAGAAGATATGAAGATAGGAGTATATGGGTTGCTAGTAAGGCTCTCTCCATGGAGGCTCGCCCCTGCGCCCCACTATGTGGTGATCCAGACCGTTCATCTAAAATAGAAAACTGTTAATGGATCATTTAGAAAATATGTCACTCAAAAAATCCGTACATTCATTAAAAGTGAAATGAAGAGAACGGTACATAAAAGGAGTTTCTGAATCGTCTTGAATCGAACGGTGATGATGATCTCAGATCAGCAGGATTTTTCTTGGGTTATCCTGATTCTCTAGGAATTTCCATATGAACGGTTGGATCATCATTTAATGAGGCTGAAAGGGCGAGTCTCCGTGGGAAACCATTGCCACAACCTCATTGCAGTACGTGTGGACCGTTGTATTTATCCTTTGAGGTTTGCTTGAATACATTATGAGAAAATCAGGACTGTGGACCCCACCTTTTAGCCAGCTGGTTTGATGAAAGAAGACAAACCTTCTTTTGCAACTTAGACCTCCACGGTGACAGAATTTCTGGACGAAAATACCCCTCCTTTCACGTAAATGGATTGGGTACTCCCCTGCCACCACGCAATGGTGGATGTTCGGTGGTCTATGAGCCCCACCATGATGTATGCTTTTCATCCATTGCCGTCCATATATTTTTCCACATCATTTTATGGTATGAGACAAAAAATGAGGTATATGCAAATCTCAAGTGTACCACATTACAGGAAACAATGTTGAATGAGCATCAACCATTAAAAACTTTTTGGGGCCCACTGTGATGTTTGTGAGAAATCCTCCCCGTCTAAGTTCATTCATAGGGTCACAAAGACCTGGATGAAGAGGAAAAACAAATTTCATAATGATCCAAAACTTCTGTAACCCCTAAAAGGGTTAAATGGTAGATATTCAATTCCCCACTGTATTTTACAGTGTGGTCCACTTGATAGTTAGATCTATCTTATTTTTCGTCTCAAGCCATAATATGAGCTCGCCAAATAGATGGACGGTTTGGATATAACACAAACATCATGATGGGACCCACAAAAGCAACTCAACACATATAAAAAAGAAAAAAAAAAAAAACACCAGACTGCATCGATATATCGACAATATGTAGATATATCGACAAAATAAAGCATCGATATATCGACGTTACATGGAATTTTTTGGTTAAGTCGCTGGACAAATGAGGACTTAATTCGATATTATTGATCATATGTCGATATATCGACAAAATCAAACATCGATATATCGACATATTGTCGATATATCGACGATACATGGAATTTTTTTTGCCCCGCCGATTTTCATGCTTGCCCCGCCGATATATCGATATATCGACATATTGTTTATATCGACGATACATGAAATTTTTTTTGCCCCGTCGATTTTCATGCTTGCCCTGCCGATATATCGATATATCAACATATTGTCGATATATCGACGATACATGAAATGTTTTTTGCCCCGCCGATTTTCATGCTTGCCCCGCCGATATATCAATATATCGACATATTGTCGATATATCGACGATACATGGAATTTTTTTTGCCCCGCCGATTTTCATGCTTGCCCTGCCGATATATCGATATATCGACATATTGTCGATATATCGACGATACATGGAATTTTTTTTGCCCTGCCGATTTTCATGCTTGTCCCGCCGATATATCGATATATCGACGTTACATGCAATTTTTTTTCCGCCGTTTTCTAGTTTGCCCCGCCGTTTTTCATGCTTGCCTTGCCGATTTTTAGTTTTGCCGCCGTTTTTTATGTTTGCCCCGCCGATTTTCTAGTTTGCCCCGCCGTTTTTTATGTTTGCCCCGCCGATTTTCTAGTTTGCCCCCGCCATTTTTCATGCTTGTCCCGTCGATTTTCTAGTTTGCCCCGCCGATTTTCTAGTTTGCCCGCCATTTTTCATACTTGCCCCGCCGTTTTTCATGCTTGCCCCGCGTTTTCTAGTTGTCCCGCCATTTCTAGTTTGCCTTGCTGATTTTATAGGCTACGGATATGGCTACGTTATAATCCGTAATTATAGATTTATTTATTTATTTATTTTATTTATTTTTTTTGCTATTGTAATCCCACCGCCTTTTGTGAGTCCCATTATGAGGTTTGTGTTATATCCAAACCGTCTATCGATTTGGCAAGCTCATATTAAGCTTGAGACGTAAAATAAGACAAATTTAACTATCAAGTGGTGGGCCCTACAAAATTTTTATGGCTGGAGGAGCGTCAGCGCTCGTCTTCGAAAGTCACGGTATTTTCGTCCTCAAATTCACTTCCCGTACGTGGAGGTCCAACTTGCAAAAGAAGGTTTGTCTTCTTTCGTAAAACCAGCCGGCTAAAAGGTAGGTCCACAGTCCTAATTTTCTCAATACATTATACATCCCTCCGCATGGGAATAAGATAGTTTTTTTTTTTTTTTCAACGATCCAACCCGTTTATTTGATAAGGCTTTCAATGGATGGGATTTTTACACACACACACACAAAAAAAAAAAAAAAAAAAAAAAAAAAACGGCTCTCGGATTGAGTATTTCAACCGTTTGATCATAGAAAGGCTACGGTTACCGTTCATCTTCGAAGCAAAGGAGACAAACTATCAGATGGTTGAGATAATCAAATGAAGGGATTTTTTTTGTTGTTGATTTTCAACCATACAAAGCGAGAATCGTCGTATAGACGGTTTGGATCATTGGAAGATTACTCAAATTCAAACGCGGCGTATCAATACGTCGGGACGGATTCGATACGACATCTTATCTTTTGGGAAACGGGAATGTTATCTCGAATCGCCCCATCTCCAAGCGCCAAAGACCAACGCACTAAACGTACTAAATTCTCACACGTATGAAGTATGTATGGCATTCGTGGAATGGCCATCAGATCACGGTTCTATCCTAACATAAATCTGGGCCACTCATCAACTGAATGTATAATTATTGGTTATCAATTTTGTAACCGTCCATTTCCTCCTACATGAGTGGCCACCTGATAGATGGACCATCCATATATATCTAAGGAGCATTGACAGAGGGACTACTCTATGAACGTTAGGCCTATTTGGCGGGTGGATTGAATGGTATTGGATGGGATCAGTTTTAATGTAATGATGGCAGCGCTAGTGCATTGGTGCCAATCCCATGTTAAAAAATCCTGCATATCTGGGAACCCTGTCTTATCCAAACAGTTGTCCCGTTTGGCCGGGAATGGGATTGCATACAATCCCATGGATTTCAAATGCAGGCTGTTTTGGCAGATTGGGCTTATGTGGGGTGGGATTCAAAACTCATATACTTCACTGATCACAGCCCACTTGGCAGGGCTATGTGGGGCCCACTATAATGTATTTGTCTCATCCACACCGTTTATTGCATCACTAGACTAATGTAAATACATATTCCAGAAAATGAAGCAGGTCCATATCTCTAGTGGACCACACCAAATAAATGTGCAATGATAATTAACACTCATATACGTCACTGCCCAGGCCCGATAGCCCATCCGAGTAGGGCTCTTTGGGGCCCACTGTGATGTATTTGTCTCATCCACGCCGTTCATCGCGCCACTAGAGTGATGTAAATACATATTCCAGAAAATGAAGCGGTCCATATCTCCAGTGGACCACACCGAAGGAATGTGCGGTGATAATCAAAACTCATATACGTCACTGCCCATGCCCGATAGCTCGTCGAGCAGGGCTCTGTGAGGCCCACTGTGATGTATTTGTCTCATCCACACGTTCATCGTCGCGCCACTGGACTGATGTAAATACATATTTCAGAAAATGAAGCAGGTCCATATCTCCAGTGGACCACACCGAAGGAATGTGCGGTGCGGTGATAATCAAACCACTGTTGAAAACATTCCATGGGCCACCATTATTTCGTTTGTTACCATCCAAAAATGCAGTGGACCACACCCTAAAATCTATTGTATTCAATCAAAATCACTCTCACATGGGACATGTGCACGTATCCAATGGACCACACCATATGATAGTGGTGTGATACAGAAATATCGAGAGAATATGAAGCAGTCGATAATGTAAATGATCTTACGGCTCATATGGCCGATGTCACAAAAAAGAACAAGTAATAATCCCCAAGTTACAGTACCAGAAATATCTAGAATTTAAAAATAACAATCAAGGCAAGAAAAAGAACCACGACGACAACAAGAAGTGCACAGAATCTCTCTCTATCTTATGGGGCAGGATCATCAGTCGACGTGGCCCTAGAAACCATGGCCCAAGTCGTCTGGGTCATTTGTTAGATAGACGAAGTCGAAGAATGGTGGATTTCTACCTCATTAGAATATGCGGCAACCTGAACCGCAGGAGATTATGTGTGAGGTCTCGACAGTGCACTGGCCTTACTGAAGTGACCGTCCCAAGATGCAAAAGCTTCCTTCCAGTTCTTGAAGGCTTGGTGTCTCCCTTCGCTAAATCCTTCCACCTCCAATCTAGCATCGTCCCATGTCAGATATATACCTGACCGACGTCCCACCAAAACAACATAGTACTTCTCATTTCCCATTTGCAATGACATGGAAGGAATTGGCACGAGATTCGTGTTTTGGAATAGGATTGCGAAATAGAAAACATGCATTATTGTCCTATCAGAAAAAAGAAGTACAAAAAACTTTACTAATTTTATTTTTTTTTAAGTTGTAAGTACGTACCCTTTCTCCAAATGAAGTGTGTGGTCTTATCTATCTTAACGTGCATAATGCTCGAGGATGATTACATATATGAAAGATGTTAAATAGTAAAAAATTGTCATCATCGCAAAAGTCACAATGGTATACACTACGTATATACCAGCATATATCAATCCTAAAAATAATAATAATAATAATCATCATGTCTAACAAAGTTATTACATGCCCGGATAAGAAACAGAAAAACAGAACCAGGGACCACACCCTGTCAGATGGGCCCGACACCTCCATCACCAAAGTTATCACGGAGTATTTTCTTTAACCACTCCACGCGACACTCAGGTCGAAGATTGACAAAGAACGATGTCAGCTTCTCGTCCCTACTCAAGAGCTTACCAACTTCGATAAACTCTGAGCTGGTCAAGCCTTGCACCTCTTCTAGTATATCAAGTACTTTGGTAGTACGATTCACCTCTTTGCTGAGGCCAAAACAATGCATAGCTTTTGCAGTGGTCTGAAGAGAGGTGCCAAGTACATCACAGGGACGAGGAGGGCGCGATCGTTTCCTTGTTGTGGTCTCACCTCGGCTACGATCGAAATCAACCGTACGAATAGGAGTGCCACGGGAGCCACGATGCTCCATCGAAGGACTGTCCGGCGAAAATGGAATGGTCGCTGTGGAGAGAGATCAATCGTATCATCGATATCATCATTGAGCTCTCTCCATGCATCATTGAGATCTCGTTGAAGACGAGATGATGATGTTGATGCGGTCATACTCCTATTACCTTGCACATAACGTCGGTCGGATCCGACGATAACTGTAAGGTCATCCATTCTATCAATGCGTTTCCCGCGGAATCTTTCAGCACACGGGTGAGACTGCAGCCGTATAAACAGTTATAAGTTAGTAAGTAGTAAATATTTGTGTAAGATGAGAATTTCAACTTTTGTAAATCTTACCCTAAGATATTCCTCCCAGACTTTATCAGGAGCCGTGACCACCATCCGCTCATTGTCCCATCCAAACCTGCTGGCCGCCAACATGTCCTTCACTGCATTATACTCTCTCTTGTAATACCTCAGCCAGTTCGACACGTTCTGCTAGTTGACGATTATGTTTGTATGCTTTGTCACTTCTTCAGCAGCTGTTTGGTACGCCTCCCGCTTGAAACCATTATTAGCTTATTTACGTCTCATTGCAAGTTATTCGAGGAATGTGTCGAAAAGAACCTGATCCATAGCAATAGTTCATTTGATTTTCGGGGCTCGGGGACAGAGGTTCAGCTAGGGATTTCACCGTCTTCTTGGGTGGAGAACATCGAGTGGGCACCACTGGTGTTTTAACCGGTGATTGTGTTGGTGTCGATGTATCATCGCACCAGAAGTCTGCCATTCCATCTGAATGCAGCACATGTCAAGTATATACGATGTTTTGCAAATGTCAACCGAAATCGTTAGAATGGCAATGATTATAAATGATTGATTATTCATAAATTCACAGGTCATTACTTATGATGAATTAACCCAAGAAGATTTTGGGAGACCATAATTCCATTGTCAGGTACTTAATATTTCTCCAGCCTAAATATCAGCAACTAAGTAATGGAAATTAAACATAAAAAATTGACTATCTACTCCTACTATTTTGCTGCGCATCTGCCCACATTCTGGTTGCAATATCATTGCGCACGCGAATCCAAGAATCTTTTTCATGCTGAATTGCTCATAGTAACCATTGTCACTTGTCATTCGTTAATACCTTGTGAGGCATGGGGTTACTCTCCTCATCGGTAACAGATATACTAACGTATTCTCGGTCTTGAGGAGACTCATGTGCGGTACGTATGAAATTGTGTAAGATACAACAGACTATCACAATTTTAACTTGTGTGTAGAATTCATATTGCATAATGCTCTTCAAGATGGGAAATCTGTCTTTCATAACACCAAAACAACGCTCAATTGCATTGCGCAATTGTGCGTGTCGGTAATTAAATAGCTCTTTCATGTTGGCAGGCGCTCTCCCGGTTCGATACTCTTGTAAGTGGTATCGAACGCCTCGGTATGGAGCCATAAAACTAGGTGAATTAGCGTATCTAGCATCGACAGCATAATATTTTTCTATACATTTGAATCAATGTTCCATTAAGTGGACAATCAAAGAATTCATAAGTATGAAATAGATTGGCGATCTTTGAACAGATAACCATTACCATGTGGGACAAGCAAGGGATCATCTGATCGGGTCAATGCATTGTGTAGCACCCTCGCATCCGAAGCAGAACCCTCCCAACCAGCTAATACGTATATAAAATTCATATCAAATGAACATGCCACCAGTACGTTTTGGGAGAGAACCCCTTTCCAATTGTGGAAGCTCGCATGGTCGACTGCGAGCACATGAGCTGGAATGTGTGTACCATCAATTTCATCAACACAATCCTAAATGCATTGAATCAAATGTCCTTTAGGCTAAATGTGTGAATGCAGGGAAGTGAAAAATAAATATATAGAAATCCGACCCAATGGAAATAATACCTGAAAGTAAGCGGCCCAATTTACATTTGTCTGGATCTCAGAGGGCGTCTCTGGTCCGGCCTGTTTAATGAAATCGAGGTACATTGATACAAGTGCATGTAGTACACAGTGAAAGTGGTGACTCACGGTTTCACATGATCGAATGAATCTGTGACCTATGACCCGATTTTGAACATTGTGCCCCAACGTGTGTAGGAAAATAACTAATTCTATCATGATTCTCACGACTCACCTACGAGTATCACGCGGCTGTGTCTTCTCGCGTAGCTGGTACATAGTTCAAAGAATGTCTCTCGATTCATCCTGATTTGCGTGACACAATCCCAGTCACTGGCCCGAATGATAGAGTTGATGAACCTTGCTCACTTTTCATCCCCATGATGAGTCGGTTGTTTGAATATGTATACGTGACAGTATTCCCCAACAACAACTACACAACCTGCTATCGCTTGAACAACAATAAACCTCTCTATCTCTTCCTCATCTTCATTTTCCATTGCCAACTGATAACTTACACTCTCAGGTTTGGATGTCTTTTAAATATATATCTTAAATCATTAGTTTACACTACATTAGTATTCCATGTCCTATTTCACGAAAGTGATAACAGTGTGTGTGTGTGTGTGTGTGTGTGTGTATGTAACGCCCTGGATATCGGGGGTTGTGCATAAACTTGAATCTCAAGTTCCCGGGCATCACTTATAACCAATTTTTCACTGTTTTACGTCTAATCAGGTTTAAATGCGCAGTATGGAATTACTTGAAGCATGGATCACAATCACAACAAGTCTACTGAATTGAAAGAGGTTAAGTATATACAAATCCAAAAGGATGTAAACGGGTCGCTCAAGGCGTTGCCCAACAAATCACAGAAAAAAAAATTGATATATCAAGAAACTAAAGCTAAGTCCACTACTTAGCGATCCAGAATCCCATCTACTGAGCCGATGAAGACCCACTCATCAACAGGAAGTAGGACAACTTGATCTCCTCCTCGAAGCTCGCCTCACCAGGCTCCTCATGTCCCGAGTCACCTGCATCTATGAACGGGTCTGGTTGGTGTTTTAAAACATCGTCCCAGAGTGGGAGTGAGTGATCAACTCAGTGGGTGCTATTAGTCTCAAATTATAACAGGCATCAATTATAACATGAATTTAATGAAAAACAGTCAATCATATACATCTAGCTAATCTTATTAATTCGTTTACTTGCTGGATGGTATGATGCATGCCCTCACCACAACGCTCCCTCGAGCGACTCCATCTAACGATCGCGTATGACAACACTCCCTCAGAGCGACCTCGACTTCCGAGTCGCCACCCTAATTAATGCAATGCAATGCGATCGTGTTAGCCGAGTTAATTAATTTCATTCATCCAGCAAGTTGGAGAATCTGATACACCCCACGTATCAATGCCCTAAACTGGTTACGAGACCAAGGCCGCATCAACGCGTGAGGCGAGGCCCCGCGGTCCATGATCCCATCGGGTTCCTCATCCCCGACTTCAAGCACATGAGGAGTGCCGAGAGAAAGGGATCGCTCGCAGTTACTACGGGGAGGCACGTCACCCAGCATAGGCCGACAGCTCGGACACAGTGTCTCATTCCACCATGCCCGGCTCACGAGGTTGTGGACCAGTTACAATCGGTTATTAGTGGGCCACTACGGTTGTAGGGTGTTCCAGGTTCCATACATGTGTGAGCAAACATGGTTAACAATCGAGATTGATCAGTAATAGGATAAACCGCACGAGTCAGGCGAGCACGTGACGAACGACATCGGGTACAATAGACCCATGTAATCAAACTACTGCCACCCATACGCACCCACCAATCCGCGGGTTTAGTCTTAGGATAGTCCAACCAATGGGACTACTATCTCGCCTCATGTTCTTGACCAATCCAAGTGTTTGATGATGATTCATGGCATGCCAACATCAAGGTCATCAACTAGCATACAGTATCATGTTGCATACATTCTATCATACAATTCAAATATTCCTAACAAGCATGTTACATTATCTTAAACAAGGTGTAAGTGAGAGGTGTGGGTTAGCGAGGAAGTGAAACACTTCCTACATCTCAAAGAATCAAAATGCACGAGGGCAAAGCATCATACAAGTCATAAGCATCAATATATGAAAAAATCACACAACACATGAGTATATAATCATCCACTAGAACATAAGTACTTTGAGAGGCGCAAACACAATCATAAGAGAACTACAAGCATATGATTCCATACTTCTCCAAACAAATACCCAAATCCTAGGGTTTCTCTAGATTTTACAAATGCCTCATCCAAACAAGCAAAATCATTAGACTCATGATATAATTGGTGTTAGGCCACCTAAGATTAATAGTCCGCACCTTCGGATCGTTGGAGACTTGGAAAATGGCCTAAGAATGAGGGCTTAGGTCAGAGTTAAGGTTGTGGAGGAGCGTTTCCTTTGGAGGAAGGATAGGGATGTTGAAAGGGTTAATCCCCTTGGGCCTCACCTCGATCTAAGGTCCACCATAGCTCTCCTTCACTCTCTCTTTCATCACTCCTTGCTCTCTAGCTCTCTCTTTCTCCCTTGGCAATGGTGGTTGTGGTGAGGGTTATGAGATAAGGGGTAGGGATTTATTTGCTAGAGTTGGGCCCTTTGGCTCCAAGCTTCCACAAATTCTCAAAATTGCCCTATAGGACTCCCTATTGGTGTTGGGGCGGCCCTAACACCCCTTTGCCACCAAACTTGGTGTGTAGGTGTCTCATGACCCGATGAGGGATCATGCAAAGTTTGGAAACAAATGGATGAACGAGTATGGCGTTTGAGCATACGATTCATTTTGGTGATTGGGGTGACTCTAGTAGCCCATCGACCATGAAACTTATAGGATAGGTGCTCCATGGCCCGATGAAGGGCCATGCAAAAATTTGGGAGCGATTGAATATGGGGTTTGATCGTATGGGTCCGATTTGCGATCAACGGTCACCGTGCCACGATCGGGTCTCAGAATTCGTGGACGAGCGTAGAAAAATACATTAAACCTTTACCATAAATGTAGAAGAAATCCGACCGCTGAAAAGTCCGGAATCTCAATTTCATTTGCAAGTGCCAGATTCCAATTCTGGCAGTGGTGGGGTGCATCTGGCAAGTGTCAGATCTCAACTCTGAGTGTCCACGGGGTCCGCAGTCTACGATGGACCACAAGCCCAGTAAGATCTATGATTTCCTAAACTTTTAGATTTTTCTAACCCTCCTCGGTCGCTGGGTGGCCCACACAGGCTGTTGTTAAGTGTAAATAGGCCATCCGGCTTGGCGGCCCGCACTTTGTCCCATCATAACTAGACTGGTCATCTCCAGTATAAACTAACATTAAGTGTTAATGGTCATTAAGTGATATTATAAGTTAATTAATAAAAAAATCTCAAGGATTTTTGAGAATCCAAAATAGTGAAAATCAAGGATGTTACAGTATAACAGCAATTTTCAACCTAAAAAGCGAATCCTAACATGTACATTCGTGTAACAGTCTCCTCAATGTTACATGAATCACATCCTTACAGTCTAAATTAATTTCAAGCATACAAGACTTCCTACATAAAAGCAACCCTTCCTCTAGTTAAATTTGCACTATCTCAAAATCAAGCACTAAGCTGTAGAAGGCAAAAATATACAATTCCATTTCAGCCAAGGACAAAGATAACACAAGCGATATACCAGGGGTGATATCACCTTTTACTAACACCAATTCCTAAAGAGTAACCAACAGAAGAAGTGACAACAAACCTGACAGGAATAACAATTAAATTTCAAAAGTGTTAATTCATCGTCTTATAAATTCAAACACAGACATAAAAGTAATTCTATGTTGCATTTGCAATTGAACTGTTGTGGACCATTAAATGCAAAGAGTGACTAAATTAAGTGTTACATTCATCATAAATTCTCAAAATGGTCAAGACTAATGGCAACAACATATGGCAATCCAAACAATCAACCTATTGTGGATGGATCTTAGCCCAAAAATCAAACTGAATGGGCAATCTTAACCATCTGATTGCCCATTGCTTTTGCATTGGTGAGCAATTTATTTAGCAGTCCCCACCAATTGGAAAGTCATGAAGATTTAATCACAGTGCAAGCAACTTTCCAATTATTTGGGAGCTAACCTCCTTTTCTGAGAGAAATGCTCCTTAAAGAAAATGCTAGCTGAAAACTCCGAACTAAAACCTCATGACTCAACGTCTGCAAAACCCAGTGTATTATAAGATAGAGTTTCCAGACAAATACAACAGAGACTTGTCAAAATATCGATATAAGATGAGATCTGAATCAATTTATCAGAACAAGTAGCAAGGCAAGCACTTGTCATTTCGTCCAAAGCCACTGTGCAATGAAATTCTAACAAGATGTTAAGAAATGTAAGACATAAAAATAGTGGGCACTGAAGAATTTATAGATGAAACATGGTTGGCAAAGCATGGTAAAGATTACCAAACCAAAAGTATCATATTGTATTATAAAGAATCGATCATGAACAATTTATTGTAGACAGAGATACTTCTGAGAATAAAGTTTTTAATTCCTGAAGTGCAAAGGTTCCATATGAATAATGATGAGAAGAATATGCATATTAAAATGAGTATCTAGTTCCGGTAAGAAATCCAAAAAAAAGAAAGAAAAAGAACTCAAGCTGTTTTCTATTCAGTGTAAGGAGTGAATTACTTTAATGACTACTTTTGTTTCAAATATCCCAACAGTCACTTGATATCAATCTTCAGCTCATTGACTTTATAATGACATATTGAAATATGAATATATGTGACTATTTCATCAGAGCGTTAATTTCTTCTTTTAAAATGTATGTGCTATTGTGAAGCTTTTCCTGTAGATCTGTGTTGTTTGTGTTAGAGCTATTTACCTAGCGGTACTATGTGCACACATCTAAGTTTAAATCGAAATCAAACTGTAATGAGCACTATATCCAATACTACAACTATGTATTGGTTGAATATAAATCCTGGTTGTCATGACTATGGGATCATAAGAAAAATAAGTTTAGGGGTCTGACCGTAATGTAGATTTCAGAAGTTCTATGGTTGTTGTATTCTAAGAAATAGATTTCCATGGTTGCTGTGTTCTAAGAAATAAATTTCCATGGAACTTTCTAGAGTGATCAACCAAATGTCATAAGTGGGAAGCTGCATCCCATAAACAAGTTGTCTCAACTAACCTTCATCATAAATAAGCTGCATGTAACGTCTCGGAAAAATCCGTATAAAGACCCGATTACCACCTCAAGCAGAAATCACTAAGGACCAAATCCTTTAGAAATTAGATGAAAATTAATTAAGTGCTAAACTGAATTAAACGCTAGATTAGCTTGAACAACTTTCTATACGATCTGTAAGACCCAAAACTAGTAGAATCACTAACGCTACATTGCCTAAAAACCTAGGATTAATCTCTAAACCCAGTTGCCCTCAGAAGCACATTAAAACTCCGTATCGAACCTGGACCGCACTTTGAAATTCTGATGACCACAAAACTATACGATTATGACTGCCTTGCTAGACATGACAACCATTTCGGAAATCAAGTCCTAATAGTATCCAGAAACGCACAACTTGAGCCCGGAGCGAAGTGTGTGAGAAACACGAATACCTTTAGAAAATGAACTCAGATTTAAGTGATTTGGGCCGTTCACTTATGGGCCAAATTTAAGGTTTTAAATCGCCAGAATCTAACCCAAATATACCCTCGGATCAAGGAAATTTTCCTACACAGGTCAGAGTACTTGTGGTCCTGGTTGAGTGACGACGACCGTTGAACTGAAACTGGTTCACCACAGTCGATCCACAAATCCGATCGGACTGAAACCTTAACCTGACCTAGATCCAATGTCAGAGAACTTTTTCTGGACCGTATGCAGAAAAAGGGGCCTCCAGATGTGTTCCATTGGCCCTAAACAGGCGACTTTTGGCTATAACCTAAGTATACCATGGCCCTGGGGCCATTCCCATCAATTCTGGGCCTATATAAGGGCAATTACCCACCCCTCTCTCATTCCATACGAATTCCAAACCCTAGGAGAGAGAAGAGAGAGAAAGAGAAGAAGAAAGTGAGGAGAAGAGAGTGGGAGTGAGAGAAAGTTCTTGGGATTCGATCCCATCACTCCAAGTGCTTAACCACTGCTCCTGTATCGCCGTACCGGTGATTCCGATCCTGTTCTTGGGTAAGAAATCCTAACCCTAACCTGTTTTGGGGATTCAAATAGAGCAGATGGTGGAATAGCTAACCTATTTCATGCTATAGGTTGTCGGTGTGCCATAGACAAAGACATAACGTTTGAACTAAGTTCGTTACGTGTTTACCGGTGAAAGGTGTGAACTATAAACGTTTAGGTTATGGTTTTCAAGGCTTTCAATGTCAGCAATGATTTATGTCTGACTTGATTGTTATCACATATGCTTCGATACGATGTTTTCCGCGTATTACACATATATATGAACTATGTTGAAATAGATGCATCCCATGTGTTTGTTGAAATGTTTGTATAAGTATGGAATTATGGCTTGTACTTGCCATGATTTATGTTTGACGATGCATGATTGTTGTACGTATGGCAACATCCTTGTAGAAGGATTTATTATAATACTTGTTATAACTACTATATTACATGTATGTTGATATGTGTAGTCTAAGTGTTTGATAAAATGCCTGGATGAGTAAATGCTTGTTGAAATGTGCTTACTGAGGGCGTTGAGGGGTGACTCTCAATTCCCTTATCTATAGTTACAATTTCCTTCCTATAACCTAACTTCCTACTATGTGCCTTATGTATGAAATACATATGCATGACAACATGTGTACTATGTGTTTGTTGAAATGCTCAAATGAGATTTGTATTGAGATTGGTTGTCACATGTTGTCTTTGACTATTACATGTGAATGCTATCGTTGGAGTGTGATTGGGGCTATGATGTAGTCCAGGCAGTCGGGAATGAATATCGAGTTAGTAGCTGAGGTCGTTTTGCCACATAAGACATGTTTGAGAAATCTGAGTCATACGCTGATTGTCGACAGTGGTTAGGCCACGCGGAGTGCTTACGTGCTTCATGTCGATCAACTCAACGTACACTCGTACTAGTCAAGCTTGTCAAGTAACCCGATTGGCCCAATGTATGTTCACCATATATGGACACTACTGCTTGAATCTAAGGTACCAACTTACTAGAGGAAAACCCGTTTAACCTTGGTACCATGATCCACTAAGACTCATGAGCTGGGCATGGTGGTATGGGACACCGTAGTCAAGCTGTCGGCTTACGCTGGGGCGACGAGCCTCCCCGTAGTGTCCAGTGAGCAAACTAAACTCGTGAGCCGAATACGGTGGTATGGGACACTGTATTTGAGTTGTCGGCCTACGCTAAGGTGACGAGCCTTTCTCGTAGTGACCGCAAATATAAACCAAGGCATATGAGGATGGTAACGAGCTTCTTCATGGTGACCTGAACTTGCCTGTCCACTACTTTATATTTAGGGGTGACGTTGCCCTATAATTTGCCTATCGTATGTGATAAATTAGGATTGACGGCCCTAGATGGATCATTAATGGGTAAATGATATAAAGGGAGGTACCTTAGCTTCCCAAACCTGCTGTATGAATAAGTTTAATTAAGAACTTGGCTAATCACGTACATGCACCGTATTTGCATGTGCCTTTGGCGTTGGAGTTGAGCACAGAGGAAGGGGTGCATGCCGCGATCGTGAGATGATGCAGAAGAGGGAGTGCAGGTGAGGGCATGCATCATTATAACATATCATCCTTACATTAACCAGAGTACCTAGGAATGCTTGTTGTATTGTTTTATCATTACTGCTTGACTAAATTGATAACATGTTAACCTTTGGCTTATAGCTCCACTGAGTTGATCACTCACTCTCACTTTAAGACGGTATTTTAAAACACCAACCAGACTCTGGTTTAATTGCAGATGATGGCGACGCTTGCGAGGTGGAGCCTGATTTTTATGATGACGAGGAGGAGTTCTCCTACATGCAGTTATCAGGAGGGTCTATGTAGGCCATGTCCTGATCGACGGGGATTACTGGGATGCTGACTAAATGACATTACACATTTTGTATATTTTGGAATTTTACATGTAATTAATTGACCTGGTAACATGATCATACTCAGGAGACTTACGATCACTTGTATGCTTTATATATTTATCATAGTCTTCCGCTTGCGTAATTCAATTGTCTCTGGAGTATGATATGTTATTTTGGTATAATCACATTCATGTTTAATGCACTAATACGGTCAACATTTAATCATCATTATCTACGTTGCATAAGTGATGTGTTGGAACTCGGGAGTTGAACACCTGCACGACCCCTGATTTTCAGAGCGTTACACTACATCCCATAAACAAGTTGCATCCCTTTCATTTCATTTATTTTCTTCTTCATTGCATTTGATCATGAGATACAACAACACTCTCTACTACCTCATCACACGAAAGAACAAAAAGCGAACAATTGTTGGCTAGTTTGTTCACTCCATGTAAATTAAAGTGGCTAAAAAAAGTGGAAAAATTAGATCTTTTATAACATTAGCCTATGGAAATTAATTAATTAGATGAGACAGTCGACCAGCCATCCATATATCAATGAATCTCATGTACCACGAAAAGATTAAACACTTTGAAGTCAATTTGTGAGCAATTCGATTAAATTTCTGCCAAAGAAATTCCCATTCCATGCAACAAATATAGAGAATAGTTGGCTAAAGGTGTTCACATTCTGAGAAACAGTAAAGCAAAATAGATGAGAGTAACCATACCAAAGATCTATAATAATTCCAGAGATGAGATCCATGAACTTCAGGACAATGAAACGCTGCTGTGAGTAACCAACAGATTTCCAAAGAAAGCATAGAGCATTAGATTTATAAAGTCAGTATATTTGAAGTATAAAGAAGTAATCCAACTGCACATATTTATCTGGAATCTAAATGATACACCAAACCACAAAAGACAACAATTTTCATATATATTGACCAAAAAGAAAATAATTCTTCCTCTATATAAACCAAGAAAGTTGTTCCAGACTAAACTGAATGTGAAAAATAGGATACTTAATAATCTTTGCACAAACAGACCACTTGATAGATTCAACTAGATGAATTTGTCAACATCATCCCATGTCATAAGTTTTCAAGGGTGGGAAAGTAAAAACGGGATATTTACTAAGAATACATTCCACCTAAAAAATGAGTTCATCTCATTTTAGTTAACAGAAACCACACATGGACATCTTTCAGTAAATAAAGATAGCTTTGGGAACCAAAGATTAATATATGTAGTTTAAATAAAATTTCATAACTGGAATCCACAGAAAACCAACACTAGTAAATCCATCTGAGATCACTAGTAACAAGAAGAAAAAGAATAATTTTCAAGTCCGATGGATAGACATGAGATCTACCAAAGTAACTCTCCAAGGAAGTAAAGAGAAATTCATGAAGAACAATTCACAGCAAATTCAGAGAAATTACTAGATTATATGACATTCTGAGTAACAGTAAAGCAAAATAGATGAGAGTAATCCTACCAGAGATCCATAACAAATCCAAGAGATGAGATCAATGAACTTCAAGTCAATGAAACCATACTACGAGTAACCAACAGATTTCCACAGAAAGCTTAGAGCATTAGGTTTCTAAAGTCAGTGAATTTAAAGTATAAAGAAGGAATCCAACTACACATATGTATCAGGAATCCGAAGGATACACCAAACCACAAAAATTAGATAAGAGTAACCATACTAGAGATCTATAGAAAACAAAAAATCAACAAATTCATTAACAAACTAGATAACAAATTTCTTCCTCTAACTGTTCAAAAAGAAAATAACTCTTCCTCTACATATAAACCAAGAAACTAGTTCCAGTCTAAATTGAATGTGAAAAACAGGATACTTAAGAATCTTTGCACAAATAGACCACTTGACAGTTTAAATGGTAGATACCTCTTGACAGGCTACAAATTCCACCATCATCCAGGCTATAGATGCAACTAGATGAATTTGCATGCATCTACCTTTTGCTTTGGTGGACATCTAAGCCTTACATCAAGTAGGCAACCATGGAGATGACCTGATCAATCAGTCTTGTCAACTCATAAGGTGGGTCACAAACAGAAATTAATGGACTGTTTAAATGTAAATAAATCGCATTTTAGCTACATCCACATAGGGCGCCCACCTCATGTGTGGATTGGATTTCATACATGTTTAAATAAAATTTCATAACTGGAATCCAAGGAAAAGCCACACTAGTAAATCCATCTGAGATCACTGGCAACATGAAGAAAAAGTAGAATTTCAAGTCCAATGAATAGACATATGCGATCTACCAAAATAACTCTCCAAGGAAGTAAACAAAATTCATGAACAACAATCCACAGGAAATTCAGAGAAATAACTAGATTATAAGAACTATAACCTTTATTTAAATTGAAGAAAACCCAAATAATCAAAATCCACAAATATATTCAGAGAACCCAAATCCCCCAAGATCTTGATATTGCAAAGAATCTAAGAAACAGAATCCAAATACCCTAAATCTGAGAAACAGTAAAGCGAAATAGAAGAAAACCCATACGACCATACTCCTACAACAAATCCACCATCCGAGATCAATGAACTTCAAGACAATGAAACGATGCAAGGAAATACATTAGATGTGCACAACAAAGCTTAGAGTATTAGGAATAAAAGAACAATATATATGAAGTATAAAGAAGAAATCCAACTGCACATATATATCAGAAATCCCGAAGCCATGATAAACAGCCAGACATGCCAAATGCATCTTGGAGGACCTGTTTCGCCGGTGATGACAGGGGTACATCACAGGCATGAAAATTCATTGTGGCCATCTCAGACGCTACAAAAATAAACATTTTCTAGAACATGCAGGACCTCTGGACACTACACCAGGGCGTTTCATGCTCGGGGCGAGGAAGAAGACCTACCTCAGCCCTCAGACACCGTTAGCTCGCGATGACAGCGCCCGATCGATGAAAATATCCATCACGACCTGAAGGCTACCCTTATAACCAGATTTCGCGCAAAAATCCTCCACCCGTCATCTCTCCCGCCAGCAAGAAACCTTGTAAAATCCCATCCCACAGTCCGTACGATAGATTGTGGACAGGCATGGGATGGGCTCGAGAAGGGATCGGACGATGTGATTTCTCCAGCGCGGGATTTCGTAATCCCTCTCAGGAGTCCCGTCCGAATCCAGCGAAATCTGCAGGAGATATCAATCCCTCACCGCCCAAACAGACAGCCATACGAAAGGGATATGATTTTACAATCTTATCCCGCCTACTCCCACTTAAGTCGCCCATCCAAACATGCCCTTAGGGATCACACATGTAACTCACTTCCAAACGTATAGGGAGTGTCTTTTGTGGTTGAAGTTGAGGCGTTATTCCTATTTCCAAATGGAGAAAGGTGATGATCGAAGCTGATGGTGTGGGGAGCGGATTAGATGTTACCCGACTAACACCTTAGTGGGTGTTACTCTTATCATGTGTGGCTTTCATTGATATTTATATTGTATATTTACATCGTCCATTCATCTTTAAATATCATTTTAGTACATTAGCCAAAATTTTAAAGAGATCCAAATCACAGGTAGACCACACCACTGGAAAAAGTGGTGAATGAACATTAAAAAAATTTTGTAGGCCACAAAAGTTTTGTATCAAGCTGATATTTGTATTTTCCCTTCATCCCAAGTCTGATTGACTTTATCAACAGGTTGGATAGCAGATAAAAATTATAATGGGCCTTAGGAAGCTTTTTATTGGAGGGTGTTCAATTACCATTGTTTCCTGTAACGTGGTCCATCAGAGATTTGGATTTGCTTAATTTTTGTATCAACATTTTAAAATGGGCTGGAAAGTCCGATGGATGGCTTGGATAACGGAAAATACTTAATGTGGGCCCACAATAAATGTAATACCCACTACCAAATCTAGTGGGCCTTACATTTTATTTGCCACGTCCAAGGAGAATTAAGATGGTTTGTCATGAGTCGGTCCACATATACCTGAAAAGTTGGACGACCGGAAAAAAAAAAAAAAAAAAAAAACCAATGATTCACAATGCATATGCATGTGTGGGCCAACTTACAAAAAAAATTAGCCCATTAAAAACTTCACAAGGGCCACATGAATCTTTATTATAAGAAAGCCTAGATGAATCAACCACACAAATACCAGGTTGATGCAAACCTTTTAATTTACCCTGGGAAGTTTTAATGGCTAATTGCCACTATTTCTTATGTGTACATGTTCTACTTGAGATTTGGATATACTGCATTTTTGGGCTCATACTCTAAAAATGAACGGCCAAAACGAATATAAGAGGCATACATCATGGTGGACCCCATAGTTAAATTGTATTGTTCTGATGATTTAAAATGAGTAAATATTGTCCAGTAAACTTTCACCTAAATTTTTTATCGACTGACTTCAATCGATTCGATCAGTCTACTTAATCGACTTTAATCGATCGAACTATGCTAAAATTTTATTAATTTTTCTTTAGTCTTCTTCTGGTCCATTTATGATAGGAACATGCTTGCTCTACATCCTACATTAAATTCCCTCCACTTGAAAAAACTCATACTCCGGTCATCCTCTGGTTTATGATACTCATACATGTCGGGCACATTGAACGTGCGTTAAATCTCCATATTTTCATGAAGATCAATAACATATGCATTGTTATTGATCTTACGGAGTATAGGCATCGATCTGATCTTATTATTCTTCAACTTGTTGTACGTACAGATCAGAAATCTCTTCTTGCATAGGTGAACCATAACGTTATAGCCCACATTGAATACCTAGAGGTGTCGATGTGTGTCGGTCATTTCCTTATACTTGTTGTTGGATGCTTGCAACTTGGCCTGAACAACAACGTGTACATTTTTATGATTCGGTCTGCCATATGTTCTGCAGCAATGCTCACGCTTGGTATCTTGGGCAATGAAACCAAATCAAGAGTATGTTTAGGTACTCGTCAGTATACAACTTCAATAGGGACTTGTTGGTCGAATAATTTTATATATTGTTAAACGTGACTTCCACCTAAATTAAGGCAAAATTCCACTGTTTGGGCTATCACGTATAAAGGTTTTTGAGTGTATGATTCACCACCTTAATTTACCGATTTATTTACGGATGATATGCACTACTAAATCGTACATTGGTGTTAAATTACCTCCACAATTCCTCCAAAAGTAATTGGGGAACTTAGTATTATGATATGATATGACAGATTTTGGAATACCATGTAGTCAAATAACCTCTCAGAATAATAAATTTACAACATGTGTAGCATCGAGAGTCTTCTTATATGTATGACATGAGTCATCTTGGAAAATCGGTTGACCACAACAAATATTGAATTCATTCCACACTAGGTCCATGGAAGACCTATGACAAAGTCCATGAATAAATCCAATCAAGGGCCGTTACCTACCACCATTGGAGTGTATAGGCCCGTGTTATCTTATCTCTCCTTTGAGGCCTAACATGTATGACATCCTTGCATCACTTTTCCAATATACCGTTTCAGTTATGGCCAATAGTAATGATCCTCCGAGAGAGTTATTGTCTTGTCTTACCTTAGGTGATCGTCGATGCCACCTCTATGTAGTTTTTGGATGACATGTTCTCGTAACGAACTTCATGGATTGTACAACTGGTTTCCATTAAAAATGAAATAATCCTAAATATGGAGGCCATCAGACTAACCCTCATGACATCTAATTCACGCATTCTTGAAGTCGTCGTTATTAGCATTAAGTCCTTAAGGTACTCGAACCTAAGAATCTCATTTCTCATGATGACTAACAAGGCTGCATGCAAGCTAAGCGCATTAGTCACCTTATTTGACTGTTTAGCCTTATTCTTCAACATGAATGTGAATTCCTGCAAAAATAAAAAATAAAAAATTCACCTTGTATGCACACGGTTAACATTAGCCTAACTGTTAATAAACTTAAGAGCTTGGTGGTCCGTATATAGTACAAATTCTTGTTGAATTAAATAATGCCTCATATACCTTAAAGCTTGAACCACTGCGTACAATTCTAGCTCATATGTTGATCATTTCTTCTGAGCATGACTAAGTTTCTCGTTGTAGAAGGCTACCGGCCTGCCACCTTAAGACAACACTCCCATAATACTAACATACGAAGTATCACATTCAACCTCAAATAATTTATCAAAGCTGAAAAGTACGAGGACCAAAGTAGCGGACACCTTCCACTTATTTTCAGCAAAACTTTTGTTGACCTCGTCAGTCCACTGAAAATATTCATTCTTCATACAGTCAATGATCGGTACCACGATGGTACTAAAGTTCCTTATAAATCGACGATAGAACGTCGACGACTCGTGAAAACTCCATACTTCATCAATATTTATCAGAACTAACCATTCTCTGATGGCTTTCACATTTTCTTCATTCACACGGATGCCCGTGGACATCATGACAAAGTCCAAAAATAAGAGGTTCTTTGTAAAAAAGGTATATTTCTTCAAATTGAGGTATAACTTATTCTTTGTGAGCACTTGAAACACTTGTCTAAGATGCCCTACATGACCTACATATTTTAACTGTATATCAAGATATTATTGAAATAAACTACCACGAATCATCCAATAAATAGGCTCAGAACATGTTTCAACAACCTTATAAACGTACTAGGTGCATTCGAGAGTCCAAAAGACATGACCAATCATTCATGCATACCCTCCTTGGTCTTAAATGATGTCTTCAACTCATCACCTGGTCGAACATGGATATAATGATAGCTGCTCCTCAAATCCAGTTTGGAAACAATTTCACCCCTCCTCTAATATGTCCAACATATCATCCAGCCATGGTATAGAAAATATGTACTTTGCGATTATTTTATTTATTAGTTGTCTGTCGATATACATGCATTAACTCAAATCATTCTTAGGTATCAATAGAGTTGGTACGACACATGGGTTCATGCTCTCTCACATTAGACCTTTATGAATTAATTCCTCCACTTGTCCTTGTAAAATATCACACACTCTCTCTCGAACTTATCCGATAACGAGGGTGGTTAAGCAAGACAGTCCCTGGGACGAGGTCGATATGGTGTTGTATATCCCACATGGGAGGTAACCATCAGGAAGGTCATTGGGTCAGATTGCCTTAAGTTCTCACAAAACAGGTTCAATTTTTTGGGAATAATCGTGGGCTCTACCTCTTTACCTTTCACAACCAATGCATAAACTTGTCCTATTTCCTTAGATTTCTTTACAAAGTCTTGTATAAGTATGAGAGAACGGCCCTCAACTTTAGAAGCATTGGGTTGCTCATCCGATTCCATACAGGTGAGTGTGATTTTCTGACCATTCTTGACAAAAATGTATACATTATCTCGTCCTCTATAAGCGGCGTCACGATCTAATTTTCACGGACGACCGAGTAATATGTGACAAGCTTCCATGTCAACTACATCACATATTATTTGGTTCTTATAATATTTACCAATTGAGAAAGAGATAGTACATTGTTTAGTTATATTCGTCTCACTGACCTTCTTAATCCAACAAATTTTGTATGGGGAAAGATGTCTTTCATTTTCAGTTGTAACTTCTCCACTATGACTTTGGAGACGATATTCTCGTTGCTCCTACTGTTTATGATAATATCATAGATTTTTTGATTCACTGTACACCTCGTTCGAAAGATGTTATGTCGTTGTGGGTGTACCTCCTTTAGTGTATATAATAGCTACCTCACTATTAGAGAATAGGGGTGTACATTGAGTCGAACCGAGTCGATCTGACCTCAGCTCGACTCGGCTCGGTCACTAGTTGACCTCAGCTCGAACTCGGCTTGGCTCGGTCCTCGAGCCTGACTGGCTAGCTCGGCTCGGTTTGGTCAGTAGCTCAGGCCGAGTTCGTCATTGAGGCATTTCTGCAAACACCTAGACTGCACCTTTAAAATCCCTCTGTATGTGAAACAGAAGCAATGGTTTTACAGGTAATTTATCAAACACCTTCTCAGCAACATAAAAACTAAGAAAAACCAAGAAAAAAAGGGTATTTGTTTCATGTACATACCTTCCTTGCCACCAGCCACACTTTGTTGAGTCATTTTATTAAACACTTGGTGAGCAACATCAATGGCAAAGTAACCGAGTCACCGAGCTGGTTCGATCCGAATTCGATACAAGCTGGATTCGATCCGAGTCGAGTCAAGCTGAGGCTTGCTCGAACTCGACTCGAACTCATTTTCGAGCTAAAAAAATCAGCTCAACTCGGCTCGAACTAAGCTTCGAATCGAGTCGAATTGAGCTTTTTCGATTCGAGTCGAGCGAGCTAACTGAGCTAGATTGGTTCATGTACACCCCTATCAGAGAATCACCATGATCTTGTGGAACCCAATCTACTTCATCCACTTCATCGTTCACGATGTGTTTTACTTCATCAATCTCCGAATCTTCCTTTATATTTTCAATGTTTTCATCATTAATAGTGAGGTTAGCCAATTGCCATTGAGGACACACGTTTGATAAGTGAGCTGGATGGCCATATCGGTAACAATAATATGGCTTTAGTCGATTATAGGGGTTCAGGATCCTGCTTGGACCAATAGTAATGGTCACTGCTCTTTGGGGTCTTGTTTGTCTGCTCCTCGACTCTATGTTCGCTAGTGTAGGAAGTTGAGGACGGCCCTTACAAGTTCTTTCCCCTTGGCCTCTGTTGCTCCTTGCGAAAGACCCGCAGTAGCTACCCTAGCAGCAAGATAAGCTCATGTGTTGGATCGCTCAAGCTATGCTTCTACTCGGGTGGCCAAGTTAATCACTTCGTTCATTGTCCAAACGATCTGCATTTGAACACAATCCTTTATCGCAACACACAAACCATTATTGAATTAGGTGACTTGCTGGGATTTAGTCTCAACTAAATCATTTCACGCTACTAAGTGGTAGAATTCCTATGCATAATCTCTCACCAATTGACTACCTTGCCGACAATTTTAATATTGTTGGAACAATACCTAATCGTAATTATTGGGGAGGAATCGTGCACGCATCAGTTGTTTCATCTGCTGCCACATGTATATTGGTGCCTTTACTTATCTCATTTGTTTGAGCTAAAGTTGTTCCCACCAAGCCATAGCTCTGCTCTTCAACTTGTAAGCCACAAGTTTAAATTTATTCTCTTCAAGGATGTCTATGTAGTTAAAGAAGCACTTAACTTCAAGCAACCAATTGAGGAAGTCCTCAATGTAGAGTTGGCCGTTGAAGTTAGGAAGATCGACTTTTATTATAAAATTTCGATCCGTCTGATCTATCCAATCATCACCTCATTCGGGGTGTCAAATGATCATGCCATCGATCTCCTCATTGTTGAATCCTATATCCTCGGGTGTGATTCTACGATTCACTGTTGGCATTGCCCCACAAGCAACATGATTGATAATTTCAGTACCTATCGGAGGTGGATCATCGCTACAAATATGAAATTGCCCTAAGGCCTATGTTAAGCGATCCAGAGTAGTCTACAACTCTTGCATGACTTGTCGATTCTCTCACCGCGCTGCCTCGAAGGCCGCCGCTATTATAAGATAATTCCATAAAATACCGTCCATAGGATTTTTGTCTGATTCGTCGTTAGCAACCATCGATTCAAGGAAAAACCTCGCTCTGATACCAAACTAACACAGAGAAGGGCGTGATGAGGACAATCATTATTCTTCCTCAAACGATAAACACAAGGCTCTTTTGAATCCACAAGAGAAGTTTCTCAAATCCACAAGAGAAATAAGTAAAATTTGAGAATTTTTATTAAATGTTAGAAAAAATAAACGAGTTTACATGCTTAAATACTCTTAAACAAACCTTAAGACGCAATTAGAAAAAACCTAAACAAATAAGAAAATAAAAAATGAAAAACGCATAAATTTCCACAGTCCATTATCGATAAGAATGACACAAAACATCTAGAGACTAAAACCCATAAAATTGTATTTATTTTGATTGATGGACTCAATTGGTCGATTGATCAAATTGAGCAAAAATTGTCCAACCATTAGGGCAATCCAGATCTTTGATCAATAAGGCCCACCTTATATAATTTTTACCTACACTAGATGAATCAGTGGTGATTGAATGCTCACCATCAAATACTTATTGCGGCACACTGTAATATTTATTTGCCATCCCACGGGGAGCTTCAGAAACTCAAGTATTAGTTTGATTCAAAGCTTAAATGTTTAAAATTGCGCATTCAATTTCGACCTTTTCTTATGTTATGGTATACTTGAACTTTATATTAGACCCATTTTTTAGGAAGAAGGAGAAGAAGAAAGGCAAAAACTAAGCGTGTACAACCTTCAAATCTGGAAGAATTTTGTGTATTTTCCCATTGCAGTGGGTACAATAAGGTCAACGGTCTGGATCTACGGTCTCAAGAGCCGGTTCGAGCAGCAAACCTCTTACGATTACGGAGCTTTTCAAATCCCATTGTACCACTGAGCTAATGTCCATGCCACTACATTAGCGTGGCTGACATGTGGAAAATCCAAACCATCCATCAGGTGGGCCTTACCGTTTAAAAATTACTTCACAATGGAAGGTTGTCCATGGTATTGGAAATAATTCAGTCGGGTTTGAGAACTTTTTCTGATTTCTTTCTCAACCGCACATTCCCTCATTTAATTTTGCCCACCTAAGTAATAGATCGACCTGATTGTTGGCATAATAAATTTACATAGCAGTACCCTTCTGATGGATGGCTTGGATATTGCACTTATCCACCACACTAGTACGTGTGGTAGCGTGTGCATTTGCTGAGCTGTATGAGCTGTACACGAGTCAATCCGATTCCACCTGGCTCGGCTTGGCAAGTAACTAACACCAGCTCAAACTTGCCAGTTTGGCCAGCTCGGCTTGGTTCGGCTTGCAACTCGAGCTAGTTTGAGCCCATGCGGCATTTTATCAAACACTTGGAATGCATCTTAAATTTCTCATAGAATGCAAAATGATTTCATCAAACACCCATCGTGCTGCATCAAAATCAAATAAAATCAAACACCTAGTGTGTAGCATGAAAATCAAACACCCAATAAGTAGCATTAAAATCAAACACCAAGTAGCATCAAAATCAAACACCTAGCATATCTATTCTTTCCTCACCAACACTTCGTTTAGTTATTTCATCAAACACTCAGCGAGCAACATCCATATCAAAATAACCGAGTCACAAATTTGATTCGATTTGAGTCGGTTCAAGTTGAGGTTTGATCCGAGTCAAGTCGAGATCGGCTCGAAGTTTTTTCAAGCTCTAAAAACCAGCTCGACTCAGTCTGAATCCAACTTCTAGCCGAGGCGAGTCAAGCTTTTTCGAGCCGAATCGAGCGAGCTGACCGAGCTAACTCGACTCGTTACACAACTCTATTTGCAGGTAGTGCTGTTGATGGGCCCGGCCCAGCTCTATCCAAGCCCGGCTTGTAATTCCGAATCTAAGCCCAAATTCACCCCGGGCCGTGACGTGCTGAAATAGTGCAGCCCAAGTCCACCCGAGACATTTACACAGAGCCCAACCCGAGCCCAAACCCTGAATATCTATGTAGATAAATGATAATTTGGTGGGCCTCATGTGTAAGAGAGAGGGAGAGAATTTTTTTTTTTTTTTTTTTTTAAAAGGAGAAAAAAGAAAGTTATAAAAAAAAAAAAAAAAAACCGTCGAACCTGGCTGGGTTTATAGGCTTTTGGAATGCTAAGCCTGAGTCCAGCCCGACTCCTGATTTAAGTCTGAGTCCAGCCGTCGGGCCTGATACTCCAGCCCAAATTCAGCCTAATACAGGCCAAACCCGAAGGCCCGTTGGGACCACCCAGCCCATTGGCTGCCAGGACCCGGATTAGGTGTTACCCCGGGTAACAGCCTAGTGGGTGTTACCCTTACTGTAGGGCCCACCTTGATCATATTTTGTGTATCCACTGCGTCCATCCGTTTTTAAAGCCCATTTTAGGACAAGGTCCCAAAAATTAATTATATTAAAATCTCCGGTGGACCACACCATAAGAAACATTGATGAATGACTTCTCGCCATAAAAAACTTCCCAAGGCCCACTTTAAGAAGATACATAATTTTTATTTTCCATCCAACCCGTTAATAAGGTCAATAAAATCTGGATGAATGGAAAAAATAAAGATTAGTTCGGTACAAAACTTTTGTGGCCTACAAAAGCACCCTTTTTCCTATGGTATGGTTCACTAGATATTTGAATCTACTTAAATGAACGGCCTTAAATGAACTGAAAAAACCAATGGGTGGTGTGGATATGAAACAAATTTATCAGGGTGGACCCCACACGGTAAGAGTAACACGGATCGGAAGGGATTGCGTACTACTCCCACTAGACCAAGCTAGAGACGGACGGTCCTCTCTGTGGCTCTGTGGGGCCCACCGTGATGTATGTGTTTTATCCTCCGTCCATCCATTTTGACAAATCAAGCCCAAGATGGTCAGATGGGAAATAAAAATCACGGTGGCCCATAGGAAGATTTCGATGGTGGGATCTTTGTCATCACTTACTGTGGTGTGGTCCTCTCAAACCTTCAATCTGCTTCCTTTTTCTGGCATCGTGTCCTACTCTGACTTTTCAAAATGAATATACGGATTGGATTAAACATATATATAATGGTGGGCCCCACAGACTCCCTGACAGGTCCGGGTGGGGGTTGTAACCAATCCGCGTCAGTGACACATCGTTTATAAGATACGCCGCGGATACAGCAATTGGATCTGGGGCCGTTTTTGCATGATCTAAACCGTCCATACAAGGGGACTCATTGATCAACGGTTTAATCAGACCTTTTTGAATCTCGACCGTCAAACTAACTGTTATTTATATGAGATTAATCAAAGGTTTATTTTAGAAATCTTAGAGGCGACTGACATCAGATTTTTATCTCGTCATGTCAACGGCTTAGATCAGCGAGAGAATTCTTAGGAGAATGAATCACCACCAATAAAAATGGTGATGTTCGACTGATGAATCCAACATCAAAAGGGCAGATTTTTGGCTCATGTGGTGTATTAACGCCATCCAATCCGTCAATCAGATAGGTCACCTCATATTCCCTACAATTGCCAATAACCAGCCTGCTCCAACCTTCAACTGGGCCACTTCAATTTCACGGAGACAAGATGAAGGGTCTGATTTGCATGGATTTCATACAGGCAACACGATGGTTCCTCCACAAAAATCAAGGGTAGACATTTCCTCCCAACTCGTTCCCTGTGGGCCACCTGATTTATGGATCATCCTGATTTTAGGTCACTACACGTAACACGGGCTGACACATATGATGGACGGTTTAGATTATAATTAATTCATCAGGTTGGCTCCGTATCTGACTCATACCACCGTAGCCAACAGTAGTCCGCGGTACCACTGGAGCGCTAGTCAATGAAAAGGCCATGAAAGGAGTTTCTACATATAAAAACGTAAAATCTTTTAACTAAGAATCCCAAGAGTCACGCAAAAGAATCTGATATGTATTTTAATCTTTCTCCTAATATGGAACCTTTTGATTTTGATTTTTATCCCTTCCTTTAAAAAAAGATCCATGCAAACGTTTCTATCATAAGCTTAACATAGAAATCGAAGTGTGGCTGTGATGTTATAGTGACATCTAAACGGTCCATCACGTGGTCCTTGATGTTATTCTAGAAACCCAAAAGTCTGGCTGATCCAAAACTCAACTGGGCTACACTACATGGTAAATCTTCATGATTACATGTGGGGCCCACCGTATCTTTTTTACACCATCTAAGCCATTGAGAAGATGAATCCAAGTAGGATGAATGGACAATCAAAGATCAGACCATTTCAGAACTCATTTGGGTGACAGAATATGATTGTTGAGGATTTAGGCATGCTTTTATATGGTCTGACTGTTTTTTGAGATTGGAGAAGAATAAACGGTTGCACAGATGATGGACGGATTAGATTTCATTAGAAACTCATAGAGCGTTGATTTTTTTAACTTAAAGCTTATTTTAGAAACGGATGTATTGGATCTCGACTTAAAATGGAAAGCTTTGAAATAAGAAAACTTTCAATTAAAGGTTGGAGAGCGAGCTTTAAAATCACAGCCATACAGCATTCTTTTGGTCTTCCATAGTAGAGAGAGAGAAGCAATGGGGATTATGAATCCTGTTTTGCTTCTTTGTGTTTTGGTCTCTCTCTCTTTGTTGCAGAAACCCACCCTCGCTGTAAAAAAGGTACACATCACACTGTTTTCTAGTATATGTCATAAAAGATTGATTTTTTTTTTTTTTAAGGGAAAAAGTGTTTGGAATTCTCTTTTTTTGTTAGCTTTGATGATTTGCAGTATAAATCTGATTTGGTTTTTTTCTTCTTTTTGGATTCTAACGATGATTTATTGATTTTTAGAGAGAATTGCTTTAGCATTACATTTCTCTTTAGATATGTATATATGGGTTTCTATTAGTAAACCTCATGAAAAGTGATTTTTGTTGTGTTTTCTTGTGGTAATTATCATTTTTGGTTATCCATGGATTAATTATAGTATGAATGTAATTTGTGTTTTTGTTCTTTTTGTATTCTTTTGAAGTTCTAATGATTTTTAATAGTTATCTGATCTGGGGTTTTCTTATTTTTGTATTTTATATTATTATTGATGTTTTTCTTCTTCTTCTTCCTCTCTCTCTCTCTCTCTCTCTCTCTCTCTTGCAGTCTTATGTGGTATACTTGGGTGGACATTCTCATGGTTCTGATGTTACATCAGACGATTATGAAAGAGTTACAAACTCTCATTATAATTTGCTGGGATCATTTTTGGGAAGGTTGAGAAATCAGTAATCTATTCTATTAATTTTCTATTTCTTTTTATTTTAATTCCCTTTAAGAATATGTTTACCAATTCTAGTTTTTCATCTCTTTCTTTTATTTCAGTACTGAAAAGGCTCAAGAAGCTATTTTTTACTCCTACAAGAGATCTATTAATGGTTTTGCTGCCAATCTTGAAGAGGAAGAAGCAGCTGCAATCTCAAGTACGATAAATAATCCATGCATTTTATTTTCTCTGCATTCAACATTTTCTTTTCAATTTACATCCTATATATTTTTGTAGTTTTCTTTCATATTTGTCTATTTCATCTTTTTTTTTTTTTCTTTGTAGAGCATCCGGATGTCATATCAGTTTTCTTGAATAAGGGAAGGAAATTACATACTACTCGGTCGTGGAAATTTCTTGGTCTTGAGAGGGATGGTAGAGTTCCTCTTGAATCTCTCTGGCAAAAAGCTAGATTTGGTGAAGATACGATAATTGGGAATCTTGACACAGGTAATTCTTTTTCTACCACATGAAATTTAATGTTTTATCCTTTGCCAATTTATATGATTTTAAGTAGAAAAAAGACACTACCATTCTTGCATGTTTGAATAGATTATTTCATCAATATTAGTACATTAATTAAAGATAATTATGTATTAATTAATATAAAGTTTTTATCATGCTTGAATAGATTATTTCATCTTAGTTGTGCAACTTTGATTATAATTTACATCTTTTTCTATGCATTTGAATGCATTATTGGTAATACATGACAATACCCTACTTCATTTTTATTTTTATTTTAAATTTAAAATTTTAAGTTTCTCCATTATCTCTTGAAAGAAAATACAAGAAGCCAGGTTCATGTTGTATCCATGTTGGTCAATATAAAATGCTTTGCCTAAAGTTGTTAATTTATATTTTTTTTAATTATTATTATATACTGTTGGTTTGACTGATGCACATTCCACTTTTATCACAATCTTTAGGAAAAAGCTCCATGCTTGTTAAAAGCTGTTTTGTTTCATTCTGGAGTCCGGATCCTCTGTTACCCGGTCAACAGAGAATTCCTAATACCCTGAAATTCATTGGTCCACGTCAACACTCACTGAAAAAATAAAAAAAATAAAAAAAAGCTTCGGACGCCAAACCACTAGGGTAACAGGAAAATCCTGTTGACCCGATAACAGAGGATCCCGACTCTTCATTTTAACATTCAGTGGTTGGTTTTGGATGGTTGTGGATGTCTTCTTTATTTTAACTGTATTTTAGTTTTTTTTTTTTTTAAAATCAAATATCTTATTCAATTAATGTTTTTATATGTTTTTGATTTGATTGAAATCTATATATATGTTTTGTTTAATTCCATATATGCTATCCAACCTACATATTTAGAGTGTCTGCACTATGATGATTGGACGTGTCATATATCAGGTTTATAAAATCAATAAATGGGTGCCACAGAAAATTTTGGACATCCACCTAAAATTTCAAATTGATCACATTGTGGCCCACTTGATGGTTGGATTATCCTTATTTGGTTATGTCCCACTTTCTAAGTTTGGACAGTCCTTTTTAAAGGGTTGGATTGCATACACCAACGAGGATGGGTCAGTCAAGCAGGCTTTGTAATCTGAAGCCTTTCCTACAAACTACTATGCAGGATCCCATCCACCTTTTTATGTGAAATCTCCGTGCATCTTGAAAAACATGACAGGATAAAAGTTTCACAGTAGAATGCATCCTAATCCTGACCGTCAAATCATTGACATTATTTTGGGTGGTGAATAACATTAACCTCACACCGAAGAAAGATATTAGCCGTATGTTTTCACTAGTGTTATTAGTCGAATGGTCAGAATCTTTCTATCGTACTCACTTGTTTCTACATGTTCTGGAATCACCTACATGCATTCCATGTGTACGTTTGGATTAGATGCCATGATGAAAAAAACACAGGATGTTGTCTAACAATAAACAAGTTTGATATTGTTGGGTGGTGGGCCAGGTGTCTGGCCAGAATCAGAAAGCTTCAACGACGAAGGACTGGGTCCCATACCTTCTAAGTGGAAAGGAATCTGTCAGAATAACAACAAAGATGGAGTGAAATGTAACAGGTCAGTTCTCTATCACTCCTTTATCCATTTTTTTAATAACCCAAAAAAATTCCTCACGTGCCAACACGTGTGTATGATTGACCCAATAAATTAACGGTTTAGATTATTCCTTAGAGTTATTTTTCATAAACAATCTTTGCTATGTATTATTTAGGCTGTTGATCCACCGTTCGATTGGTGTGATTTTTGTAGGGCAATAAGAATCTGTATTCAACTATGTTTTTATTTCTTGGTGGGACCCACATTTTCTTTCGGTGCTTGTGATACGTGATATGAGATCTTCTCATGCAACCAGTTGTACGTGTTCTTTTCGATAGTAGCAAAAACGTTAATATAAATCTGGTGTGTTCTTTCAACATCTTCCAACTAAATTCCACCTAAAGAGAATAAAGTTGGTATGTCTCTTCAACCACTCGTAAGATTTGGGGGTTTGTTTCATGATCTGAGCCGTTTATATGATGGGGCTCGTTGTGGATGATAAACCATCTAAAAATGGCCTACTTTAATATTTCAACCTTTAGCTCATTGACCTTCTTTTTAAAAAATAAAAATAAAAAAAATTTACCCTTTGAATACGGATGGAGAGGATTTTATCTTCTACCCTTGAATTATTTTGAGGCTGCAACCGTCAGATCCTTGCCTCGACATTTATGGAATGATGTTTCAGAGAAGTGTACGTTTCCTGACGAGGAAGTCTGTAATTTCTGTTCCACTATAATCTCATTTTGGTGGGCCATTTAATGAACTCCACTTCATAAAGGTTGGATTATACATGTGCGACCAGTTGCTTTTTTGTCATGCTCCATCACCGTCAGAGTAATAATCAAACATGAAAATTCACTTAGGTGAGCCACAGCACCGTGAATAAGATCGAAATGTGCTGATTTTGGCCTGACCCAGTGCAAATGAATCGTAGTCTGAATGTGGCTGGATTACAGATTCACTACACAGTGGCTCCCTATTCAAATCAGCATTAGGCTAGAACTCTTATATATTGTTCCCTAAAGTTTCAATCCTTGCCTGAGTGGTAGACTCTGAGGAGCTTCAACACGAGGTTTTAGGTTTGAAACCCATAGGTGGTGAAATCCCACTACAGCCTAGGTGTGTGTAAATAAAAAATAAACAAAATAAAATAAAATTTGTTCCCTCTTGTGTGGCCATCTAAGTTAGGTCATTCTGCAAAGCTTGATCTAGCTCAGTTTAACTTGATTTCAATGGCAATTCATGGTACACCTGATCCATAGCTCAAGTGGTGGACTGAGTGAAGATACCTCCTTTCAACACCAAGTTTAACATCGATTCCCTAGTGGGGGTGGCTAATAGGAGTGTATACTGATAGTGGGGGTGTGTGTACTAACAAGTTTAAAAAATAAAATAAAATGGCAATTCATGGTGAGCATTTTAAACTTGATTAGCTCGAACTTTCTTACACACACAAAACTCTAAAGGCCATACCCTATCCATTTCTTACCCTATCCATTTCTTTTTACCTTTTTCGTGAGGGCAATGCTGTGGCTGATGCCCTGCGAGGCTGGCTAGTGAAGGGTGTGAGAACAATCTATAATACTCGGTCAGATTTGCCTAGATGTGTTAGGGGCTTCCTGGTTCTCGACCAAGTGGGCCTGGGAACCCTGCGAGCATGATTCCTTTGGCAGGGGTGGGAGGTCTCCTTGGAGGTGCTGTTGCAAAGGTTTGACGATATAGTTTCTGCGTCAATCTCTCTGCTTCATCTCTGGCTGCTGTCTATGTGTTGCTGTGGTGAGTCTTCCTTGGAGGTGTTGATGCAATATTGGGAGGGATGGCTGGGTAGTGTAGTTATGGCCTAGGGGTTCAGTGGAAGAGGGAGCTGGTTGGCTTCAATAGGTGGTTATTTGTTGGTAACGAAGAGACCACATCAGCCCGTGGGAGCCAAAGAAGGTTGAGGAGTGGAGGAGTTAGATTGTCTCCTTGCCAAGGTTTGCGAGGTGGCATTATCCTGGTATATTCTGCCACGCAGGAGCGGTTGGCATTCCTTGCTCATTTTTTGTTTTCTGTTTAGTAGATATGATAGGTGAGGCCCGATGTTTTGTGTGGAGCCACCAGAAAGTGTTCTTGTACATCGTCTGTTCTTTTTTTTTTAAAAAGTGAAATTTACCCTAAAAAAAAAAGAAAAAAAAAAAAAGAAGAAGAAAAATACTGCCCAAGACTCTCTATCTATCTCACTCTCTCTCTCTCTCTCTCTCTCTCGCTCTCTCTATCTCTCTCTCTCTCTCTCTCTCTCTTCTCTCTCTCTCCACTTTCCTAAAACTCTTTTCATCCCCGCTCGGCCACTTGCCTGATCTCCACTTAACGTCTCAGCTGCACAGATCTCACTCATCGGATTCTCTCTCTCTCTCTCTCTCTCTCTCTCTCTCTCTCTCAACTATAAGGTACTTTTGAATTTAATCTTTGATTTTATTTTTTTTAATGTAATTGTTTAAAAATAGAAAAATAGAAAAATATCAAAATTGAAATTTATGGTTTTGAATTATGACATGCAAATTAAAAGATTTGGCGATTAAGGTTAGGAGCTTGAATGGTAAGTTCTAGGGTGAGCTTGAGCTCAAGGAGTGCCTAGAAGAGTCAAGCTAAGTTCTATTGGTAAGCTCACGTTCAAGCTCGAGCATAAGGTGAGTACGTACGAGTCAAGCCAAGGTTGGCTCATCCCGACTTGACTTAGCTCAATGTACCGCTCTAGTTTTGCATATGGGTGAAGTTTGGGTACAAGAGGTAGATTGAGACCATGAATACGATGGATGGGTTAGATCTCCTGCATAGACACACACAGACACACACGCGCACACACACACACACACGTAGGCTGCACTTTTTTCTGTGCACTCTGAGCGCACACCTAGCTCATGTTATAAGGGTGTGTTTGGGTGCCTCAATTATAAAATAATTTCATGATTTTTTTTTCATCAAAATGGACTGAGATTAATCTTGAAATATTATGAATTTCATTATGTTTATTTCAACCTAACTCAATTAATTCATGATCTCTAATACATGCATAATTGCTTTTAACTATAATAAGATTTCTTTTGTAATTGGCATCCAAACAAGGACTTAAGGATATTCCAGTTGTTTTTCTCTTTAATCTACCTTGTTATAATCACTATACTAGTTTTATATCAATTTTATCAATGTTTTAAACCCATGTCGAATCTCCATCATTCAAAAAATATTATTTCCTTATGAATGAACGTAAAGTTCAGTCTGGTGGACGACCATGGCATCAACAAAGACCATTGGATAGGATCATCAATGACCATTTTTATGGTGGCCCCAATATATTATCCTGGCCAAATTCCAATACATGGCCTTTCCCTTTTATCCTTTGGCCCACCTTGATGATATGTGTGGCCATCCATTTGGGCCCCACACAAGATCCCATTTATGCACCTTCCTTAATTATACTATAAAACATCACTGGAGATTTTCTCTTCTTTGTGCAATTCCTAGGAAGCTAATTGGAGCCAGGTACTTCAACAAAGGCTATGGAGCGTACATTGGTGATGGCCCACTTAATGCCTCATTATCCACCGTCCGTGATTCAGATGGCCATGGGACCCACACACTTTCCACCGCTGCTGGTCGCTTTGTCCCAGGAGCTAACATCTTCAGCTACGCCAATGGAACAGCTAAGGGTGGGTCCCCCAAAGCTCGTGTGGCCGCTTACAAGGTATGCTGGCCGCCTGTCAATGGCAGCGAGTGCTTCGATGCTGATATAATGGCCGCTTTTGACGCTGCGATCCATGACGGTGTGGATGTCTTGTCTGTTTCACTGGGTGGCGATAACGTTGATTATTTCGAAGATGGTTTGGCCATTGGATCGTTCCATGCTGTGAAGAATGGGATCACTGTCGTTTGTTCGGCAGGGAATTCGGGCCCCTCTGTCTCAACAGTTTCTAACGTTGCACCATGGATTTTGACGGTTGCAGCAAGCACTCTCGACAGGGACTTTCCGTCGTATATTAAGCTTGGGAATAACAAGCAATACAAGGTTTGGTTTTCCTCTACTCTTTTGATTGGGACGTGGTTTGGCTAATGGTCGGTGCTCTGTGGGCCCCACTATGAAGTATATGTTTTATCCATGCTGTCCATCCATTTTTACATATCATTTTAGGGCTTGATCCCAAAAATGAGGAGAAAATAAATCTAAGGGGGACGACACTATAGGAAAACAGTAGTGAGTGAATACACACTATTAAAATCCTCCTAAGGCTCACTGTCCTGTTTATTTTACATCCAATCTATTGATTAGGTCATGCAGACCTAGATGAATGGAAAAAACCAAAGATCAGCTTGATCCAAGACTTTTATGGCACCCAAGAAGTTTTTAATGGTGGATGTTCAATCAACACTGTTTCCTGTGATGTGGTCCAAATGAAAATGGGATGTAACTCATTTTTGGAATCATACCATAAAATGATCTATAAAAATAGATGAACGGCATGGATGAAACAAATACATCATGGTGAGGCCCACAGACACTGGATTCAAGTGGGCCCATATAAGATTCCCCTTCACTTGGTGGTGTTTTCACACTCTCCCAACGTATTATCTTTGTTGGACATCCTAACTATATACATTACGAACCCGATATACATATAAGGTGGGCCTCACGTCTATGTGAGGATCAGATTGTTTGATATCCATTGATTTTTATAGTGTGGCCCACTTGATGAGATTTTATTATATTCTTTATTATTATTATTATTATTATTATTATTTTTAATATTTTGTTTACAATTCATGTTTCATAGGGACAAAGCCTTTCATCTGATTATCTACCGGAGAAGCTTTATCCACTCATCACTTCTTCAGATGCTAAGGCTGCCAATGCTTCTGATGAAACCTCGTATGGGCCCACCCTATCTCATCACTTCACATTAGAAGTAAACGGTGATCTACTGAATTTGTTCAGTGGGCCCCACCATGTTATCAATAGAATGACTCTATATATTCATGGTCCACCTTATCATGGGGCCATAATCTTGGCTTGTGAAATTACAATTTTACCCTCGAGTATAGTATGTTATGATTTTAATTACATTTACACGTCTTTTTTTTTTTTTTTTTTTTTTTTTTTTGCAGTGAGCTTTGTATGGCAGGAGATCTTGATCCCGAGAAGGTGAAAGGGAAGATTGTAGTTTGCCTACGTGGCAGCAATGCACGTGCTGAGAAGGGTGAGGCAGTTCGCCAGGCTGGTGGGGTTGGGATGATCCTGGCCAACGATGTAGATAGTGGTGATGAGATCATTGCTGATGCCCATTTTCTCCCGGCCACACAGATCATTTATTCGGACGGTGTTGAAGTTTACTCCTACATCAACTCTACAAAGTAAGTTTCTAATTGAGGGTATATTCGTCATTTTTATAAGAATGCTGGTTTTGTTTAATGGTTAGGATTGCATAAAAGGTTCTAAAGGCTTGGATGGCTAGGATCTTTCAATAAGGTAGAATGTTGCCCTTGTTCAGTCTATGACAGTGGCCCTCAGAACAATGGTTTGGATTAGCTAAACGTGGGTCCCACTTGTAATCGTTGTAGATAGATCGTGATCCCAAAATCTCCACAATTTGGAAGATTCGAGCTACCCTATTTTTGGTCTTTTTCTATTATTGCATGTGGATTATTTGTGATTTTTCTCCATGAACGTAGTGCTAGCTGCAAGCAATTATTTATAAAACCATGTCCCATGTACAAGATACACGTACAGGATGGAAATTACTATATATATCTCAAATAGAGAGAAGTCCACCTGCAATTAGTTGTAGTAGTAATAGTAATATCGTTACTTCTTGATTATTTTAATTTTCCACTTTCCATTTATTTTAACTTACAGCTAAAGCTGATATTTATACAATTAAAGGAAGAAAAAGATTTATTTTCCAATGGAGTATAATTTTATTATTTTTCACATGAATCCAGATCTTCTCTACTTGCCACACATAGAAAATTCTTATTATCTTGCATGGTGATTGGTCTAATTTAGTGATGACGTTGTCAGTACTACTGCATTAAATGCAATGTGGTGGAATGTGGTACAATCAGATTGCAACACACATGAATTTTCTGTCTGCATCAAGCAGAGGATCGGATTCCTTTCATATTGGCATTGTTGTCATTTTCTAATGGTTGCTAATGGAAGTTATGAGCAACTATCAGCACATAGCAAAATTATTTATATAGTAATTTGCAAAGCATGACAATAGTGATAGTGAGTGAACATTATCTAAGCCTTATACCAATTAATTGAAATCGGTAATTAATGATAATGATGATTTTTTATAGGTCTCCAATGGCTTATATCACCCCCCCGAAGACCGATTTGGACACCAAACCAGCTCCATTCATGGCTGCATTCTCGTCCCAAGGACCTAATCTGGTTACCCCAGAAATCCTCAAGGTTTGGAAACAATTTCCAGTTTTTATCTAATCCTTTTTAAAAAATATATAGTTTATGGAGTCTTTGGTTGCACCAATTTTAAGAAATATCATGAAACTCTAAGACATGTTATACTGATTAATCATGAAATATCTATTAATATTTGGTACAACCAAATGCACCCTAATCCATTTCTTAAATCTAGTTTAAGATAAATTAATCTTTTTGTGCAGCCTGATATTACTGCACCAGGAGTAAGTATTCTTGCAGCCTATAGCCAAGAAACTAGCCCAACTGGCATCAGTTTGGATGAACGTCGGGTTCTCTTCAATGTTGAATCTGGGACGTCCATGTCATGCCCGCATGTTTCCGGCATCGTGGGCCTTCTCAAAACACTCTATCCTGACTGGAGCTCAGCAGCGATTCGATCTGCGATCATGACCACTGGTGAGATCTTTCAACTTGTTTGATCATTAGATAAAATAGTGAATCATATGTTTACACCAATACCATGATATTTCATGGTTAATCAGTCTTTTTTATTGAAAATGTGTGCAACTAAACACTATTATTTCTTGATTAAATTTCACTAACTGTACTTTTATTTTATTTTATTTTATTTTTTTATTTTCGCGCAGCGAAGAGCCGAGACAATGCTATAGAGCCAATTACTGATGCATACATGATAAAAGCCACACCTTTCAATTATGGTGCTGGCCATGTCCGCCCCAACCGTGCTATGGACCCTGGCCTAATCTATGACTTGAATATCTACGACTACCTAAATTTCTTGTGTGCCCTTGGCTACAACTCGACGATGATATCAGCATTCGCCGATTACAAGTGTCCTTCTAAGAACATGAGCTTCTTGGACTTCAACTACCCGTCGATCACCCACCCATCATTAACAAGCCCAACCACCATTACTCGAACGGTCAGGAACGTTGGTCCACCTAGCACATACACAGTCCGTGTTGATTCACCTGCCGGAGTAACTGTGACCGTCGAGCCGAAGAGCCTGAAGTTTGAGAAGACAGGTGAGGAGAAGATGTTTAAGGTGTCGTTAGCGCTTAAGTATGGGAAGATTGCAGGTTATTCATTTGGGAGGTTGATATGGTCTGATGGGGTGCACTATGTTAGGAGTCCGATTTCTGTATCATCTTCTTTCTAAAAAGTTGTTGGGTCATTTGGGGTTATGGCTCGAGCCATTTTGGTTCAGAACAATGTTGAATTTATTTAGGGTTGTCTGGGTGGGATTATATATTTTGGTTTTTTTTGGGTGAATGGATAATTGAAAATTAGAGGGGGTATAGTTTATAGTAATTTCAGTTCGTTGAAGAAAAATGTTATTTGGCATGATGTGTCCAATGTTCAATATGAACTTGTCATTTAACCAAAACATTAATCATATAACTACTACAAAAAATAACTGATTTGCCCATAATCAAGCATCGGTGTTTATTTCAACCTTTGATTTTTAAAGTTGAATCTGATCCATTCAAAATCTTCTCTTCATTGTGGTATTCATCTTCAGTGATTGGTGGTTACGATCATCTGCCCAGCATAAGTTCTTATTCTTCTTATTTTTTGACTTAAGGTGGCCCATGCAGACAGGTGAAATATCCAAGCCATCCATCAGGTGGACCTTATCGTTTAGAGAGTTTCGGCTGATTTTTTCAACCAACCATACATTTTTTCAGTTAATCTTGGCCGATCTGACTAAGGGACCAACCTGATTGTTGGGATAAGAAATATACATAGGGGTACCCTTCTAATGGACGGCTTGGATATTGCACATATCCACCATGCTAGCACGGTGCATTAGCTGACTTGTACATGCAAACACAGTGCTGTGTGCCCCGCCGTTATGTATGTGTTTATCCATGCCGTCCATCTATTTTTTCAGTTCATTTTAGGGCATGACCCCAAAAATGAAGCAGATCAAAATCTCCGGTGGACCATATCACAGGAAACAGTAGTGATTGAACACCCACCGTTAAAAAGTTCTTGGGTATAAAAAGTTTTGGATCAAGCTGATATTTGTGTTTTACCTTCATCCACGTCCTTGTGACCTAATCAACAGGTTATATGGCAAATAAACATCACAGTGTGTCCTGGAAAGTTTTTAATGATGGGAGTTCAATCAACACTATTTTACTGTAGTGTGGTCCACATGAGATTTGGATCTGTCTCATTTTTTAGATCATTCCATAAAACAATTATCCAAAATGGATAGACGGCGTGGATAAAACGCATACATCATTGTGGGGCCCACAGAGCACCATCCAGTAGCGACGTCCCTACTGACAGTGTCAGTACGCAATCCACGTCCCCTCCCAGAAGTCTTCGCTACAGAATCTAATATGTCTCCTAATTCATCTCCTAATACAGAACCCTTTTCACTTTGATTTTTATCCTTTCCTAACATTTCTCCAAAAACGAAGAATTAGGAACGAATATAAACGATTTCTAGCCTAAGCTTAACGTACAAATAGACGTGTGGGGCCCACTATGATGTCCTAATGAATCTAAACCATCCATCATGCGCTTGCATTTTAATGTTCTTCTTAGTGCCCAAAAATCTGGCTGATAGAAAACCCAATTAGGCAACACCGCAGTGTACAGTTGGATGCCCACCATTGAAAACCTTGCTGATTATATGTGGGGCCCACCATATCTTTTACATGCCGATGCATCCAAGCAGGATGAATGGACACCCAAAGATTAGTCCATTTCAAAACTCATTTGTTGGATAGAAGAACATTATTGAGTTTACATGTGTTGGGAGCCTTGCACAAAACCTTAGGATCTAGCCCTCCAGAGCAAACTAGAATTATGGATAATAAAGCAATGAAAATAATCAATGCATCGATCACACACCACACAAGAGAATTTTACGTGGAAAACCCTCAAAGAGGTAAAAACCACGGGACCTCGTCCAAATCAACAATCCACTATGAAGTAAAACGTTTACAACCTTCTTCACTCACGCATGAGTGGATGAACAATGAAAGAATAAAGAAAACCAGAGTGATCTCACCGATTACGAGGACGTAGGAGCGCTGAGATATAGACTGCACCGTAGATCACCTCCACGAGCATAACCTCCCTTCTACAAGCTTCCTCTCTCTCTTTCTTCCCCTCTCTCTCACCTTTGATAGCCCTCTTGTGTTTTTCTCATCAACACAACATACCCTAGAAAAGCCCTAGGGACCATTTTTTATAGTTTTTGGAAACTTCTTTCCGCATCCTAGTTGCGAAAGGACTTTGCGCATCCCAGTTGCAAAAGGACTTGCGCATCCCAGTTGCGAAAGGACGACAGGTCAAAAAAACCCATCAACATGGTGTGGCCCACCTGAATTTATATTCGGCCTGATTTTTAGGAATTGGATGCCATTATAACATCGCAAAAGACATCCATTTTTTTTCTTTAAGCCCATCTAGAAACGTATGATTAGTTCCTAAAAGACTTTCAATTACCTCACGTAATTAAATAGGTTTGAAAGTGTGTTATAAAAACACGGCAAAACACCCATCTCGTGATATCCCATAGTAGAGAGAGATAGAGAGTTACAATGGGGATTACGAGAAATTCTATTTTGTTTCTTTGGGTTGATAAGGATAAGACCAACTCGGATTCAATGTTTCCAAAGCTTCCAGCTCTATCCCAAAGTCTTCGGATACCAACGCCTCAAGCCCAAGTTTATAGGAGATAGTGTTTGAGAGAGAAGTTGAGGAGGAAGCAGAAGAGGATGCCATTGACGTTAGTCACGTAGGCTTTGATACCAAGTAAGAAAAGATAAAATGCTGTGTTGTGCTCTCTGCCTTGAATGGCTGAATGCCATTGCCTTTTTGATAAACTGCTTTACACGATAAAATGAATTTTACACGATAGAATCAGTTACTCTATATATACCATCTGTAACTGATTCTATCGTGTAAAACAGTTTATATATACCATCTCTGGTCAACCATTCAAGGCAGAGAGCACAACACAGCATTTTATCTTTTCTTACTTGGGTTTTGCTTTCATTTTCTTTGTTGCAAACACCCACCCTTGCTATCAAAAGGCAAGCATCACTTTGTTTTCTTTTATTAAGTATATGATATCAAAGATTGATTTTTAAAGAGTGTTTGGAACTCTCCTTTCTACTTAACTTTTGATGATTTGTAGTATGAATCTGATCTGGGTTTTTCTTCTTTTTGGATTCTATTGAAGCTTTATTAATTTTAAGAGAGAGTTTTTTTAAGCTTTACATTGTTTTCTATAAGTGTATATATGTAGTGCAATTAGCAAACCTTATGAAATGGATTTGTGGGAATTCTGGATTTTGATTACTTCTGTATTATATCTCATCTGGGTTTTACTTGTTTTTCGATTCTATTGAACCTTTATTGATTCTTAGATGTACTTGCTTAGGATATTTACATTGCTCTCTAACCTCATGAAAAGTGAATTTTCTTTTTTATAGCTCTTCTTGTGTGAATTCTCTCCTTTGGTTATCTTTGGATGATTTCCAGTATGAATGAGATTTGGGTTTTTGTTCTTTTCTTATGCTGTTGTAAGTAATGATTTTTAAAGAATCTGACCTGGCGGTTTTTTTTATTTTTATTTTTTATCATTGATTTTTTTCTTTTATCTCCTTTGCAGTCTTACATCGTATACTTGGGTGGACATTCTCATGGTCTAGATCTTACACAACAAACGATTATGAAAGAGTTACTGACTCTCATTATAATTTGCTGGGATCATTTTTGGGAAGGTTGAGAAATTCAATGAACTATTCTAATGATTTTATACTTTAAAAAAAAAAAAAAAAAAAAAAAATTCCTTTTAAGAACATGTTTTCTCATTCTATTGTTTCTTCTCTTCTCTCTCTTATCACAGTAGGGAAAAGGCTCAAGAAGCAATTTTTTACTCCTATAAGATATCTATTAATGGTTTTGCTGCCAATCTTGAAGAGGAGGAAGCAATTGCAATCTCTAGTCAGATAGTCTCTACAATTTATTCTCTGATTTCCAAATTTTATTTATTATTTACATGTATATATTCTATAGTTTTCTTTCATTTGTTTTTTTTTATCAGTTAAAATTTTGTATTTTGTGTGGTTTAGAGCATCGGGATGTCGTATCAGTTTTCTTGAACAAGAAAAGGAAATTACACACCACTCGGTCATGGCAGTTTCTTGGACTTGAGAGAGATGGTAGAGTTCCTCCTGAATCTCTCTGGCAAAGAGCGAGATTGGGTGAAGATACGATTATCGGCAATATCGACACTGGTAATTCTTTTTCTACCACATGAAATTTAATGTTTTATCTTTAGCCAATTTATATGATTTTAAGTAGAAAAAGGTAGTTCATTTCTTTTTTACTTATGGTATGTCAAAGGTCAAAATGTGTACTATTTTAGTTAAGATTGTGATCTTAATTTTCAAATTGCATATAAAACAAATCTAATTATAAATATTAGAACATAACTTAAAGATAATTGCATATTACTTAATATGAAGCTATTATTGTGCTTTAATATAATATTATTTCATCTTAGTTGTGCCAATCTAATTAAAATTTAGATACTTCAAACATTTCTATACATCTGAAACCATGGTCTCGAATACTCCTAGAAAGGGTAAGAGCTGACTATACACAACTTTCATAATGTTGGGTGGTGGGCCAGGTGTGTGGCCTGAATCAGAGAGCTTCAACGATGAAGGAATGGGGCCTATCCCCTCCAAGTGGAAAGGAATCTGTCAGAATGATACCAACGATGGATTTAAATGTAACAGGTTTGTACTCTTATCATTCCTTTATCAATGTTTTTAATAAACAAAATAAATAAATAAATAAAATCCTCACGTACCAACGTGGAACACGTGTGCCTCAAAAGTCAGGAATCAGTCTTCAATCAGAACCAGAAACCATCCATGACTGGCCAAAACAAATAAACGGTTCAGATTATTCACTAGAGCTATTTTTCAAAAACAATCTTGGCCATCTATTCTTAATGCTATCATCCACGCGTGCAACCTGTGTTTTTTTGCATGGCAATAGGAATCTGTATTCAACTATCGATCGTTTGTTTTCATATCTTTTATTTTCGTTGTGGGACCCGCATTTTGCTTCGGTGCATGTGTTATCTAAATTGAGATCTTCTCATGCAATCAGCTGTATGTGATCTTTACTGAATTGTAGCAAAAATACGGTGTGTTCTTTCAATATCTTCCATTTAAATTCCACCTAATTAGGATCTTAAAGTTGGTTTGTCCCTTCAACAGCTCTAACATTTTGTAGCATGTTTTTATGATCCAAACCGTCTATACGACGTGACTTGTTCTAGATGATTCCTCATAAAAAATGGCCCATTTTTGTAATATTAATTTCAACCGTTGGATCATTGACCATTTTTTCCTTTGAATTTGGATTATATTCTCAACCTTATTTTTGTGGGCCATTAATAGAGAGGATTGCATCTTCTACTCTTGAATGATTTTGAGGCTGCATTCGTAGATCCGTGCCCCAACATGTATGGAATGATGCTTCTCAGAGAAGTGTACGTGAACGTTCCCTGACGCTTGTTCCACTATAATCTCATTTTGGTGGGCCATTTAGCAAGCTCCACTTCATAAAAGTAGTAAATGCTAGCTCTTCAGTTTTACACTGATGGATGGATTATTCATGTGGTCCATTTTCTAAAGGACAAAGGTCATTACTTATTGGGCACTTTATCAGAACATTCAGTTCTCACCCAGTTGTCCATGTACGTACCAATGGAAGATTGGGTACCTACCACAGCCTCTCTTTCTCAGGCCAAGATATCAGTATTTTTGGGTTTCATATATTCAAGAGTATATATAATAAGTTAATTTATACTCTGTATATCAGCTTTGATCCAACACTTGCTTTAATCTCTATTTTTTGTAACATAAGCCCATCCCCATAACTCATGAATTAATCATAAATGATTCATTTACAGAAATCTTTCACAAAATTATCGACTCGACTAATATTTACGAAAACATCACTCTTTTTAGGATTCAATATTTGCATGTTGAAATATATGTGAACTCTTGTCAATTTTTAGTTTTAGCTGCTGGCCCACTATCCTAGTGGGACCCACTAATTGTGGGTCCCATAGTATCATACATATTAACATCTTCCCACACTCAGGTGGGCCTCAGCACATGAAACAAAATCGGAGGAAACGCCGCTCTTGTTTGAATGGCCTGGATTGCAGATGACCAATCAACATTAAGCTTCTACTCTTAACTTGTTCCATCTTTAGTGGCCCACCTTACTTTTACATCGGTCTGATGTTTTAATATCGGGGGTGAATCTGATGGAAGGTTTGGATCTCCTGATCACCTTGGCCCCATTTCTGTCAAGCACCTCCCATATAAGGATGTTTTTGGTTGCACCAATTACCATGAAATTTCACGATGTTTTACATCGAAATAGACTGATTAATCTCAAATTTTCATTATGTTTATTTCAACCTAACTCACTTATGATATCTAATACATAATTACACTTAACTAAAATTACATGAAATCATTTTTAAGAGGCAACCAAACAAAGGACTTGGGATATCAAAGTTTTTTTTTTTTTTTTTTTTCTTTTTCTTTCCCATGTCAGATCACGACCGTTTATAAACATTAATTCTAAAACCCATGTCAGATCACGACCGTTCATAAACATTAGTTCTAAAACCCATGCCAGATCACGTCCGTTCATAAACATTAGTTCTAAAACCCATGTCAGATCACGACCGTTCATAAACATTAGTTCCCCATGATTGAATGTGGGATCAGTAATGAATATGATCTTGTCCAAATCCATTACAAGGGTGTTCCCCTTCTATCTTAGTGCCCACCTTGATCTTATGTGTGCCCACCCACGTGGGCCACACAGAAGATGCCAACTACACACCCTGCTTAGATTATAAAACATCACTTGATTTTCTTTTGATGGTGCAATTCCTAGGAAGCTGATTGGAGCCAGGTACTTCAACCAAGGCCTTGAAGCCATCAAAGGTGGCCCACTCAACGCCTCAATATTCTACACTGTCCGTGATTCAGAAGGCCATGGGACCCACACACTCTCCACCGCAGGTGGTAGCTTTGTCGCCGGAGCGAACATCTTCGGCTACGCCAATGGAACAGCCAAGGGTGGATCACCCAAAGCTCGGGTGGCCGCTTACAAGGTATGCTGGCCCGGTGTCGGCGGGTGCTATGAGGCTGATATAATGGCAGCATTCGATGCAGCAATCCACGACGGTGTGGATGTACTATCCGTCTCGCTGGGCGGCGATGCCCTTCCTTATTTTGAAGATGGTACTGCAATTGCAGCATTCCATGCAGTGATGAATGGGATCACCGTCGTGTGCTCGGCCGGGAACCCGGGGCCCCAACAATGGACAGCTTCAAACATAGCGCCATGGATTTTAACGGTTGGGGCGAGCACCATTGATAGGGAGTTTCCATCGTATGCTAAGCTTGGAAATAACAAGCAATACAAGGTTTGGTTTTACTCTATTCCTTTGATTGACCCTCTACATTCAAGTGGGCCACACTCATAAGAAAGCTGAACGAACGGATCCAGTTTAATAAGGGAGGTGGGTGGGGTCCACTTGCCTCTTGAAAGACACTGGATTTAAGTTGGCCTAGATGAGGTTCACCTTCACTAGAGAGTGTTTTTACACTCTCCCAATTATATTACATCTGTTCGATATGGACAACCTAATTACTGTATAGATATACACATAAGGTGGGTCACATGTATATGTGATGATCAGAGATTGGTGTCCATTGATTTCAATGGTGTGGCCCACATGACGAGTTTTTATTATTTTCTGTTTATTTTTATTTTTATAATTCATGCTGGACAGGGACAAAGCCTTTCATCAGATTATCTGCAAGAGAAGTTCTATCCTCTCATCACTTCTTCAGATGCTAAGGCTGCCAATGCTTCTGATGAAACCTCGTATGGGCTCGCCCTATCTTAACACTGTCATATTACAAGATAACAATCCAAACATGGGCCAGTGGTATTATTAAGTGGGCCCCACCTTGGATTAGATGACCTCAACCATTGGATCTGATGGAACCAAAATGTCGCACTAGTTGGCTGGGCTGGGCTGGGATGGTCATTCTATTCATGGCATTCTTAAGTGGGCCCCACCTTATATTTGATGATCTCAACAATTGGATCTGATGGTATTGTTAAGTGGGCCCCACCTTATATTTGATGATCTCAACCATTGGATCTGATGGTATTGTTAAGTGGGCCCCACCTTATATTTGATGATCTCAACCATTGGATCTGATGATATTGTTAAGTGGGCCCCACCTTGGAATTGATGATCTCAATCATTGGATCTGATGTGTAGAAGAACAGGTCAATGAGACCAATTCATCCACTCCTCTATTTTAGGAGCTCAAAGCACCTCAACAAACTTCACAGGAGTGTAGCTAACAACTTTTCATTTTTGAATGCATACGTAGGATAACAAATACAGTTCTGTTCTATTCAAAGTCTATTTGAAATCCTTGTATATCTACAACAAAAATATAATAGAAATTCAATCCTTCAGATTTTTATCAACTTGAGTATAATTCTATATGGTATTAGAGCCAAGTTGATGAAAATATGAAGGATTGAATTTCTATTATATTTTTATTGTACATATGTAAGGACTTAAATAGACTTTGAATAGAACAGAACTGTAACTGTTAGCCCTACCGGCATCGATTTGGATCACCGGCTTGAAACTGGGACGTCGATGTCGTGCCCCCATATTGCTGGGGTTGTGGGACTTCTCAAAACACTCCACCCAGATTGGAGCCCATCAGCCATTCGATCCGCAATCATGACCACAGGCGAGCACTTTCGACTTGTTCCATCATTGGATATGAATATTAAATCTTAATACTTTGCTTTATTAAAAAAAAAAAAAAAAAAATTATTTGGAAATATTATCATATTTGCCTCATGCCTAAAATGAGTTGATCTCAGTTTATTTAATAATAATTATGTATAAAAATATATAGCTAAATCTCTAATACATAATTACTGTTAACATGAACTCATTGTTTTATATCAACGTAATCAAGTATTAATTGCTTTAATTTAGTTTTAGGGTGTGTTTGGTTTCACCAAATTTCATTAAAAGACTGATTAACCATGAAATATCATGAAACTTTATAGAATTTGGTGCAACCAAATGGATCAATGAAACTCTTGGGTATTCCATAGCCATTTATCTTTAATGGCATTAACATGAGTTTATCTTAGTTTAGTTAATGGAAATTATATATTGGAGATCTTGGCACTAATTATACTTTTTTGTTTATTTATTAAACTTGCAGCAAGAAGCCCAGACAACATGGTAGAGCCGATAAAGGACTCATTCTTGGTAAAGGCCACACCTCTCAGCTACGGCGCCGGTCATGTTCGCCCCAGCCGTGCTATGGACCCAGGCCTAATCTACGACTTGACCGTTGACGACTACCTGAATTTCCTTTGCACCCTCGGTTACGACTCGACCTTGATATCATCGTTTGCCAATTACAACTGCCCGTCTAAGAACATAAGCCTCTTGGACTTGAACTACCCGTCGATCACGCACCCATTGTTAACAAGCCTGACCACAATCACTCGAACTGTCAGGAATGTTGGTCCCCCTAGCACATATACGGTCCGTGTTGATCCACCAGCTGGAGTATTTGTGACGGTCGAGCCCAAGTTCCTGAAGTTTGAGAAGACGGGAGAGGAGAAGACATTTAAGGTCATGTTAGCGCTTAAGCACGGTAAGATTTCTGATTATTCATTTGGGAGGTTGATATGGTCTGATGGTGTGCACTATGTTAGGAGTCCGATTAGTGTGCCGTCCAAAAGCTCAAGTTATTGGTTAAGTCCTTTTGAAAATGACAATATTACCTCTCTTTAGGATCTCCAAAACCTAACCTCTCTTCTCTTTCTTTTCTCCCAAACAAGCCTACCCATACCCCTATCATAACTTGAGGGTATATAGGTGATTATAGAAGTTTTTTCTTTTTATAAGTGAAAAGTAAATTTATTTGAAACTATTTTATGGTTGTTTAGATTCAGTAATTATTTGATCATTCACTTGCATATAAATTTTTTTTATCTAACTTTAGTTGAAATTATAGAGTTTTTCTAAGTCCTTGAACGTGCCTAAGGGCCCATTTCAGTACACATGTATATGCACTGGGGGTATATGAAAAGAATGGTTTTGAGTCTATTTTTCTAATTGACATGGCAAAATTCAATCAGATTGGTTTGTTTTATGTATTCAAAGAAAGTCAGGAGTAACACCAAATTGCATCCAAATGATTCCTAATGTGCCCACAATTTATAATGTTTCTACAATTTCATTGCACCAGCCAAATTTCTAGGCTAGGGGATTTGCATCAGGGCCCATGTGATGTATGGCTTAGATGTCATGCTTGAGAGCCACAATTGCAAAATCGGATTGCGTACTGAGTTAGTTGGGCCCACCTTAAATGTATGTGGTCTATCCATGCCATACATCCGTTTTTTCGTCTAATTTAAGGGGTTCACCCCAAAATTGAAGCATATCCAAATATCAAGAGGATCATACCAAACAGTGGGGATAATGATTTTCACCATTGAAACTTTATAGGCCCCGAAGTGATGTTTATTTTCCATCCAACCTCTTTTTAAGATCATACATAAATGGATGAAGGGAAAACACAAATAAAAGCTTGATCTAAAACTTCTGTGGCCACCAAGAATTTTTCAACGTTAATATTTTGATCTTATGTTTTGATCAAACCTATATTTTGATCAAATATAAGCCTTATATTATCAAACCTATATTTTTATCCTACTTCTCCATAGGAGTGTCAATGGGATGGGCTTGGGCTTGAAAAATTAGAATTTTGAATAGGTCCGGCCTAAAATAGTACTTAGGCCTGATCCATTGAGAGCCTCAGTAATAGACTCATAAGAGCTTCAACATGAGGTCATGGATTCGAGTACTGATGCAAGGATGAATGTGATGAGGTCGGTTACCGTCTTCCACAAGGATAGCTACTCCGAATCCACGGAGCTTCTCTGCACTCCTCACAGAGACTTCTCAAATCTACGAGGAAAGAAAACAAGAAGAATAAAAATAAATTCTAATAAATTTGTAATTTGATTGATGAATGAAAATAACGAGTTCATAACCCTTCAAATAGGGATTCCAAGCAATGAGAGAGAAATCCGAAGCAAACAATAACCAAAACTCTTAGAATTCGCAACTTGCAATAATTAGTAAACTTACTATTTATAGACGATTGTGATGTCTAATTATTATAAGCACTTTTCGTGTTGGCCGCAACTCCTAAAGCCCAACTAAAACTTACTATTTATAATAAAAATGGAATTAAAATAGGGAAATGACTGTCGATCTGGGGGTATTTCACAAATCCCTCGGCATAGTAGGGTTGGGTGGCTAAAGTAACTCATTCTACCCCCAAAATCATATATTTTATGCCCGATAACTCATTCTGGATTGCGAGATACGCCCGATCTAAGGTCTGACAGTCTGGATCACTTCTGTCGTGACCGGGCCTTTTCTAATTCATCTTGGCCATGAAACTGTCCGCGACCCGCTCTACTTCAAGTACCCATTGAGGTGAAATCCCACCGTGGAGCGCGTGAGTGTGTGTGGGATTGTGAATGAGTATGCTACCCTATGCTTCCAACAGACCTAAAGTAAAACCAAGGCCTGAGCTCAGCCGGGACCCACAATGGGCTAAAAAGTTTCCAATCCCAGCCACCAACTTTCGTTTAGGATCTTGGCTATTCATTAGGTGTGCCCCATCAACATAATATATGAGGAAAACACCATTGAAACCCTAATGGGCCCAGCTGCGGGCTCTTAAACAAAGCCAGAGCCTAGCGATTTTATTAATAGGGCTTAAAATCTAGGCTCGGGCCAAGACCTGGGTGTATAAATCCAGCCCAACTACGCCCAAAGTGAAGGCCCATCTTGGCCCATTGCCAGCTCTAGGTGAAAAAGGAGGCTTCTGTGGTAGTGACTTCTCAACTGTACACGTGGCATAGTGGTAAGAATAGGTATGCCACACACCACCGCCCTTGGTACTTTCCATCCATTTGAGAGCATGAAGGACTTGGATGAAAGGAAAATACAAATATCAGCTTGATCCACTGCCTCCTGTAGTGTGGTCCACTTGAGCTTTTTGTGGTGTGGCCCACTCACAATAGAAGAGTGCAAAAATCACACAGATTTAAAACTCATAAGAGGAAAACCTTTCTAGCACTTTTTTCAAGGTTCCCTTTGTGGTCTTGTAGGTAGTTGCAAGGTCCGTTCCTTGTCTTTATACAGTTAGTTGCCTGTTGTAGGATTACAGTTATTGTAAGTTTACTTTTATACATTGGAGGATGGTTTACCGAATGTTATAGTCCATGAACAAGAAATTATATTAACTAAAACAAAACCTTGGGTAACAAAAGAAAAACATAACAAGAAAATGATTTAGAAATAAGTCTTTCTACCGTTGTAACCGTTACAGTAATGGAAAAAGAATATGAAGGATGAATATAGAAGAATAAGCTACGGCAGACATAACTCTATAAATAGTAGATGAATGTGACATAAACAATATATCAAATCCCAACAAATCAACAATCAACAACAATCAAACTTTAACTCTATAAATAGTAGATGATGTGACCGAAACAATATATCAAATCCCAATAAACAATAATCAAACTTATCTAACAATTTACTTTATCACAACTTATTCTATAAGTAATATAATCTAATAACGATAATTCATAGCTATAATCTTTAATTGTAATCCAACTCTAATGACCAATTGTGGGGTTTTTTTATTGCCTAATTGCATTGGTATTTTGAAAGTTCTTTCTCATGAAAGGTAAAAAGTAACTCATCCTAATAATAAGAACCTCACACTTTAATTATTGACTGATCATTATTACATTATGTAAGTAATTGAGTAAGCAACTAATCTTCTCCAAATCAGGTAATATATATTTATATTAGATGTATATGCTTAAACACTTGGGGTCAAAGTTGATCTATTTCAAATGAATCGTTGCATCGATTCTGACACACATGCATAATTAAAAACAAATTGAGTAGCCAACTCTAGGTTCATCTATTTGGAGAACTTACTTTAGGGCAAGGTTTTAAAAAGAATGCAATGTAGGTGATTCACATCATCGGAAAGAGTCGTCATCCATCACCCATTAAAAACTGCCAGAGTCCACAAAAATGTTTATTCACCATCCAACTTATTAATAAAGTCACGGAGATACGGCTGAAGGAAAACACAAATATAATCTTCATCCAAAACTTTTGTGGCTTACAAAACGTTTTTAATGGTCATTTACCACTAATTCTTGTGGTGTGGTCCACCTAAGATCTGCTTCATTTTTAGTCCGTACTATAAAAAGTTTTGGAAAACAGATGGAAGGCGTGGATATAAAATATATACATCGAGGTGGGCCCACCGTCAGGGTCCCACCTACCAGGTTGCGTCCAGGAGTCCTCGCAACAGAATCTGATCTGTCTCCGTATCTTTCTCCTGATAAGACGTGGATTATACCGTGGGTAACTTGACACCATATAGCATGGTGAGTAAACTCTGTGGGTCCACCATAATGTATGTGTTTCATCCACACCATTCATCCGTTTTTTCCCTCTCATTTTAGATCATAGACCCAAAATCGAAGAATATGCAAAGATCAAATGGACCACACCATATGAAACTGTAGGAATTGAACACCTACCGTTTGAAAACTTCTTGGTGTCCACAAAAGTTTTGGATCAAGCAGATATTTCTGTTTCCCTTTATCCATGTATATTTTTACCTTATGAACAGGTTGGATGACAAATAAACATCACTGTGGGCCCTAGGAATGATTCAACGGTGGACATCACTATCCCCATTATTTTCTGTAGTGTGGTCCACTTGAGATTTAGATATAATTCAACTTTGGGCTCATGCCCTAAAACGAGCTTGAAAAGCGTATGGACGGCGTTGATAACGAAAAATTCAACAAAATGGGCCCCACAGAGTTTACTCACCACAACACAATCTGCACCGTCGCTGATACGGAACTCTCATGATTTTCGTTTTTATCTTTCCTAACGTTTCTCTTCTCTAAAAAGGAAGAAGCGGGATCGAATACAAACGATTCTAGGCTAAGCTTAACGTACTAATCGACGTGCGGGGCCCACTGTAATGTTATAATAAAATCTAATCCGTCCATTATGTGTTTCCCTTAATTATATTTTTAGGACCCAAGAACCTTCCTGATTAAATACTAAATTGGGCCACACCATAGGGTACAGTTGAGATGGGATTCCCACCATTAAAATCCTTCATGGTTATATGTGGGGCCTATCATATCTTTTAGATGCAATCTAAGTCATTCATAAGGTGCATATGACCAAGATGAATGGACAGATAAAAATCAGGCCACTCCAAAACTCATTTGAATGAGAGAATATGATTGTAGAACTTTTTGTTATGATTTTACATGTATTGGATACCTGAGTTTATGAACGGCCTGATTTTTTGGATCCAAGAAAAATACATGGGTGGACACATAATGGACGGATTGGATTTCATTAGAATAGCATTAGGTGCATCCGTTTGTACCTTAAGCTTATCCTAGAAACGCATGCATTAGATACAACCTTTAAAACGACTTCCAATTATATTGCGTAATTAAAAAGATTTGAAAGTGAACTTCAAAAACACGGCAAAACCCCTATCTCCCTCTCTTCCATTGGAGAGAGAGAGAGAGAGAGAGAGAGAGAGAAGGAACGGGGATTATGAGTCCTGTTTTGCTTCTTTGGGTTTTTGTGTCTTTTCTTTGTTGCAAAGACCTACTCTTGCTGTCAAAAAGGCAAGCATCACATGGTTTTCTATTCTATTTATAAGTGTTTGCAATTGTCCTTTCTACCTAATTTTTTGTGATTTCTAGTATAAATCTGATCTGGGTTTGTCTTCCTTTTGGATTCTATTGAAGCTTTATTGATTTTTAGAAAGAATGTTTTAAGCATTACATCATTTTCTATAAGTGTATATATGGAGTGCAATTAGCAAACCTCATGAAAATTGATTGTTGAAGATCTCAATTTGTGTGAATTCTGGTTATCTTTTGATGACTTCTGGTATAAATCTCATCTGGTTTTTACTTGTTTTTGGATTCTATTGAAGCTTCATTGACTCTTAAAGAACATTATTTAAGCATTACATTGCTCTCTATGAATGTATATATGGACTTCTATTTGGCAAACCTCATGAGAATTTTTTTATTTTTTTATTTTTAATTAACTCTTCTGGTCAGAATTCTCTCTTTTGGTTATCTTTGGATGAGTTTTACTATGAATTTGATTTCGATTTTTTCCTTTTCTTTTTTTTTTTAATGCTGTTGGAAGCTCTAATTGATGAGTTTCAATAGGAATCTGATCTGGCGTTTTCTTATTTTTGGATTTTGCTTGATCATTGATGTTTTTCTTTTGTTTTCCTTTCTTTCTTTTTTTTTTTTTTTTTTTGCAGTCTTATGTGGTATACTTAGGTGCCCATGCTCATGTTTCTGATCCTACATCTGCCGATTACGAAAGAGTTACAGATTCTCATTATAATTTGTTGGGATCATTTTTAGGAAGGTTGAGAAATTTGATCATCCATTCCATTGATTTTCTACATCTTTTTTTTTTTTTTTAATAATTCCTTTTAAGAACATGTTTTGTAATATTATTTTCTTCTCTTCTATCTTTTATCACAGCAAGGAAAAGGCTCAAGACGCAATTTTTTACTCATATAAGAGATCCATTAATGGTTTTGCTGCCAATCTCGAAGAGGAAGAAGCAAATGCGATCTCAAGTGAGATAGTCTCTACATTTTATTTTCTCCGCTTTCCACATTTTCTTTTCTATTAATATGTATATATTTTACTATTTTTCTTTCTTTTTATTTATTTTGTGTATTTCAGAACATCCCGATGTCGTATCAGTTTTCTTGAATAAGGGAAGGAAATTACACACTACTCGATCGTGGCAATTTCTTGGACTAGAGAGAGATGGTAGAGTTCCACACGAATCTCTCTGGCAAAGAGCAAGATTTGGTGAAGAAACGATAATCGGCAATCTCGACACCGGTAATTCTTTTCCTACTGTTCGATCCTTAATGTTTTTTTTTTTCTTTTCTCAATTTATATGATATGATTGTATAAGTAGAAAAAGATAGTATGTTCTTTTTTGCTTCTGGTATGATAAATCTCAAATGTGTACTGTTTTCGTTTAGATTATGGTCTTAAATTTCAAATTGCATACAAGAGATCTAATCATCAATATAAGAAAATTAATTAAAGATTATTACCCATTAATTAATATGATGTTGTTATCATGCTTGAATAGATCATTTCATCTTAGTTGTACTACTCTAAAATATAATTTTGGATATTTTATTCATTCCTATGCATTTGAATGAATGGTTTGGAATACTAGAATAGATTATTTCATCTAACTTGAAATTATTATTTTTTTCCAAATTCTTCTTAATTTGTTTAAAGAAAGAAAAAGAAGTTATGTGGCTGGAATCCATGCTTGTCAATATAAAATGTTTTGATTTCAAGTCAATGAAAATTTTTTTTCATAATTATATGTAGTTGGTCTAGTGATTGCTTTTGATTTGTTTTGTCTATTTTAATTGAATTTATGGTTTTTTTTTTTTTTTCAAATACCTAATTCATTAATGTTTTTATATGTGTAGAATATATTCACTTACTTGTTATTGTTTGAAGAATGCATCTGAATACTGACCGTCCAACTCACAGTTCTCATTGTCAACGGTGAATAACATGGAACTTCACACCAAAGAATGATCCTAGCCATTTAATTTCACTTATTGTATATGAATGTTTGATCATTTTATTCACTCTATACATTATCTTACCATCAGTCGGATGGATAGTATTACTCTATCGGTGGGCCCCACTACATGTACATTCTGGATTGACCTGCATACATGAAGTTTGAGAAGGATGCCGTTTGGCTAGTGGTCTGTGCTCTGTGGGCCCCACCATGATCTGTGTATCTTATCCACACCGTACATCCATTTTTACACATCATTTTAATACTATTTTCCAAAAATGAGGCAGATAAAAATCTCAAGTGGACCACACCATGGGAAAACAGTAGTAATTGAATGTATATCATTTAAAAACTCCTAGGACCCACTGTAATGTTTATTTGACATCTAACCTGTAGATTAGGCCATATAGACCTAGATGAAGGTAAAAAACAAATATCAGCTTGATCCAAAACTTCTGTAGCCCCAAGAGGTTTTTAATGGTGATAGTTCAATCAACACTGTGTGGCCCACTTGAGATTTTGATCTATCTCGGTTTTGGATTGATCCAATAAAATTATCTGTAAAAATGGATGGATGGCATGGATGAGACACATACATCATGTTAGGGCCCACAGGCACCAACCACTAGCCATTGGCTAGTGGCAGGGTGAGTAGCCAATCCGTTTCCGTTTGACAATGTTGGGTGGTGGGCCAGGTGTGTGGCCAGAGTCAGAAAGCTTCAACGATGAAGGACTGGGGCCCATCCCCTCCAAGTGGAAAGGAGTCTGTCAGAATAACACCAAAGATGGAGTGCAATGCAACAGGTCTGTTCTTTATCTCTCCTTTATCCAAGCTTTCCATCTGATTGCATGCAACTTTCAGGCTACACTGGTCTATTAGAATCAAAACCATCTATCACTAGCCCCAACAAAATGAACGGTTCAGATTATTCATTAGAGCTATTTTTCAGAAACATCTTGATTTAGTGCGATTTTTTGCATGGTAATAGGAATGTGTATTTAACAATCATTTGATTTCATACCGTTCATCTTCGTGGTGGGACCCACATTGTGCTATCCAACGTGATACATGCAACCAGTTGTATTTGGTCTTTATGAAAGTAAGTAAAAATCTGGTGTTCTTTCAACATCTTCCAGCTAAATTCATTCCACCTAAGTAGCATAAAGTTGGTGTGTCCCTTTGGACGCAGATTGCCTACTGACACTGTCATTACTGAGCAGTGCTCTGTAGGCCCCACTATGATGTACGTAGGTCGTCCACCCAATTTTTTTTTTTTTTTTTTTTTTTTTTTTTTTTTTTGGGTCATTTTATGTCATGAGATAAGAAATGAAGAGTACGTCGTCTACTCTTTTTTTTTTTTTTTCCTGGTCATTTTATGTCATGAGATAAGAAATGAGGCAGATTCAAATTTCAAGTGGACCACATCACAGAAAACAGTGATGACTGAGCGCCCACCGTTAAAACCTTCCTGGGCTCACAAAATTTTCAATTAATAATATGATATTTGTGTTTTCCCTTTATTCAAGTCTGCGTGACTTAATCAACACAGTTGAATCATGAATGACAAATAAACATTACAGGGACCCTTAGGAAGTTTTTAATAGCATCGTTTAATTACCATTTTTTCACAGTATTATGGTTTACTTTTGGATCTATCTCATTTTTAGGCTCATGCATTAAAATAATTATCTGATAGATGGTTTACTTGAAGTTTAGATCTGTCTCATTTTTGCACTCATGCACTAAAATAATTATCCACAATGGACTGCATGAATAAAATGCATACATCACTGTGGGGCCCACATCAATTACCACATAGTATATCAAGGACAATGCTTTGTGCTAAAAGAAGTGGGCCTCACGATGATGTATTCGTTTTATCCACACCGTCCATACATTTTGCCAGCTCATCATAAGGTATGGTCCCAAAAATGAGGCATATCTAAATCTCATATTGACCACACCATAAGAAACAGTGGTGATTGAATGACCACCATTAAAAACTTCTTGTAGGCTACAAAAGTTTTGAATCAATCTGATTTTTGTGTCGTCCCTTCATTGAGGTTCGCGTGAGCTAATCAACGGTTGGAATGCAATAACCATTGCAGTGGGCCTTAGGAAGTTTTTAATAGTGGGCAACTGCTTCTTATGGTGTGGTCCACCTGAGATTTGTATAGCTTCTCCGGCAGCACACATTACGAGAGGTTGGTGAGGTTGTTGTTGTGTGTCACACCACCAGTGTCAGTACGCAATCTCAATCCCATCCCTTCAACTACTCTTTCTTGGATATGTTTTAATGATCTAATCTATATTTCTTGGCCATTTTTTTAATGATCCAAACCGTCTATATGATGGGGCTCGTTAGGGATGATTGACCACCTAAAAATGTCCCTCTTATGAGATTTCAACCCTTCTATCTTTGACTTTTTCTTTTCTTTTCTTTTTATACGGATGATATTCTCAACCTTATTTTTGTGGACCTTTAATAAAGAGGATTGCATCTTCTAATCTTTTTCAATTTTGGCCCAACATATGTTGGAATGATCCGTGACCGTTCTTATGGAGGCCTCGATGTATTATTTATCTTGGGGCCCACCACAAAATATCTGTGACCACCCACTTGGGGCCCACCACAAAATATCTGTGACCACCCACTTTGGGCCCACCACAAAATGCTAACTACGCACCCTCATATTATTATAAAACATCACTGGATTTTCTTTTGATGGTGCAATTCTTAGGAAGTTGATTGGAGCTAGATACTTCAAAAATGGGTATGAAGCCTCTGTGGGCCCACTCAATGCCTCATTCTCCACCACACGTGATATGGACGGCCATGGGACCCACACGCTTTCGACCGCCGGTGGCCGCTTTGTCCCCGGAGCGAACATCTTCGGCTACGCCAATGGAACAGCTAAGGGTGGGTCACCAAAGCTCGGGTGGCCGCTTACAAGGTATGCTGGCCGCCCGTCAACGGCAGCGAGTGCTTGGATGCTGATATAATGGCCGCATTCGATGCGGCAATCCATGACGGCGTCGATGTGCTGTCCCTCTCGCTGGGTGGCGATCCCGCCAACTATTTTGAAGATGGTATAGCGATCGGTTCATTCCATGCTGTGATGAATGGGATCACCGTCGTTTGCTCGGCGGGGAACTCTGGGCCCACACCATTTTCAGTGTCGAACGTAGCGCCGTGGATTTTGACGGTTGCAGCGAGCACTCTCGACAGGGAATTTCCGTCGTATATTAAGCTTGGGAATAACAAGCAATACAAGGTTTGGTTTTCCTCTACTCGATCCTTTGATTGATCCACTATGCGAAGTGGGCCCCACTTGATGGAATTCTTCTTGTTTGAAGAAGTGGGCCCCACTTGCTTCAGAGAAGTGGGCCATACTCATAAGTCAAGTGGGCCCATATAAGATTCACCTTGACTGGATGTTGTTTTTACACTCTCCCAACGTATCACATGTGTTGGACAAGATAAGGTGGGCCACATGTCTATGTGAGGATCAGATCGATTGATTTCAATGGCATGGCCCACATGATGATTTTTTATTATCTTTATTATTATTATAATTATAATAATAATTATTTTTATTTTTTTAATATTTTGTTTATAATTCATGCATGACAGGGACAAAGCCTTTCATCAGATTATCTACCAAAGAAGCTCTATCCTCTGATCACTTCTTCAGATGCTAAGGCTGCCAATGCTTCTGATGAAACCTCGTATGGGCCCACCCTATCTCGACACTCTCACATTACAAGATAACACCTTGGATTTGATTATCTCAACCATTGGATCTGATGGTATTGTTAAGTGGGCCCCACCTTGGATTTGATGATCTCAACCATTGGATCTGATGGAACCAAGATGTCACACTTGTTGGCTTGGCTGGGATGGTCATTCTATTCATGGCCCACCACCTTCACATTCGGCCATAAGCTTGCCATGTGAAATTACATTATTACCCTCCACTATACTATGTTATGATCGTAATTACATTTACACACGTCTTTGTAATCTTGTTTTGGTTTTGCAGTGAGCTTTGTATTTTAGGAGCTCTTGATCCTGAGAAGGTGAAAGGGAAGATTGTAATTTGCCTCCGTGGCATGAATGCACGTGTGGAGAAGGGCGAGGCCGTCCGCGAGGCTGGTGGGGTCGGGATGATCCTGGCCAATGATGAGGAGAGCGGCAATGAGATCCTCTCCGACGCCCATTTTCTCCCAGCCACACACATCACTTATACGGACGGTGCTCAAGTTTACTCCTACATCAACTCTACTAAGTAAGTCTCTAATTGAGGGTATATTGGTCATTTTATAATAATGAGGGTATTTTTGTCATTTCATCAATGGGTACTATGTTGACCATTGACTTTCATACACTAGTGTGACACTTCAATAATCCTGTCTATTTATCATGTGGACCATTTTAGATGTTCTATAGTTGAAGTTTTAGGGCTTGTTTGAATAACTAATTACAAAATATAAAATTATAATAATTACAAATTACAATAGATGCCTAGCGGTTCAGCCCCACCATGATGTATGTGTTTTATCCGCGTTGTTCGTCCATTTTCCATAACATTTTAGGGCTTGATATAAAAAATGAGGCCCAGTGTAATATTTATTACAGTGGGCCTCTTTTCTTTTGGTGTGGTCCACCTGAGATCTAAATCTCAGGTGGACCACACTAAAAGAAAATGGTAGCAATTGAATGTCCAGCATTAGAAACATCATAAGGCCCACTGTAATGTTTATTTGAAATCCAGCCTATTGATTAAGTCATACAAACATGGATGAAGGGAAAAAAAAAAAAACAAATATCATCTTCATCCAAAACTTTTGCGGCCCTCGGGAAGTTTCTAATGGTGGGTGTTCAACCAACATTATTTTTTGTGATGTGGTCCACTTGAGGTTTAGATTTACTTCATTTTTGAGCTAATGCTATAAAATGATATGAAAAAATGGATAGGCAACGTGGATGAAACACATATATCATGGTGGGGCCTGCAGAACATCAACCACTAGGCGCCATCCATTAGATCATCTGAACCCACTTTAATGTATCGTAAATTTATAATGGTTTGGATCGTATAAAGCATTTATGCTTCCATAGAGTAGAATCTTTTGGTAAGTAGCATATGAGCATTTTTATCATTTTTTTTTAAGTTAATAAAGAAAATTATGAAAAACTAATAAATATGGGTATTTGCAATAACAGCAAGTTAACAATGTGATTATTTGCAAACTATATCTTATTATATTTATATTTGAAAAACTTAAAAAACCTAATACTTGTTGAGATTAATATCATTATCATCTAAGCCTTATTGAAATTAATTGGGGTCTGGAGCTAATGATAATGATAATTAAAAAACATTGTTAGGTCTCCCGTCGCATACATCACACAACCGAAGACTGATTTGGACACGAAACCAGCACCGTTCATGGCGGCATTCTCGTCCCAAGGACCCAATCCGGTCACGCCAGAAATC